>OW240916.1:62917657-63022025 GCA_933207985.1 Pelobates cultripes
TCATACACCAGTATACACACATACACTGGCATTCATACACTGGCATTCATACACTGGCATACACACACATACACTGGCATTCATACACCAGCATACACACATACACTGGCACACATACACTGGCATTCATACACCAGCATACACACACACACACAGACACTGGCATACACACACTGGCATTCAGACACTGGCATACACACATACACTGGCATTCATACACCAGCATACACACACACATACACTGGCATTCATACACCAGCATACACACACACATACACTTCATCCCCAGCCACCCTCCTCTCTTCCTTACCATTTCGTCGCAGGAGGGTGGCTGGGGATGATGGGCATCGGCTGCCTCTCCTCATGCTGCGTCCTCCTTCCCGCGCGGAGTAAAGTGGGAGGAAGTGACCGGACGTCACTTCCTCCCAGCAGCACTTGCTTCCGGCTGCATTTTTTATTACAGCGCTAAACGGGCCCCTGAAGATAATAGGGCCCATTGGGTGGCCCTAAATGATTGGGGCCACCTGATGGGCCCCATCAGCGTGTGGGCCCCGGTGCAGATGCACCGGCGGCAGTTCCGCTGATCCACGTGGGGCCCGGGCGGCCGGGCCCCCCAGGGCCGCCGGGCCCGTGACAATTGTCACGGTTGTCATGCCCTGATGGCGGCCCTGGCTCCACCTGCCACCCGTACAGCAACACAGTCTCCAGTTAGGAGGGTCTTCTTCCATCTGCCTGTTACAGAAATTACTGCCGTGTACACGACCACTGATAGGAGACGCGGAAGGTATTAAACTGATAAAAATAGTACTAAACACACCACTCCTATCTGGTGTCACATTAGCTTGACCGCGCAGTGCCCCAAATTTGCAGTAAGAGGACCGACCAAGCCTCTTCTTCCATCTCCCTGTTACAAAAATCAATGCCGTGTACACGTCCACTGATAGGAGACGCTGAAGGTATTAAACTGATAAAAATAGTACTAAACACACCACTCCTATCTGGTGGCACATTAGCTCTGTGTCAGTGTGTATCATGGTCTCTGAGGACGGGGAACAGTCTCTATTCTGCTCTTGCATTTCTATTTCTTCTTAGATTACGAAAAAATTCTGAGAAGACGTTGGCAGGGCTATTCACTTGTGTGATCTGTCATGAATTGTCATTTGAATGTTAATTTGAACTGTGGGGCACAAGAACTTGAATCTGACAAAATGGCTGCCATATACACGTCCACTGATAGGAGACACGGAAGGTATTAAACTGATCAGAACAATACTAAACACACCACTCCTTTTTTTTGGTGAGGCTTTACAGGACAGAGTGCTTCTCCACGGACATGTTAACTCACGGGCAGCTGGCTCATCAAGGAACCACAGCAGCTTTCCATGTACAGGTAAGACACGTGCAGCCGGTAAGGGTTCAGGCTCTTCTTCCTGGAGGATACGCTGCAAGCCTGTTGAACGAGGTGACCTTGCTCGGGTCCCAGGTGTACGGTTCCTAAAATGGTTGCCATATACACGTCCACTGATAGGAGACGCGGAAGGTATTAAAACTGATCAGAACAATACCAAACACACCACAAATAAGGTTTCTCTCCTGTATGGCTCCTCAAATGATGCTTAAGATTAGAAGCGGCTGAAAAGCATTTCTCACACTCCGAACAAAAATATATTTTTTTAACATTCTCTCCACTTTGAACGAAATGACGCTTGGGAAGAGATTAACATAATTAAACACAGGCAGTAAAAATACAGTTTTAGCCATACCCTGTAACTTTAAAACTACACATCCCATCTTCATAATTACATATTTGGAATCAGCACACTTAAAACATAAACATAACCAAAAATCAGCCAAATCCATCCAGGGGTTAAAAGTTAGCTGGAGGTCCCTTTATGACCGACCGCAAGCACATTTTCCTGCCCAAAACAGTTCCATAGATTGGGGCTGTGCGGTCGGTCTATTTCAGGCTGAAAAAACGACTAAGTCCCATCACCGAATGGGACTTAGTCTCTGCAGCTGTAAAACCAGTAGGGGAGAAGGTAGAGCTCAGCAGTGTTCGCGGAAATGTGTAGCCGATTTTAGTTCCATGAATTTGGCTACACATACCGCTGACCTCGCCGAATGATCAAAGATGGCCGCCGCCACGTGTTCGGCAAACGAACAAAGACCTCCCAGCATTGTCAATTAAGCTGCGGTTAACCGCAGCTTCTGGGAGGTAAATTGCCCGCACACTTCCACTTCTGGGTGGTCTGCCTGTGTGGTACTTGGTTCAGTAAGCCCCATTTACTGAACCAAGTGGGAAATAGCCAGGCAGGCACAAAGGGTTTGCACCAGGTCTGGGGACACTGTCTTAAAGGGGCAGTGTCCCCAACAAGTCTGGGGACACTGCCTTAAAGGGGAAGTGTCCCAATCTTCCTGATGTCCCCAAAAAGGTGTTTAAAGGGCCAGCACCAGTCACATAAAGAGTCCATAAGCCCCAATATGCCCACTGACAGTCTTAAACGCCATACACACCAAATAAAAGTGCATACATTTTCACAATCTCCCAGGGGTCATAGTCATGCGGGAGGAGGCTGGCAAATAGGCTTTTCCACAACCCAGGGAAGCAGGGCAATTTGCCATTTAAAGGGCCTGTTACAAATAGCAGTTTGTAACAAGGTGTCAATCCATATCTGCCAAGTGACCCTACGTAGGGGGAACAGTCCCTATTCTGCTCTGTGTCAGTGTGTATCATGGTCTCTGAGGACAGGTGTCAATCCATATCTGCCAAGTGACCCTATGTAGGAGGAACAGTCCCTATTCTGCTCTGTGCCAGTGTGTATCAGGGATCCTTAGGACAGGTGTCAATCCATAGTGATGTTCGCGACATCACTAATGAAGAAGTGTTGGGATTACCAAGACAAACTATTATCCTGAAAATGATTACTATTCAGATGAAGAGGTGCTGGGATTACACGTCAAACTATTATCCTGAAAATTGATACTATACAAATGGAAAAGTGCTGAGATTACCAAGTCAAACTATTAACACAGCCCAGAATGAGGGTAAAGTAACAGCAAGAAGCAGGAATTTGTGTCATTTCAAGGTGGTCACAGAATGAGTTTACCCTACACTCATGAACTTGCATGTGTCATTAAACCTACAAACCTCAAGCTTTGTAATGGATTGGCAAAGACAATATTCAAGGAGAGTTCATTCTAAAATCACAGCTATCAAGCACACAGATCAGTCACAGTCTTCAGATGCCAGTCCCAGGCGAAATTAAACATCATATTGTGTCATAAACTAGTGATAATTACTGTATGGGGTTGATTGCGTCTAGATATTACTACTTCACATGAACACATTACTATATAATATTAATGAACAACTACCAGGGTTCTTACCAACCCACTAGGGCAGTGGTTAATTTAAAAACGGAGCAGCTGAAAACAATTGAAATTGGGGGAATGTGGGGTGATGCAACTCCTGTTTGACTATATTCTTTCTCTTACTTTTAAATGTGCTAAACATAAGAGAAAAAAAAGTGAGGGAATGTGGTGACATTCTGTAATCAAACTAATATGGTGACCAGGGATCATGTGACCAAGCTCATGAATGCCTTTCTCACAGTGGTAATTGGGTAATTCAATACCTTTACAAGTCAGGAAAGAGGTAACCACTTCCCCCATCTCCATTCCTCCCTGTTCCTTCTAGGCTGTGCTACTGAGCAGACCCTTAAGCAGACATGGCCTAATTTCTATCATGGTGAACTGTGAGTGGGATCTGGTGATTTTATAAGATGTAGTTGTTCTTGTTAGTTAGGTTGTTGTTGCTGTTGGTGGTATAGTTAGATTGTGTGTCATTATTTGTATGTTGTTGTTGTTTTGTCTCTGAATAAATATTTGTTAAAGTAGACGGACCAGAGTTTATATTTGTATAGGTACATAATAATTTATAGAGTTTGGTAATTTACCACATGGGTGTGTGAGAAAATTATTAAAATTCTGAAGTATAAATATCTTGTATATATAATTTATATCAATTTGCCATTCAACAGGATCCTTTAGCAAGCTATGATTTCAATGATAATGACCCTGACCCCCAGCCAAGATATGACCTATATGATGAAAATCGGTGAGTGTTTCTATTTGTTGTGTTTCATGTATTTTATACCTAGTCTGTTCTTTAAAGTTTTATTTAGTTTTACAAGTATATGTTTTATTTTATGAGTGGGTATGTAAGTTGATCAAATTGTTTAGGACTTTGTTCGTATTGGTACTAACTTATCACCTCCTCTTTTCTCAAAACAGAAAAAAGAAAATTACTGTAAATCGCAAATTATCTTTAACTCTGCAAAAATGTTTCTTCATTCCTCATTGTCTTCGTAGTTTGAGTTAGTCTGGCATCTAGTTAAGCATCTTATACTGCCTTCTTTCTCTCTTGTCCCTATGTTTCTGTTGATATTTGTTCCTACTTAGTTTACTGTCTCCTTTTAATAAGTCCCTTGTCTCTCCTGTATTCTAGTACATCATTCACACCCTTAAATTCATCATTACTGTTTGTGAAAAGCCAGCATATTGTCAGGTATAACTTGTATAAAACTCAGGATGCAGTACTTGTACTTGCAGAAAAAATAGTAAAGCAAAGTCAGGTGCAAATAATCCAATAGGGGCAAGGCAGAAACAAGATTAGACAATCCAAAAGGTCAAAATCCAGGAAGCAGAGGTTCAATAATGAATAGGTAGTCCAAGGTCAGGTAAAACAGGTATTCAAGAGTTCAGGAACATAGGTAATCACAGAAAGGTAGCACAGAACCACTGAGCAATGAAAGCTTAGCTGTTCCATGTTTAAATAGGGTGCATACAAAAGGCACACCTACTTAACAAGCTTCCATAATACCCTATTGGTGTGTATGGGGCTATCAATCTGCTGGGGTTGTCATGGAGGGGAGTATTGCCGTAATTAGATCCAGCAACGCTGTTTTGCGCTGTGGAACGATCGTGCGCGTCTCCTAAGCATCTATTGTTGCCTGGGAGACTTGACACGATATGAGTTCATGGGTCGCAGTCCACCTCCTGCATTTGCGCATGTGCTCGGGCGGCCGCAACCCGTGTACCTCTGTTGGAGCAGCGAGGGAGCGGAGGCTGTTTTGGTAAGTTGTGACAATACCCCCTCCTAAAACACATCCTCCAGAGGTGTAGAACAGCAGGATGGTCAAGATGAAAGGAACGTATCAAACGAGGTGCATGAACATGGACGGAAGGCTCCCATGACCTTTCTTCTGGGCCGTAACTTTTCCAATGAATGAGATATTGGAGACAGCCTCTGTGGACCAGGGAATCAACAATCTTGTCCTCATATTCTTCCTCACCAGCAACTTGAATGGGACCTGGAGGACGAGGATTCCAGGAGGGGAATCTGTCCGGTATATAAGGTCTCAATAATGACACATGGAAGACAGGATGAATGTGTAGAGAAGATGGCAACCGTAATCGTCACAGGTGAGAGGATGGTGTCTGAGATATGGACCAAGAACTTCGGACCAAGCTTCTTACTAGGACAGGATAGTCTAAGATGTTTAGTAGATAACCACACACTGCCCCAGATGATAAGCAGGAGTGGGTCTCCATTTTTTGTCAGCATAGTCTTTATATTTACGTTGTGTCTCCTGCAGGATAGATCTGGCATGTAGAAAACCATTTTGAATGTTGAGGGTGAATAGTTCAACATCAGGCAAAGGGCAAGAGATTGGCTGATCAGGCAGCATGACAGAGTTAAATCCATAATTTACATAAAAGGGAGATATACAATGAGTATTGTAGGCAAACTCTGCGGTGGGTAGTAGCTCATACCAGTTTTTTTTTTTGCATGTGAGTGGTATAACATTTAAGGTACTGTTATAACGTCTGGTTTGTTCTTTCTGTTTCACCCGTTCGTCTGTGGGTGAAAAGCAGCAGACAAACCGATCTGGATTTGCATGAGATTATATAAAAATCCTAATATACATAGATTAATTTACAATATCTATATCAACTTTTTAATACGGTTTTAAATGTGTGATTTATATTTTTTTTTAAATGTGTGATTTATATGTTTATTTAATAAAGGTTTAAGTTTGTATGTATATACATTTGAAAATATGATTAGCAGCGAAATTTTGAAAAGTAATGGCTGCCGATGCTTCAAATAACTTTATGAACTACATAAGATTGAGAAACACCACGGAGGGACGCAAGTGCTCCATTGTGCATGCGCGATGACGTCAGACGCAATTGGAAATGGAACCCGGAAGTGATTGTACTCTTTGAAAAACGGCGCCAAAATCCACCCCCAATTAATTAGAACACTATAAAAATGGACAGAGGGAAGGATGGATTATGCACCCGAGTGATAGACCTATATGGTTAAAACGAGCTGTGCTTTTATTGAATATTTTATGGACTTTTGTATTGCTGCTATCCCTGTATTTTGCACTTTGGTTAAAGTAAATTCATTTTGATATTCTTCAAGTCTCCCTGTTTGACATCTTTGGAGGAATAAAAGCTACAGGATCCATATTCCATTGCAGCAACTTTCCTTACAGACAAGCCAACATAGCCAGAGCCTGCTATATGTGGCTTGGGAAGTGTGAGTGACCCATTACCGCTGTGTTTTTTTTTGTTGTTGTTTTTTTTATACAGTATTATGCCATGTAAGCTATTTATATCCTGCAGATTAACCAAAGGTACATCAGGTTTTCCCTGACATAAGTATAACTCACTGTGTGTTTGGTGTTCACTTTTGCGCACCCTTTACTTTGTTTTCCAAAACTTGGCTGTGAACTGAGGACCTCTGTCAGACAGGATAGACTCAGGTACACATGTCTTTGGAACAGTAGTGCTGTTTGTTTACTCGACAGAGATCTGAGACCAGAGACAAGAAGAAATGGGAAGTAGTTGTAACAACCCAACTGGATGAGCCAAAGATTCTTTGGAATAGGAACATATGGGGCATGCTTTGACATAGTAATGCACGTCTTTTTGCATGGAGGGCCACCAGAAAGTTCTTTGGACTAGTTCATAGGTTTGTTTTTTGCCCTCCATGACCAGCCATTGGACTGTTTTGGGGACATAGAGTAGATTTCTAGTTAGTAGGCGTGAAAGAGGATTAGGTAGCGTGATGTTATGAGACAACATTTTTATTTTGTATAGTAATAGAGACTGGGTTGCCAAAAATTTCATTCTTGGAGTATAGTTCCAGGAGTTTCCATTGGAGTATCTTTTGGGCAAGGTACATGTGACAAGGCATCTGCTTTACCATTCTTGGAACTGGGTCTATACATAATGCGGAACAGTAAACGAGAAAAGAACAGAGCCCATCTTGCCTGTCTGGGACAAAGTCTTCGAGCTTGTCTGAGATATTCAAGGTTATGATGATCTCTATAAATGGTTATAGGATTCGGGTACCTTCTAGTAGATGGCTCTATTCCAGAGCACATTTGATGGCTAGGAGTTCTTTATCTCCTATATTGTAGTTTGCTTTGGCAGAAATTAATCATTTAGAATAAAAGGCAACTGGCTGTAGATGGTCGTCTTTTTCATCCCATTGTGATAGTACAGCCCCAGTGGCGATTTCCGAAGCATCAACCTCTAGGTAGTATGGTTTTGTAGGATCAGGTAATGTAAGGATTGGTGCTGTGGTAAACTGGTGTTTCAGGTCATCAAAGGCCTTTTGTGCTTCTCTTGACCAATTGAATGTATTATGAAGTTTTGTCAGCATAGTTAACGGTTAAACCAGCCGTGAGAAATTACGGATACATTTTCTATAGAACTTTGCGAATCCCAAGAGCCTTTGTACTCCTAGACAATTTCAAGATTGCTTCCACTTTTCTTTGATCTGTTTCCAGGTGTCCAGAGGTCAGAACCTAGGAATTCTATACTACTGGTCTCGAATATACATTTCTCAAGTTTGGCATATAGGGGGTGTTGGCAGAGTCTGTCAAGAACAGATGAAGACGATGGGTTATAAGATCAGGAGAATAGATGAGTATATCGTCCAGATATACTACCACAAATTGGTCTAACATATCATTGACGAAATGTTGGAAAGTGGCAGGAGCATTACACAGTCCATATGGCATAAC
The DNA here is from genome assembly GCA_933207985.1 of Pelobates cultripes. Lineage (NCBI taxonomy): Eukaryota > Metazoa > Chordata > Amphibia > Anura > Pelobatidae > Pelobates > Pelobates cultripes. Next base: position 62,925,763 of record OW240916.1, read on the forward strand.
CAGATATTAAAAATGACCATATCTGGTCCTTAAAGCAGTTTTCCATTCCATTCTGAGTAAGTTGTAGGCACCTCTAAGATCTAGCTTTGTGTAGATAGAGGCGGTTTTAAGATGTTCCATGAGTTCTGGATATGATAGAAACATTTAAATACATAAAGGGAATCAACACAGTAAAGGAGGAGACCATATTTAAAAGAAGAAAAACTACCACAACAAGAGGACATAGTCTTAAATTAGAGGGGCAAAGGTTTAAAAATATCAGGAAATATTACTTTACTGAGAGGGTAGTGAATGCATGGAATAGCCTTCCAGCTGAAGTGGTAGAGGTTAATACAGTGAAGGACTTAAAGCATGCGTGGGATAGACATAAGGCTATCTTAGATATAAGAGACTAATGAAAGTATTTTAGAAAATTGGGCAGACTAGATGGGCCGAATGGTTCTTATCTGCCGTCACATTCTATGTTTCTATGAGTGGCAACGGGCATCTGTTATTTACTGTAATGTTGTTTAGCTCTTGGTAATTCACATAAGGATGAAGACCCCCCATCTTTTTTCCCAACAAAAAATATACCAGCACCCACAAGAGAAGTTGAAGGACAAATTAATCCTTTTTCTAGGTTCTCTTTCAGATACTCTTTCTGTATTTTTCAGGCTCTGATAAAGGACATATGCGTCCAAAAGGGATAGGTGCTCCTGGTAACAGATCAACAGGACAGTCATAAGTCCAATGTGGGAGCAGTGAGTTAACCCCCTCTCATCGAATACTTTATTATAATCCACGTAAGCAGAAGCAAGAAGTACAACGGGACTCTTTTTTTTTTTTTTATTTTTATTTTTTATGAACATCAAGGATGGTATTGATATGTACTTCTGGAATTATGTTGGGCTAAAGGCATGGTATCCTTCACATCCCCTCATTGTGAAACAAACTGTTTACCCAACAGATGAGAGGATTATGTGTTTTTAACCATGCTAATCCCAATATAATAGGAAGCATTGATGAGGCGACCAGGTCAAACCACATTATTTCTATATGATGGGTATCAATGTTAACAGTGACCATTGCAGTTTCTTTGGCAACCAACCCAGACTTCAAAGAACTACCATCCACAATTTTAATGCATATTTGATATTCTTTATTGCGACAAGGAATACAGGAAACAGCCGCTGACTCCAGAATCTATCATGGCCTTGACTTTCACACCCTTCTCATTCCACTGTAACAAAACAGGAATAGATAAGTGCGGTGCCATGGTGGATGAAAAAGGCATAAAAACAGGACATGGCTGTCGCTTACCAGTGTGGTTTACCACAGTAGAGGCAAAGCTTACTATTCCGTCTCCTGGCAAGCTCATCCGGGTGCAGATGTCCCTTTACCAGACCAATTTTCATGGGTTCTTCTATGGCGATTGTAGCGACTTCCACTGGGGATGAGGATAAAGCAGGGAGCTCCGCAAAGGAGGACAAGGAAGCAGCTCTTTCATTCCTGCGTTCTCTGAATCGTCGGTGTAATTGGATGGCTGCCTGTATGAGTTCCTCGAGCATATTGGGGATACCCACTCTGGTGAACTCATCCTTGAGACCAATTCTGAATTGGTCTTTCAGTGTTATCTCGTTCCACTGTGTCTCAATAGCAATGCTCTTAAATTCTGTGGCGTAGGCTTCTTCCTTGTCCTTATTGCAGTTTGGGCATTAACAAGGCGAAGAGGATCGCAGTATAACGCATAAAGAGCGGCATAGAACCCAAGTATTCAAGATGGGACTCTGTGTTTGTAGTAGGTGATGAGCTTATTTGCGTGGCTCCCCAGCCAGTAGCAAGATAACGTCCTGACCTTAACATAATAGTTGCAATAGGTACAGGGTTTAACTGCGACCATCAGCATACAGTCCATTATAAACCCTTGGTATAAAGCATGATCCCCTGAAAAGCTTTCAGGCAGAGATACGGCAGGTTCAGAAGACTGCAGTTTATCTGAAGAGGCAATAGAGATTTTGGTGGCGTGACACGTAGTTCTTTGATCTGTGCGTGCAACTGAACTTGACTCTGCTGCAGATCCTGTACGGATTGGCTTAGCTCCCCCATCTGTCGGTTCATGGCTCAGCCAAGTCTGCGAGTTCCATGAAGGCTCAGTTGTTATGTTAGGTATAACTTGTATGAAACTCCGAATGCAGTACTTGTACTTGCAGAAAAAATAATACATCAAAGTTTGATGTACCTCTGTCGGAGCAGCGAAGCTGTGTAGGTAAGTCGTGACAATCATACAAACAAAACAGTTACTAGTAAAATATAAAAAACTGATCAATTTAAAGAAGACCCTGCTCAAATCTTTAAAATACAAGTTGCATTAAGTAAACGATGATAGTGTAAAAGGAATACATTGAGTAAAGCATAAAGTAGTACACGATGTGTGATATAGTAAAATATACTATGAATTTATAGAAGTGGGCTGTAATGGGATCAGGAGGTGACTGGTACTCGAATTTGGATCCTGACCTGTCCCACAACATTGTCCATTGCTTCCCTTCCAGCACCCAAGACTCCAAGTGAGGATTAGTTTCAGAAATGTCTTAATGCTCTTCATCAAGGTCCTGCTTGTTTGCAAACATGAGCTTGTGAGTTTACTATTTTTTTATACTGTATGGGGCAGAGTAAATGTTTTTTTTTAATTTTAACGGCGCTTTTCACGGACATTCACTTTTTTTTTGCATATATCAGGAGTGAACTTCCTTCAGGTCACTGGAGCAATGAGTACCTGGCCTGCTAATTTACATGCTGCCTTTATTCCAGACTCTGTAATTTATTATAATTTTGATTGGAGAGGTGCACCATTTAGGTAACTGAAATGAGTTTAAGGGACCTCTGCTATATTTTTTAAATATATCTTTATACATCCAGACAAAATGTAAAGATTAGATAGATCAATTAAAAAAAAAAAAAAAAAAAAAACTCAAATGTTCTCACAATAAAATAACTTTAATAAAAAGGAGTGTATGAAATACCCTAATTTAGACCCTTTTGCAGGCCCTTTTGTGTTCTATTCCGGTTTCTGTTTGGAAAACCCTCAACAAGCTGGTACACTTTCAATGAAATGAGAATGTTGTATCTTTCACGTTGTCACCATCCACAGAATTCACCTGTTCCATCATGTGTTCCTTCAGGGGGATTTAAGTTTTTCCTGCTTATTTAATGCCACACCTGCCAGTTAGCAGGAACGCAACTCCAACTGTTCTATAATTAAAGAATAATTTGACCCTAAAGATCTCTTTGTTGTCTCTAGCTGTTAATTCTTTTCATTTAAGATGGATACATTTTCATGCCACAAATCTCCCACATTGGTATGCTTTGCATATTCCGCTCCTAAAAGTTGAAACATTCCTCCTTTGCTTTAATACTAAGTTCCCAAAAGATATACAATGTCACCATAACGTAAGGTTTTGCCAAATTGGGATATCCTTCCGCATTGTATGAATAATAGCTACATTAAAGGGACACTATAGTCACCAGAACAACTACAGCTTATTGAATTTGTTCTGGTGAGTAGAATCATTACCTTCAGACTTTTTGCTGTAAACACTGTCTTTTCTGAGAAAATGCAGTGTTTACATTACAGCCTAGCGATAACTTCACTGGCCACTCCTCAGATGGCTGTTAGAGATCCTTTCTGGGTCATGGCTGCCTAAAATGCATCCAAACATTCAGTATCTCCTCCCTCTGAACTTTCCTCATAGAGATTCATTGATTCAATTCATCTCTATGAGGAAATGCTGATTGGCCAGGGCTGTGTTTGAATTGTGCTGGCTCTGCCCCTGATCTGCCTCTTTGTCAATCTCAGCCAATCCTATGGGGAAGCATTGTGATTGGATCAGGCTACCACTTCTGCTGAGGTCAGCAGGCAGTGGTTAGGTCTAAAGGGAACTGGGACAAAGCAAGCAGCTCCAGACTTGAATACAAGTAAGATTTTACTATATTTAGGGAGGCATGAGTGGCTACATGGTGGTTTAACCCTGTAGAGTCAGGAATACATGTTTGTGTTCCTGACCCTATAGTGCTCCTTTAACAATCTTTCCCTTGCTGAAGATATTTAATGTGATATCAAGACAATTCAAAGTTGACATACCATTCTCTTCAGATATTAAACATTGACTTCAACCATTGTTTTACTGAATAAATTCTTCTAGTAACTTTATTCAACAGAAGCCACTATTTATTTGTATTTTCTTTCAAAAATTTTTAATTTGTGCTCTAGCCCTTTGATCCTTCCTTCCTCTCTCGACTGCAATATAAGGAAAGGTTACCCATCAGTGGGCACCCTTGGAAATAATTAATAAGATTTTTTTTTCAATGGGTGATCATTACTAGGCTGAGAGCATCACTGGAGGTTGAATCCAGTTTATATACATTTAATTGGGCAGGCATGGTTTAGAAAAAAAAGATTATTGGGGAATCGTCCTGCTAATAAAATAATTTCCATGGGGAATTCTAAACTTTTTTAAAAACTTTTCTATATGCAACACTTTTGTCAATTTCAAAATTTTTCCTTCTTGTAGTCAGACTAAAAGACAGTATCTGTGTTGTAAATGTAATCCATGCTAAGTATTCCCTCATCTTATTTCTAGCCATGGGACCCGTTGTGCTGGTGAGGTGGCTGCTGTTGCTAATAATGGAATTTGTGGTGCAGGGATTGCGTTTAATGCTCGAATAGGAGGTATGTACATTCAATATTCCGTGCAGATGGGCATTGTTTAAACTTGTTCAGAACAGGCCATATATCAGGTTGACTATTTCAGAGTGTCCATTTTAAACATAATTGAATGAATTAAATTAGGTTTTATGAAAACATAATTGAATACATCTATTTTCCAGTTAAGAAACTACTAACATAGCAAAACATTTTAGGATCTCTATTCATTTATTCAGCAATTTAAAGTGACTCTGTTATGCAGGTTTGCTATTACGTTTTTATATTTTTTACCATCCTTTTCTCCTTGTTTTTATTATTGTGAAATGTGTCTTAGTTTTTTAGTTATACATGTGTGTACATAAGTATTTGTAGCTAATGGAACACGCTCGTTACCATATCCACTACAGCCCACTGTAGTAAAATTGTGTGCCTGCAGTGCCGCCTCCCTTAGTAGTCATCTGTTCTGGTGCCCAAACCACATTTGGTCTTCTCCTATAGGATAAGCCAGATTTTTCTATAGAATGAAGAAATAATAGTAACAAAGTCATAACGTTGTCTTTAACCCCTTAAGGACCAAACTTCTGGAATAAAAGGGAATCATGACATGTCACACATGTCATGTGTCCCTAAGGAGTTAATATTACATTTTCAAGCTGGACAAAAGTGGTAAGTGGTGTCTGTGTGTTCTGAGATTACTTCTATTTAATTTATTTATAAATGATCTTGAAATATGCATTGAAAGTCATGTGTATGCAGATGACACAAGACTAGGTGTCTTGGATGCAGGATATTACTTTGCTGCAGTTCTGTTTCGATAGATTATTGCTTCTCAAATTTAATGTAGATAAAAGCAAATGTACGCACTTCCTAGTGAAGAATGCACAACTTATGCCCACTGGCGGCTCTCTAGGTGATTTAGGCGGCTGCCTAAGGCCGTGCACAGTCTGGGGCTTCACGGCCCCCTGAGTCCCCATAACACACACTGACATGTTGGGTCTTCGGTCTATGACAGAGGTCCCATCACAGGAGGGGGCCCGGCAGCTTTCCGCCGGATGTGAGGCCCCTCCTGTCAGTCTGCTCTGACTAAGAGCCAGCTTCCAGACTGAGGTGTCTCGTGATCTCAGCCAATCAGAGCCTTGCCTCTGGTTAATTTGGCAATGCTCTGGCTGGAGATTGCGAGACTTACCACGTGGTCTGCAGCTATGCACCCGGCAGAGCTGCAAACCGAAAAAGGGAAGCCCACCGGACCACCAGGGATAGAGCTAGACCACCAGGGAATCAATTTATTAAAATTTAAAAAAAAAAACAGACCCCTACCACCCCCTGCCCTGTTACAGATCCCCACCACCCCATGCCCTGTCACAGTCCACCACCACCCCCTGCCCTGTCACAGTCCACCACCCCCTGCCATGCCACAGGTCCACAGTCCGCCACCCCATACCATGTCACAGCCCCCTACCCTGTCACAGACCCCCTCCATCTCCTGCCCTGTCACAGTTCCCTTACCACCCTCTGCCCTGTCACAGTCCCCATACCACACCACCCCCTGCCATGTCACAGCTCTGGCACCCCCTGCCATTGTCACAACTCCCCTACCACCCCTGCCATGTCACAGCTCCCCACCACCCATACCCTGTCACAGCTCCCCGCCACCCCTACCCTGTCACCAGCTCCCCCACCCTACCCTGTCACGGCTCCCCTACTATCACCTGCCTGTCACAGCTCCCCAGCTTCCCCTACCCTGTCACAGACCCCCACCATCCCCATAACCGCAATCACAGCTCCCCAGCCCCTGCAATGTCACAGCCTCCCTTCGGCCCTACCCATATCACGGTCCCCACCACCCTACCCTGTGTCACCGGTCCCCCTACCACACCCTATCATGTCACCCCCCACCACCCCTGCCCTGTCACAGTCCACCATCCCCTGTCCTGTCACAGTCCACCATCCCTGTCCTGTCACAGTCCACCAATCCCTGCCCTGTCACAGTCCACCACCCCCTGCCCTGTCACAGTCCACCACCCCTGCTGCGGTCACCACCCCCTGCCCTGTCACAGTCCACCACCACCTGCCCTGTCACAGTCCACCACCCCCTGCCCTGTCACAGTCCACCCACCACACCCAACCCGGTCACAGCCCCCCTTCCCACTCCCTACCCTGTCACAGCTCCCCTACCACCACCTGCCATGTCGCAGAACCCTACCCTGTTTCAGACCCCCACCACCCTCTGCCCTGTTAAGCTCCCCCACCACCTCCTACCCTGTCACAACTCCCCTACCACCCCCTACCCTGTCACAATTCCCCTACCACCCCTCTGCCCTGTCACAGCCCCCCACCACTTCCTACCATGTCACAGCTCCCCCACCACCTCCTCTCATGTCACAGTCCCCCTACCCTGTTAGAGCACCACCCCTACCCTGTTACATCCCCCCTACCCTGTCAGACCCCTGCCCTGTTACATCCCCCCTACCCTGTCAGACCTCCACCACCCTGCCCCTGTCACAACCCCCACCACCCTGTTACATCTACCCTATCAGACCCCCTCCCTGCCCTGTCACAGCCCCCCACCACCCTGTGCTCTGTCAAAGACCCCTACTACACCATGTCATAGCTTCCCCACCACCCCCTGCCACCTTCCTACCATGTCACAGACCCCACCTCCTCCTACCCTTTCACAGCCCCCTACACTGTCACAGCCCCCGGCTCCCCTACTCTGTCACAGCCCCCCGATCTCCTACCCTGCCACAGCTCCCCCTTCCATGTCACCGCTCCCCACACTATCCGAGCCCCTACACTGTCACAACCCCCCTACCTTGTCACCCCACACCCACCCTATCACAGCCTCCCCACACACACACACCCTGCCACAGCCCCCACCCACATACACGCTGTCACAGCCTTCCTCTACATACCTTGTCATCCCCCATCTATACGCTATCACTACCACACACTGTCACCCCCACATGCACATACTGTCACCCACTACACATGCACTATCACCATTCCCAAACACTTTCAGTCCCCACACACTCTCACCCCCTTCACCCAGCCAAACTCACACTAACCCCTCCTGTCATTCTCACCCATTCCAACCATACCACGTGCCTCACTTACCCTATTACATTACCCCCCCCTGTCAGACTCACCTTCTCTTGTACTGTCACACTCACCCCCCCCCAACCCTGTCACAATCATCCTCTATCCGTCTGTCCCACTCACCCCCTTCACCCTGCCACACTTACCCTACCACATAAACCCTTCCAATCCTGTCCTCCAATGGTTCTACACTCACCCCAAACCCTGTCACACACAGGTAGACAATGCCAGACACACTCAGAAATACACACACCGGCACCTATGTATACACAAAAGCAAGGCTATGTTATCATACCCCGCAGTTGTGTATAAACGATTAAATCAGTTTATTGCAAATTAATTTAGTTTGCAAATTATGCCATAACTTCAGTCGGAAAGCTCACAATGCTGCGGCACAGGGAGCCATGACACTGCAAGCCTCTGAACAATGAATATAGAGACTAGCTCTCTGTATCCAGCACTGCAAGATTGTCCTTCAATACAACTACAGCACATTGTTCACACAATGCAACCCCTATTTTTTTTACTGCTTATGCCTAAATAGGCCGATCTGTCCTTTAAAAAGTGCATATATTATGTATGGGTTCACTTTAAGGGAAATTGTTAAATTGTGGAATAAATACGTAGAAAATAGGCATCTGTGACTGTTATAAATTGACAGCATTTTGGAAAAGACTCAGTCATGAAGAGTTTCACTCAAGGTATATAAACTGAAAGTACTTCATAAGCAAAACTTTGAAAATGTGGGAGGTTTTTTTGGTTTGCATTTTCTCCCAATTTTTAGTTTTTCTTTTTCTTTTTTTTTTCATATTTAATGTGTTTTATCAGGAATTTGTTGTGTCTTGAGGAACACTTCATTGCATTTAAAGGTTTAAGCCAAGCACCATGATCACTTCAGTTATTTGAAGTGGTTGTGGTCAAGCCCAAACTGGCCATTGTGCACAATGGGCAAATGCCCCTGGAGCACCATGATGGCCATGGGCCGATGCCTACAGGGGAGATCAAGGCATCTCCCTGCTTGGCCATGGTTTCTTGTGCGTTGACCTAGAGAAGAAGATCCACGGCCGTCCGGATGCCAAAAGGGAAGAACCATTATCTCCCTCTATCTGGAGTAGCAGAGGATTGTCATGCTTTTCCATGGCCACTCTCTGCTACATTCCCTTGCGCTGGCTGGAAGAAGTTGTCTGCACCCACTGGCTCTGCATTGATTCTCTCAATGGACCACCAGAGATTTAAAATTTTTCAAAGGTAAGCCTCAGGGAGGGGTGAATAAATTTGAATTTAGATTTGTTTGTTTTGTTTTTTTTATATTTTTTTTCTCCATATATTATACTCTTCCCCCCCACTAATGCCCCTATCTCCACCCACTACTGCTCCTACTCCCCTCCAGAGCCCCAAACCCAGTACTGTCCCTATCCCCATTCACAACCCTTATCCCCTCACTACTTGCCATATACCCCATCACAGCCCCTATACCCAACACATCCCCTTTATCACAACCCCCATCACAGGCCTTATCTCTCTATCACAGCCATTCTCTCCCAGCACAGCACCTTAACAGTTTCTATACCTCACTACTGCCCCTACCCCCAGCACAGCCCTCACCCCGCCAGCACAGTCCATATTCACTACTTATCATAGCCCTTTTTCCCCATCACAGCCCTTTATCCCACATTTCAGTCCTTATACCCTACACACGAAGCCCCTTTCCAGCCCATGCACCACAGCCCTAACCCCTAACCCCAGCCCTATCTTGCATTTTTGTTCCTATCCCCCTACACACCACAACCTCCATCCACACCATACACTATAGCCCATATCTCTCCCAAGCACTACAGCCCCTATCAAACCACCATAGTCCTATTCCTCACAGGAGCCCCTACACACATTGTAACCCCTATTCCCACATATACTGCAGCCCATGTCTCCCCCAAACATCTCACCCCTTATTGCCCTATCAGAGCCCTATCCCACCACCACAGTTCCTATCTCTCGACTAACCTCAGCCCTTATCCCCCATACATTACAGCCACTATACCCCCTATGCTACATCTTGTATCTCCCCACATAATGCAGCCCTGTCCCCCCACATACTACATTTACTATCACCCTAATATGCTACTGACTTTATCCCACACCCCACACACTACTGCCATAATCTTCCCCACGGATACTACAGCTCCAAACCTCCCCTCATAAATTCACACTCCAAACCCTCTCCACACACACACTACACCACTAACAGGTCTCTCCACTCATTGTACACTATAGAGTGTGTATGTGCAGTATTTCAGTTAGAAGGTTCTTCAGTAAGAACTTTGCTACAAAAGTGTAGCTCCACCAGCCTTACTGGTTAATGTTAAATGTGCATATTGGGCATCTTTCGGCAGCATGCACAACATGATGGTGATTGAAAACCAATGGTGGCACAGTCTCCCTCCAGGAGGGTCAGTGCGAGGGGGAATGATGTCACGCATGGTGAATTGAGCTGCAGGGGAAACTTGGCCCCATGTGGGATAGTAAATAGGTAAACTAATGCTTTTCCTTTTTTGTACGAGATGGGGGGACACTGTCAGCCACGGTTACTACAAACAAAAACAATGTTTTCATAAATCACTGTTTTTGGTTGAAGTAATCCTTTAATCCTTTAATGCTTTAGTGCCAGTTGACATTTGCTTCTTCATATCAGCCTGTACTTTTTGATACCCAGGGGTGCGGATGCTGGATGGGATGATTACAGATATTATTGAAGCTCGGTCGTTGAGCCTAAACCCACAACATATTCACATCTATAGTGCCAGCTGGGGCCCTAATGATGATGGGAAGACTGTTGAAGGGCCAGGAGTGCTTGCAACAGAGGCTTTCTATAGGGGTATCGTTAATGTAAGTTATATAAAATACATTTTAGTGGCTTCATTTATATATTTATTTTCCCATGAACTTTTTGGCTTTATTGCTTATTAATTTTCACTTTTATGTTCTAGCTTAAGGGTGCCTAAAAAGTAGATACCTAACTTGTTAAGACTGTCAGAGCATGATGTGAGTTATAGTTCTGCAACAAGTGGGGATACACCTTGTAGGCCCCCTGCTCTAGATAATCATGCACTTTACTTTTGTTCTCAGCATAATATGCCTTCCCCTTCATTTTGTATTTTTTACTAATTGCATCAGATGCCATGAACTGTATCTCTCTGTTCAAGAGCAATTTGAACTAACAGCCTGCATTTTATCCTGGATCCACACTGGGTTTGGGATCTATTAGTGGAGATTAAGAAGCGGTATATCTGCACACTGAGAATTGTTGGTACACTATAAAATTACTTCCATTGTGACTAATGACATTGTGCTGTTAAGTTAAACTACTGGCCAGTTTTAATATGTCTGAAGAACTAATCCTGGGCTACATTGCCTACGTACTTATTACTAATTAACAAGCTATTGAACCATAGAACTTTCATAATCATTGCTGCTTTCTTTTTGCCCTGTTCCTGTTTCTACCATACTCTAGCTTTTTCCTTCACTCTTCTCTTTCTTTGCACTACCCATCATCTTTATCCAACTTTTTTTTGTTTGCCTCATCTTTCTTCCTTTATGTTTCTGAATTTCCGTTGCCCTCAATTTATTTTAGGGTCGCAGTGGTCTTGGTTCTATCTTTGTATGGGCTTCTGGAAATGGTGGACTGCGTTACGACAACTGTAATTGTGATGGATACTCCAACAGTATCTACACTCTGACTGTGGGCAGTACAACAGAGCAGGGAAATATCCCTTGGTACAGTGAAGCCTGTGCTTCAACACTCACAACGACCTTCAGCAGTGGCATCAAAAAGGAAAGACAGATTGTAAGAACCCACATTTTACTAACTCCAACATTTAAATGTGATCTATAAGTTTATGTATTGAATGGAATATGGGATAGTTGGTTGAATGCATAGTAAGTGATAGGGTATGCGCTTTAGTATGTTGCATGAGCTGTTCAGTTAAATTAAAAGTTGGCCTATCCTCTGCAAGGTTACTTTGTCCATGAAATGATAGAAGAAAACTTGTGCAGTAGTTTCGTACATCACATCACATTGTATTATAAAGGGAGTTATGTTTTCTTTTGTAGGTCACTACTGATATACGTCACAGATGCACAGATCAGCATACTGGCACATCAGCCTCTGCTCCACTCGCTGCTGGAATCATTGCCCTTGCGTTGGAGGCAAAGTAAGAGTGAAAGCGAATGCATTAGGTTTTTGGGAATGTAAAAACAAAACTTGACTCGTATATATATTGACCCCTAAACAGCCCAGCTCTCACTTGGAGGGATTTACAGCACATTGTAGTAAGAGCATCAACTCCTGCCAATCTCAAAACGGAAGACTGGACATTAAATGGAGTAGGTCGAAAAGGTAAGGACTATCAACTTGCTGGGGTCTGCATAGGAAAATCTTAGTGTTTGAGGAGGTGAAAATAACTCTAATCTAAGTATTTGGTGAGCTATTTAAGAAGGAAGATCCAAATATTTTGTTATGATATGTACAGATGGAGGTCGTAGACAAGACGTCTTGTTAACATATTTTAACTGTCCCCTGTCCAGTAAGTCACCACTACGGATATGGGCTCCTCGATGGTGGACGACTAGTAGATCTGGCTCGAAAATGGAAGTCAATAGGTCCTCAGAGAAAGTGCCTTGTCCAGATTGTCAATACACCCCAGTAAGAGACTAATTTTAACTATTCATCATTTGTTTCTTTCATTAAAAACACACTTAAAATCTAAAAAAATAACTCTGTATTGTATAAAATGTACATATATGTGTGTCTAATCAAACAACTTTAAGAGTTGTGTTCTACAGACACGTTTGTTAGCTTGTGACTGCTTAGTACAATTCCCCTTATATTTTAATTTGTCCTTTTTGTCCCTTACAGAGAAGTGCGCTCCAATCTACTAGTTAACTGGAACACCACTGCCTGTGCCAACTCCCCCAACTACATCCTATCATTGGAGCATGTCCAAGCCAAAATCTCCCTCAGTTACACTCGAAGAGGGGATCTAGAAATATATCTCACCAGTCCCATGGGCACCCGTTCTGTACTTGTGGGATTGAGGTGAGAAGAAAAAAGGAAGCTTTTGAAGGCAGGTTCTGTTAGTTCTTAATTTCTTTATCCTTTCAGACCTTATGATACAAGCACTGAGGGATACAAGGACTGGTCCTTTATGACCACCCACATGTGGGATGAGAATCCTCAGGGCCTCTGGACATTGGAGCTTATGAATAATGGGCAGTATGATAATAATGGTGAGTACTGCTCATAATTCTTTTTTACCTATTTATGGATTCATTGTCTCCACTTGTAATATGAACATTGTCTCTCAGGATTTCTAGAAAAGTTCTCACTTATCCTGTATGGGACAGATGAAAGTGTGATGACCAGGAACATTCAAAACTCTGTAATAAAAGAATGTGTGACCAGGGACATCAGTGGCATATGTCTGGGTGAGTGAGGATTGAAACTAAATGATCAGGGTACCTTCATGATCTTAAGTAATTACTACCCATGGGACATTTTTATGAAAGGAGTGTGATATGTGCTTAACTTTTCATTAGAATCCTTTAACCCCTTGGTGACCAAACCGTTTTTCAATTTTCTTACCGTTAAGGACCAGGGCTCTTTTTACATTTATGCAGTGCTTGTGTTTAGCTGTAATTTTCCTCTTACTCATTTACTGTACCCACACAAATTATATACCATTTTCTTGCCATTAAATGGTCTTTCTAAATATACCATTATTTTCATCATATCATATAATTTACTATAATTTTTTTAAATAAAATATGATGATTTAATTAAAAAAAAAAACACACACTTTTTCTACCTTTGACCCACGGGATGGGATCAAGCAGACATGTGGTGAGACAAAAGAAAAGGAGAAGCGTGGCCATCTCCTTTTCAGTAGCTGGAGAAAAGGCTTGGAGGGTAGGGATGGTTCGGTCCAAGTGAGGTTGAGATAGAGAGGAGTGAAGGGAGGAGAATTCATTTCTTAACTGTTTAATCTTGTCCGTAAAGTAAAATGCAAAGCGATCGGCTGAAAGATTAGTTTAGGGGTGGGCAAGATGCAGGCACAGCAGGACGAAGAAGAGAGTTAAAGGTACTAAAGAGACGCCTAGGATTGCGGAAGCATGAACTTATAAGAGAGGAAATGTAAGACTGTTTGAGCAAGGGTGAGGGCTGCGCTGTATGAACGCAAAACAAATTCATAATGCAGAAAGTCTGACTGCCTCCAGCAGCGTTCAGCTGAACGGGAGCATCTCTGCCAAGATTGCAGGTTAGTGTGCCATGGTTGGAGGCATGCCCTCATTGAGGTGCATGCTTGGAGCGGGGCTTCAGCGTCTAAGGAAGAGGTGATGGTAACATTATATGAGGAGATAGCCAGAGAGGGACAGGAGAAAGTAGGGATGCATGAGAATTCTGAATGGATATCAGTTGAGAACTGCTGGAGGTTAAGAGAATTCAGGCGGTTATGCTGAGGATGCTGGATGTTGGGTCTAGGGGCACTCAAAAACAAATTATAGGAGGTGGTAGTCAGAGGAAATGGAGTGTTGAAGAAATTGGAGACCGTGCATGTGTTTGAAAAAATAAGTAGGGAGAGTAAGGACCAGGGTTCAGAGAGACATCGCCAGCTGCCAGGAACAGAAGCATGGAAAGTAAGAGAGGCGGGGAGTAAGATTTAAATGTTTTGGTTGAAAGTTTGTATTTGGAGGATTTAGAAGGAGTTGGTGGAGAAAGGGTAGATAGGTATGAGTGTAGTGCATGGGATGAACAGAGAGAGGAGAGAAGTAAAGCAGGAGCAATTAAGATAGTGTTAGCAGGGACAGGTAAGCAGAAAGAGAGGGATATTTTAGTAATGAAAGAAGTGTGGGTGAAACTGAAAAATAGTAGGAAAAACATTATTAATAAAGTAGTGTTTTGTTATAGATGAGGGCAGCTAGGATGATGGGAGAGATTTGAGGGGTGAAGGGTTAACAGGCCTGCAGCATGGGAATGGACGCGTTACAGGTGACGAGAGGATGATAAACATGATTGGTGTGTTTGGAAAACCAGGTGAATATCCTGGGGAGGATGGGGGTGTGGGGCAGGGAGGGAGGGAATAATTTTCCAAAGATGCTACCTCCGCATAAAGCTTTGAGCTGCAAGACTTGGTATCTGTGAACCCCGGAAGCAATCTTATGTGTTCAGTTGTTGGGGCTCAGACTGAAATAGCAAGTCTGGGTTTAGATAAAAAAAAAAAAAACAACACAACAATGGCAATTATGGGTGGAGAGAGGCATGTAGATATTGAAGTGAGGAAGGGCAATTAAAGGACCACTCTAGGCACCCAGACCACTTCAGCTTAATGAAGTGGTCTGGGTGCCAGGTCCAGCTAGGGTTAACCCATTTTTTCATAAACATAGCAGTTTCAGAGAAACTGCTATGTTTATGAATGGGTTAAGCCTTCCCCTATTTCCTCTAGTAGCTGTCTCATTGACAGCCACTAGAGGCGCTTGCGTGCTTCTCACTGTGATTTTCACAGTGAGAGCACGCCAGCGTCCATAGGAAAGCATTATGAATGCTTTCCTATGTGACCGGCTGAATGCGCGCGCAGCTCTTGCCGCGCGTGCGCATTCAGCCGACTGGGAGGAGAGGAGGAGGATCGGAGGAGGAGAGCTCTCCGCCCAGCGCTGGAAAAAGGTACGTTTTAACCCCTTTCTCCCTTCCAGAGCCGGGCGGGAGGGGGTCCCTGAGGGTGGGGGCACCCTCAGGGCACTATAGTGCCAGGAAAACAAGTATGTTTTCCTGACACTATAGTGGTCCTTTAAGGGAAGAAAGCTGAGGAGAGGACATTTGAGATTTAAATAGAAGAGGGCATGATAGAGATCAGATAGGTGAAAGTAATAAATGTTGAACAGAAATGAATACGACCATGAGTGTTATACACATGGCCTTGCATCTCCTAACTATTAATCTATTAAAATGTAACTGTTCAGGTTATGGGGTTTTGAGATTGGGGATATAGAATTGTAGGTAGTTTAGGTTTACATTAGGCTCGTCCATAGGAGCAGCTGTAGCAGTGCCCTACCAGTTTTACTAGCAGGAAAAAAAATTAAATTATATAATAATTTTATTTCTGTTTTTTTTTTTTTCTTTAAACTTTTTTTTTTTAAACTAATACCTTTTAATATGTCTGTGATAAAAAAAATGTGTTCTGTCCCTTTAACTATTGTACTGCAGTTCCCCTTGTTATTCCCCTCTGCTTTTGTCTGTTATTGAGAGCATGTCTGTGTGCTTGTCAGTGAGTGTGTCGGTCAGTGTGTATCTGTGTGTTTCAGTGTATGTGCACCCAGCAATCAAACACCAACTGTACATACAAACACATTCCAACACTAAGCACAAGTACACCACTTCTTTCAAATAGCAACACTACATACAACTGCATTCAAATAACAATACTACACACAAATACATACATTCATTCAAAAACACAAAATATTTTTTTCTGTTGCATAGCAATTGTAATGCACTTTATCAACAAATACTATATTCTTTACATGTGTTGATTTAGCACTTTATCAACAAATACTATCTTTACTGTCTTTACATGAGCTGAATCAGCCTTACAACCAGAGGTACAGAGTGGATGGGGGCTGGAAGGGGAGTGGTACGGGGGCAAAATTATGTTATGCCCTGGGCGACTGTAACTCTGGTTGCACCACTGCAAAAACAGTCACAGGCACACAGAGTCACAGTTAGACACACAGTCACATACATGGTTACAGTCACAAACACAAAGTTACAGTCACACACACTGGTATATTGGTAGGTATATTAAATATGTATACATACAAGTGCACACTCACATTTACTGGAGCCTTCTGGTGGCTCCTAGTGATTAGCATGTAGTGGGAAAATTCCTACTTTTGCATGTATGTGCCTTTTTCCACTCTTGGATGCATGTGGTAGAACTCCTCAACGTGTTGTATATAGATAAAACAAAAAAAGTGTTTTGCTCAATCCATACTTTCCCAACAAAAGAAAGTGATGACCTTGGTGATGATTTCTACCACATACATCCAAGAGTGGGAAAGGCACATATATCCAAGAGTAGGGATCATTCTACTCTACGCTATTCACTAGGAGCCAGTAGAAGGCTCCATTAAATGCGAATGTGCACTTGTATATTGTATCCTTTCAAAATACCTAAAATATTACACTATATCATTGTTGCTGCTTGTTTTATTTTTATATCCTTTGTCTACCCACCACTGGGCCTAGTTACAAAGTTCATATCCACTGGCAGGGATTGTACCTCACAGGCACATCAATCGGAACTAATTATCAGCTTCACACACTGTAAGTGCAATTCCATTTTATTTGCTTCAATCAATAACCTATTACACTATATCCTACTTTGTTGTCCTCTCTTCTGATTCCATACTGACCTGGATCCGAGGACTCCCTCAAGGTGCTGCTCCCCTTCCCTGCAAACCAACTGCTTATGAACAGATAGGAGAGACTCTATTAGGAGTTGTTTAAGCTGCCTACCCTACTGCGTAACAAGCACTAAAAACTTACCAACCTCTGTTATCTTGAATTTCATGTTTTGGAAGCAGGAAAAACGGACAAGCGAAAAGATCTTTAACAAGGGCCAAATAGTGATGGCAAGATGACTGGGTCAGAGCATCTCAAACACAACACAGCAAGTCTTGTGGGATGTTTACTGCATGCAGTGGTCTGTACAAAAAGTGATGCAAGGAGGATAACCAGTATCTGGGTAATCATGAAGTCCATCACGTCCAGTAACATAGAAGAGCTACTTTAGTTCAAATTGCAAAAAGGCATAATGCTGGCCATGATAGAAAGGTGTCACACAATGCAGTTTTCTGTGTATGAGACTGTAGTCCAGACCCGTCAAAGTGCCTGGACACTGCCGAAAGCACTTCAATCAAGACATGAATGTCAGAACTGGATCATGGAGCAATGGAAGAAGGTTGCCTGGTCTGATGAATCACATTTTCAACAAACCCAATCCATGGAGTTCCACATCGCAACTTGCCGGACTTAAAGGATCTGCTGCTAATTCAGATGTCTTTTGGAGTCCAAGCTGCAGGGCAATGTGACCATTCCCAACTGCTGACATCTTTGCAAAACTCACCAACTATTTTAACTCCTTCACTGCTGATAGAATGATAACTTATACCCTATGACCCCAAAAAGCGGTCTCTGCACTTGCAAGTGGTTATCCTAAAATCGCTTGGTATCTTTAAAGGTAATCACATAGGCTACCATGGAGAAGAATCAAAACTTAAAGTTCAATCTCTTGATTCTATCATAGCTGCTCCACCACTTTGTATACCTGTTAACCCAGTTGAAGTGATTCAACCTAGAAGCCACAAAAAGTACACAATTCAATCAATGAAACCTTTTTGTGTGATTCTCATAAGAAGATGCACCATTTCCAAAGTACAGAGCAAGAACACAGAACCCCAAGATTATTCAATCAGATCAGTCCTGTGCAATGCCAGATCAATAAGGAATAAAATCGCTACTACTGACGACCTTATTGAAACATGTGAGTTAGCATTCATTACAGAATCCTGGACAGATGATAATGTTGGAAAACACAAAAGAGGTAGAGCAGCACTAAAAAAACTGAATACAGTGAGAGGAGGCAGCACACCTGATAATAGGGCGATCCTTCAAAACTCCTAAAGAAACCTAAACCCAAAATACTGGTAGCGCCAATGTGGCAAAACCGACCTCGCCACGTGTCCTTGGAGGGGGCTGCTTGCCCGCCTCTTGCCTTTGGACTATGGCCCTGCAGGTTAAACTGTTTATTTTCCCTGCAGAAAGGCTTATTCGTGTGATCTGAGTGCCATTCATCTAATAATGTGCAGTCAGATCCAAGCTATCTGGGGATATGTAGAAATGTGTGTTTTATGTACTAAATGTGTCAGTATGTAATTTTATGTCTTTTACTGTCTTTTTGTCTGCCATGTGGGTAATGGAGTTTGGCTCTGTCTTTGGAGATAATTAGATTCCTTCTCCAATTATCTCCAGGGCAGAAGGGAGGAAGCCAGGATGCATTGTGGGGATGTTTTACTTTTACTGTTTGAGCCAGGGGGAACAAAAGATACTTTTACTAACTTTTGAACCCCTGGTCTGATTCATGCCATTTTTTAATATGTTGTTCCCCTGAATGGATTGATTGTGAATATGTATTTTTATGCGAATGTGATGTATATTTTGGGAGTTATGAATGTTGTGTAAAAACTGTATTTTCCCTACCTATGATAATTGTATTTCCCTGTGTGTACAGATAATTAGTTTACAGGTAGAGGGGAGGGCTATGTGTGGGATGTAACTATTGTGTGATTGGTTAATGTACGTTACTGTGTGTGTCCCTCCCCTTCATGGGAGCACCTAATAAAAAGGGCTGCAAGCTAGCAGCCAGAGAGTTCTATTTTTACCCTCAACTTGAGTCCTGTCTCTTATTGGGGGAATCTGCTACAAGGGATTGCTATGCTAGGCATATTCCCTTGCTATAATCACTGAGCTCTTGTAAGAGCTTGTTCCTGCTTCGTTCTGAAGGGAGATAGCTGCAGCCTGCGGTGCTTATGGTGTCTGGTGGAGTGCTTGGAGTCCTCTGGAAGCGCTAGGAGCATCTTTCAACGGAGGTACCCAGTCGGGGTGCCAGGTGATCCGTTACAATTGGTGGAAAGCGGCGGGATCGTTCCTACAGCCAGAAGGACAGCTACAGGAGACACCATTTCTTTGGATTTTACAATTTGTGGGCAACGCATGTCTTAGTACAGCGACCCTGACAGCACCAGGATGGAACCAGCAGTGGAGTATGATGAGGGTGCCATGGATGACCGAGATGCAGTCCTTAAAGGCATCTGGTACCAGGCACTGGCAATTGCGGAGTACCAGCGGGGCGAGAGATTCCCCAAGGAAGACCAGCGGTTGCAGAAGCGAGTAGCCCTGCGGATGCCCTTCCTGGGAGAGCAGCCCCTGGAGGAATGGGTGAGGAAATTGGAACACCTAGTATGGCAGGAGATGTGGCTAGAAGATGCCTACCAGGCGCTCTGGTGGTATGGGGCACAATACCTGCCCTGGACAGCCGAGCATGACAAGCCAGAGGGAGAGGAGTTTGATGGTCCTGGCTTGTTATGGGAGACTTTTGCAGAGCCTGAGTTTGGGAGCCCTACACAAGCCCGGTTCAGTGATCTCTTTGAGTGGAGGGAGAGCAGGTATGACTGGGACGACACTCACGAAATTGAGCAAGACCTGGTCCACCTGGTGACCCGAGAGATGGAGCTGGAACAGGGTTACCAAAATCTGTTCCACTCCAGTGAGAAGGCTCAGCAGGGAAGCGGAGACCCAGATCCAGACCCATTCAGCTGGGAAGATATTGTGGAGTGTTACTGGGAAGAACCCCAGGTGGCCGGTGGATATGGGACCGAGGTCTCTCCACCGGTCC
This sequence comes from Pelobates cultripes, assembly GCA_933207985.1. Lineage (NCBI taxonomy): Eukaryota > Metazoa > Chordata > Amphibia > Anura > Pelobatidae > Pelobates > Pelobates cultripes. Next base: position 62,946,046 of record OW240916.1, read on the forward strand.
TGCAGGGAATTGGGAGCCCAGTCTCCATTCCCCAGCGGCCGTGTGATTTATTGGGAATTGGGTCTCCATTCCCCAGCGGCAGTGTGATATGCTAGGAATTGGGAGCTCAGTCTCCATTCCCCAGCGGCAGTGTAAAGTGCAGGGAGAGGAGAGCAGCGTCCTCCCTCCCCAGCGGCAGGCTGAGTTACAGGGGGCAGAGGTAGTTGTTCCTGCCCCCCAGCAGCCAAGTGATATGCCGGGAAGGCAGTGTGAAGTCCAGGGAGAGGAGAGCAGTGTCCTCCCTCCCCAGCGGCAGCGTGATTTTTTGGGAATTGGGAGCCCAGTCTCCATTCCCCAGCGGCAGTGTGATGTGCCGGGAATTGGGAGCCCAGTCTCCATTCCCCAGCGGCAGTGTGATGTGCCGGTAATTTGGAGCCCAGTCTCCATTCCCCAGCGGCAGTGTTATTGGTTGGGAATTGGGAGCCCAGTCTCCAGTCCCCAGCAGCAGAGTATCCAGCAGGGAATAGAGAGCCCAGTCTCCCCTTCCCAGCAGCAGGACACTGTATTGGGAGCGGAGACAGTCGGTCTCCCTCCACAGAGGATGAAAGTATGTATGGGAGAGGAGCTTGCTACCACCTCTCCCCAGTGGCGGATCATTAATGGGCAGGGAATAGAGAGCTCAGTCTCCTTTCCCCAGCGGCAGAGTGTTCTATCGGGAGAGGAGCCTGTTACCCCCTCTCCCCAGCGACAGCTTAGAGTATCCAAAGGGGAGACAGTCGGTCTCCCCCTCCAGCAGCAGAGCTGTGTAACCAAAGGGGAGACAGTCGGTCTCCAGCAGCAGGACTGTGTATTTAAAGGGGAGACAGTCGGTCTCCCCCTCCAACAACCAGGCTTCAACCAGGCTACCCTCCCAGTAGCGCTGGCAACAGGGCAGAGTGACGCTGGTCTCTGCCCACGCAGCACCCCACCAAGTCAGCGTACCCGTACCCAGCACAGCCGTGGTGAGGCACCTGGACATGGACAAGCTTCTCCTCTACCCAGGTGCAGTAACTATTTATTGTGGGTGGGCTGTGCTGTTGATTGTGTTTTGTGGGTGGGCTGCTGGACTAACAAGGGCACTGACCGGCAGGAGGTCAGATACCCTGTTAGTCTGTTTGGAAAAGGGGAGAGATGTGACGAGACCAATCTCGCCACATTGCATTGGAGAAGCCTGGTTGCTCGCCTGCTGCCTTTGGACTATGGCCCCTGTTAAAAGACATCTTTTTTACCTGCAGAAAAGCTTCATTCGTGCTTTTCTGCCTGGGGTTCGGTAGATTTGTTTGAATGTGTTATACCCCAGATAGGAATCCCATGGAGCCCATTCGTATGAAACTGACTGTAAAGACTTTGGCTCCATGGCGATTAAACTGTATTCGTGTGGTTAAACTGTAGTGTGGTCTGCCATTCGCTTAATATGTGCGCTCAGACCTGAGCTATCTGGGGATATGTTAAATGTATAGTTTTTAATGTAATATGTCTTACCTGGTGTATTTTAACAGTAATGCTTGTTTTAGTATCCCCATGTGCATAATGGAGATTTGCCTTTGTCTTGGGAGATAATTGAATTACTTCTCACTTATCTCCAGGGCAGAGGAGAGGAAGCCAGGATGCATTGTGGTAAAAGGTATGTGTATTGGGTTACCTCTCAGGATAAGGGGGAGGGAATCTGTGGGTTGTAACTAATATGTTACTGGATATTTTATACCTCCCTGTGGGCGGTCCTGTATTTGCAAGACTGTAATAAAAACCAGGCTGGGTGTGCCAGCACCTCAGACCACTGCTTGACCCTCAACACGGAGCCTTGTCTCGTTCTTGGGGGGATTCACTGTATGCTGTTAGAGACTGATTGCCAGGAGTGTAAGCTGATTGTCTGCTTTTCCTGTTCGTCTGCTAGCAGCTATTTGGGAGGTTCCAGTTCGGGAGTTGGAGTGCTATTTTGTATCCAGTTCGTGAGTTTGGTGTTCTGCAGTAGCTGTGCCTGGATCTCTGGAAAGGGGGCCGATCGCCTAAACGTTTTTTACCCCTTGTGTGCAAAACGGTCCGTTACAATTGGTGGCAGCGGTGGGATGTAACTATTGTGTGATTGGTTAATGTACGTTACTGTGTGTGTCCCTCCCCTTCATGGGAGCACCTAATAAAAAGGGCTGCAAGCTAGCAGCCAGAGAGTTCTATTTTTACCCTCAACTTGAGTCCTGTCTCTTATTGGGGGAATCTGCTACAAGGGATTGCTATGCTAGGCATATTCCCTTGCTATAATCACTGAGCTCTTGTAAGAGCTTGTTCCTGCTTCGTTCTGAAGGGAGATAGCTGCAGCCTGCGGTGCTTATGGTGTCTGGTGGAGTGCTTGGAGTCCTCTGGAAGCGCTAGGAGCATCTTTCAACGGAGGTACCCAGTCGGGGTGCCAGGTGATCCGTTACAGCCAAGAATAAACCACTTCAAATAAAAGCAATAAGATACACAAAATGGTATAAAAACAAGAATGTCAACAACTACAGAGTAAAAATTACCAGTTTGTAAGTTACAGTCTTAGAGGTAACAACACATCTTCTAGTTCTTGTATGGTACTTATTGTATTACTTCACTTGGCATCCGTGAATGAAAAAAAAAAGCATAGAATAGAAGCGAACCAATAGTGCAGTATTGTTGTGAATAATAAAACACACAACACTTAGAAAAGTTATCAGCTCACATATCGAAGAGCTATAACCAGCTCTAAGAAAACCAGCATGCAGTGGTTTTGAATCCCTACTTGCAGGATATCCCTCCGATATAGGTGCACAGTAGAGTGGCAGTAAGGCATGTCACAACAGGATAGCAAGGAGGTAGGTAATATGGAATGACAAAAAACAGCCAATAGTGCTTGAAGTGGAAAAATCAATTAAAGTATTGATTATTTCTTTGTGTATCTGCCCCTGGCCAAATCAATGAAACAGTGCGTGCACGCTCCCTGAAGTAATTCACACCAGACACAGGTTCCAGGTTGTTGAATAACTTGAGGAATGTTTATTCAGAGGGGACGGCAAGTCCCTTTTAAAGCAAAATTACATCATATGCATTGTCAGAGATAACATGGAATAATACATCAATAATTGGTTAGGTGTTAAGTGCTTGCTCTAATGCTCTGCCTACTGTAGGTGATGTCACCGGGGCCATGAGGGTCTCCCACGGTTTCCCGGCGCCATCTTGATGCACGAGGTAGTTAGTCGACGTTAGGAGGGGGGGGAAGGAGGGATTAGAAGCTTCTAGCAGCCATCTTGATTAAAATATGTGTGTTTAGCTTTATACGATATATATCATGAAATGAGTAAATAGACATTTTCTCTATCTAGGAAATATGTGCAGACCTTATTTCCACAACAGTCCCCCCTAAAATGGCTATTTACCATAACAACTGCTGCTGTCCCTAATATGTCCCTAGTTGCCCGCAACCTATCTGTCTTGACAAGCATCGAACGCTTCACTCCGCGGGTATCCCGCAGTGGCTAGCCCACTACATCTCCACACGTGAGACTCACCTGTCAAGACAGACGCTTTCCCTACTCTATCCCTATAGGAAGGCAGTTGTCTGTTTAAACTGATGTGTTTGTAGGGGTGTATGTGGGGTGTCATCTTCGAGGTCTGTGATATCTTGGTGTAGGAAGGTAGGGGTCACGTTATCTACAGTCTTATCCACTGCTTTCTGCAGATATTTCTGTATGCAGGGGAGTATGCAACAGGCTAAAAACAAGAAGATAATGAACACTATAAGAACAGCTGTCCCCACCTGGAAGAGGGTCTTTTGCCAGCCATTCATCCACCCAAACCATTTGTCCCATATGTCAGTGGCTCCCGAATTCTTCTTTAATTCGTCTGCAAGACTATCTAGCTTCTCTATGGCCATAGTCACCTTACCATTGGGCCCAGTGTTGTCTGGAATGTCATGTCATGGTTTCAGGGAGGATTTTACATACCCCCCCTTTCTCAGCTAAAATCATATCTAGGGCCATTCTGTTCTGGAATGTCATTTGGGTTGTGGCTTGTAACTGTTCTGCTAGGCCCTGTAGGGCATCCCTTGTATAATTGACAAAGCGCTGTTGATTATAATAGATATAGTTGATCCAATTGACATTTTTGTTAGCAGTTATCATTGGAATTAGGGATTCAAATCCTGCAGCCACTTCATCTCTTGCTTTGAATTCGTTGGGCACCCCCCTAGGCACACCTATGGCATCAATATATACATGGGGGTCGAAGCTCCCTCGGATAGGAGCCTCTCATTTGGTTCTAGAGTGTATATGTGTAAGATTTAAAGTGTTATGACTACCATCTGGAATAATGTGGATAGGCATTATGACTTTGGTTAGGGCACACTCCCCCCACCATTGCCCAGCTAATTGGGACCTCAATTGTTTGTCACCACATAACCAATAGATATCACCGATTGTCTTTGTGTGATTCATTAGCAGTGATACAGGTGGACTATGGTAAGTTGAGCAGTATCCTGATGGGAATTTGCCCAGATACAAACCAGTGTTCTTAGGTATTGAATAGCATGTGTAATTACCTGGGTAGATGGTGACTCCATCAGGTGGTTTCACATGTCCATGGGTGATTGGGTAAACCTTCTTCCAGGATTCACATGTTGAGGAGTTAGTGATAGATTGTGCATACAAACTCAGTACACATGATTCTATTTCGGGGGGTAAGCTCAGAGGTACTGTGCCCAGATGGGGTCTGGCACCTCCACATACATAACAATTAGTCTTATTGTGTGAGTTAGCGTTGTACCTCATCCATTCTAGCCACAAATTAGTGTCTGAAAACCCTGTTTCTACTGCCATGGTATCTTCAAAAGTGGGGTTAGCTATGGCCACCATGTCATGTAGGGTCTTGATATGTGGTTTCAATGGGTTAATGACCATATGTGTAGTTCCCACCCAGTCAGAAGAATTTAGCATATCTTGCAGGTAAAAGGTCCCCAATGCGTTATGTGATCCGCCTCCCTTCCAGTACATTCCCATCACATACTCCCCTGCATCCCTCGGACTAGGGTGTTCTATATTCAAGGTGAGTTTAATGGGAGTTGACCCTATGGGTTTACTCAGGGTCATTCTAGAGAGTAAGGGTTTCCCATCTTTGTCAAGTTTGTCTAATGCTACTTGAGGTCTGTAACCCCATGGTCTACCTGTGTTCCACCCGGCAGCTTTCCATGAACTACAATGATGACCCCAGACTCCTCCAGTCACACAAATGTATGGATCCTTTTTGTTAGGTATGTCCTTATATATAGCTGCATGTTGTGTTTGTGGGAATGTACAAGTGACTATGTCACAATAGTCAAAGGTGTATGTAGCCACATCAGTATTAGAAGAATTGTACCAAAAAGTGTAAACATGATTATCTTTGGTTATGGCCACTTGTTGGGCCCAGGCAAGATGTAGCAGCATAAGAAAACACAAGACACATAATAAATTCATTTTTCAACAGGATCAGTCTCTTCTGGAGCAGGAACTTTTTTGCAATGTGAAGCGTGTATCCAAGAACTCTTCCCAGCTAGTTTAACTGACGTTGCTGTAATCAGGAGCACTTGGTAAGGACCATCAAATCTCGGTTCTAGGGTGTGCTTTCTGAGAAACTTCTTAACCATAACCCAGTCACCCGGAAGCAGCTTGTGTGTACCTGTATTCGACTCAGGATCTGGAATAGAAGAAAACACTTGGGCATGTATCTTGGTCAAGGCATGTGAGAGGGCTGTCACATAATCTACCATAGCATCTGACTGGATCTGAAGCTGTTGGGGAAAGTAACAACCTAACCTGGGTGCTGTACCAAACAGAATCTCATAAGGTGACAGGCTGTATTTTCCCCTAGGAGTGTACCTCACACTAAACAATGCTAATGGGAGACTCTCGGGCCAGGGCATGTTAGTCTCTTGTGACATTTTAAGCATTCTGGCTTTCAAAGTGCCATTCATGCGCTCTACCTTGCCACTACTCTGTGGGTGATATGGTGTATGGAATGCAAGGGTCACCCCCAGTGCTGACCAGACTTCCCGTGTTAGCGAGGCAGTAAAGGAGGTTCCCTGGTCACTTTCAATCACTTCTGGAACTCCATAGCGGCAAACAATTTCCGTCAGAAGATACTTGGCTGTAGTTCTTGCGGTGAGGTTGGTCACTGGGAAGGCCTGTGAAAACATGTCCACTATAACCAATGCATATTCATAACGTCCGCTTTTTGGCATCTGGATGTGATCAATCTGAATCCTCTGGAAGGGGTATTGTGGCTTAGCTAGGTGGTTAAGTGCAGTCTTTATAACTTTCCCAGGATTGCATTTAGCACATATAGTACAAGATTTACAGTAATTCTGTGTTAAAGTAGTGATGCCTGGTGCTTCAAAATACTTGTCAATCAGCGAGTTCATCAGGAGTTTTGACAGGTGGGCTGGCCCATGGGCCCATTGGACCACCGCTGGATACATGTTCCTGGGTAGGCAGAACTTGAGATTGATAGTGTAAACATCATCACGGAGTACAGCTCCTTTGTTCTTCCAACTTTGTTTCTCCTGTGGGGTAGCAGCTGCTTGTTGTTCCTTCAGGAGCCTGAGGTCAGTAGGCAATGTTTGCATAGTGTAGATAGGTAATGCATCTGTGGCCACTCTTCTGTCCACTTCCCATCCTTGCCGCGCTGCCTCTTTAGCTGCCTGATCAGCCAAGTGATTTCCACGTGCTTCTTCTGTATCCAATTTTCCGTGGGCTTTTACTTTCAATACTGCCACTTCTGCTGGAAGTTCCAATGCATCCATTAGTTCTGCAATAGTTGCCCCATGTTTTACCGGAGTACCAGTAGCTGTAAGAAATCCTCTGGTCTTCCAAATTAAACCAAAGTCGTGGGCCACTCCCAAGGCATATCTTGAGTCCGTATAAATGTTGACACGTAGACCTTCAGACAGTTTGCAAGCCACGGTCAGAGCTGTTAACTCTGCTTCTTGGGCAGACTTGGTTGGTTGTAGAGCAGCTGCTTGTAATACTTGACATCCTGTGGTGACTGCATATCCAGTGTGATACTGTCCTTGTTCATCAGCAAATCTTGAGCCATCCACAAATAATGTTTGATCCGGATTAAGTAATGCAGCTTCATAAACAGTTGGTAGGTGTGTAGTTTCCATTTTCATTTGTTCAAAACAGTCATGGGGGATATCAATGAAGTCACAATCCGCGGTAAGTGGGTCCTCACAGGCCTCTGTGTGGTACCTGGGGTACCCTGTTGTGCAGTAATCAATGGTCTTTTTATTGATCCCTGCAGAAATTAGCTGTGTTTGAGTCATTTGGTTCCATGTTCTGGCCATCGGGCCTAGGTCTTTCCATGAGGTGTTGAGGGATCTGGTGAGAGATATGTGTGGAATAGCTGTATCCCAGTGGTGATAGAGGTGTGTTACATTCTCTGGGAGGCAAACTAAGACAAGCATTGTACCTGTAGAGTCCCAGAATAAATCAGTCAGGGAAATTTGAATTTCTTTGAGCTGGAATAGTTCTTCTTCATAGTTCATATCAGGGCTTGGTACATCCCTAAACCACAATGTGCAGTGGAGTAGGGCCTCTGGTTGTTCATCATGTGGGGGTGTAAGTACAGGCAACTGTAGGTCTGCTTGAACCTCTGGGTTAATATCCAGGCTGTACCAATGATAAACAATTCCCCCCTTGGGAAGTGGCAGAAGAGTGGCAGGATTCAGGGAAAGACATCTCTGAAGCTTAACATTGTCAGGTAGGAGCAAGGAAGTCTGTAGGCGAAGGTGGCGTTGGGAGGAAAGGTGCTTTGGTTGGGTTTGTTGCAGGATGGCAGTAATGTCATGAGGGGCCAACACTGTTAAGTGGTGGCCGAGAACAAAATCATTGGTCTTGTCCAGGAGAGCGCTGGCGGCAAACACCGCTCGGAGGCAAGAGGGGCTACCTCTCGCAACAGGGTCAAGCATGCAGGAGAAATAGCCAATAGGGCGTTGTCTTGACCCATGTTTCTGAGTGAGAACTCCGGAAGCATGTCCTGACTTTTCAGAGACGAACAGATTGAAAGGAAGTTGGTAGTTGGGGAGGCCCAAGGCAGGTGCTGAGGCAATAGCTCTTTTCAGGTTGTGGAAGCAGGTGATAGTTTCTTCAGTAAGGTGGAAGGGCTCACTCCTGAGGGTATCATAGAGTGGTTGCATAAGTTTTGATGCCTCTGGGATCCAGGACCTGCAGTATGTTATAAGACCCAAAAAAGCATGGAGAGTCTGATGTGTTGCAGGTAGAGGGAGTTGCAGAATGGCTTGCACACGTTGAGAAGTCAGATGTTTGGTGCCATGGGAAAGGCAGTGTCCCAAGAAGACCACGGATGGCCGGCACCATTGTAGTTTCGATTTTGAAGCTTTGCAACCTGCTGCAGCGAGGAAACACAGGAGGTCTTCTGAGTCACGCTCTGCAGTGAGCAAATCAGGAGCACAGAGAAGTAGATCATCAACATATTGAAGTAGAACAACATCCAGATGAGATCTCTGCCAGGGACCCAGAACAAGAGACATGGCATGAGCAAACTGTGTGGGAGAGTTCTGAGCACCCTGTGGCATAACAGTCCAGGTATATTGTTGCCCTTCATGCGTGAAAGCAAAAAGAAAACGGCAGGAAGGGTCAAGGGGAACACTGAAAAAGGCATTGGCTAAATCCACCACAGTGAATATAGTAGAAGTTGGTGGGACTTGGGACAAGAGGGTATGTGGATTTGGAACAATAGCAGTGTCCTTTATAGTGACTTCATTGACAGCACGAAGGTCCTGCACCATGCGGTACTGGTCAGGCTGACCTTTAACAGTTCGCTTTTTAACAGGAAAAAGAGGTGTGTTGCAAGGAGATGTGCATTTGATGAGGGCACCTTTGGCAAGTAGGCTGTCAACTTGCTTGGTGATGGCTTCAGCTTGTGCTGGCTTCAGAGGATACTGTGGTCTACGGGGGGGTAGTGCCCCAGGCAGGAGCTGAACCAGGACCGGAGGTACATGTAAACGGCCAATATCATCCGGGCCGGTAGACCAAAGTTCTTGGGGGACCCGATCCAGAGCACTGGGGGTGTGTGTGACCCGTGCATTCCCTGTGTTGTCAGTTATGTTCAGCAGGATGGGGAGGGAGCAGAGGGCAGAGGTATCCTTTTGTGATAGGGGGGTTGTCAACTCGACTTGGCCATCTGCAGTGAAAGTAATGGAAGCCTGAAGCCGAGAGAGAACATCGGCACCTAGGAGGTTAATGGGACAGGTAGAGGAAACAACAAACCGGGAGAGGATGTGTGATCCTACGTGTAAGAGTTTAGTAAGGGGGTTACTGCGAGGTGTACCATCTACCCCAACACAGGAGACATCAGTGTCAGATAAAAAGGAAGGGTCTGGCAGGTCTTGTTCCCTAAGAACACTACGGGCTGCACCTGTGTCAACTAGAAAGGTGGTTGGGTGGCCCTCCACGGGGAGAACTACAGTAGCTAAAGGCCCTCCCCCATCCCCCGCAGACACTGCCATGGCAGGGGTTGCTGACACAGGCTTGCCGGTTACCTATTGCAATAAATCTAAATGGGCCTGGTCTGGTCCCTGGTACCGGCGGGAAGTGGAAGGGGGGTTAGCAGAATGCATGGGTGGGCGAGATGGACGGACAGCATGGCGGGGCTGTGGCAGACTGTCTTGGAAATCATCGTTGTCATACCCTTCACCAGAGGGCGAAGAGTAAGCACGAGCATCTGATGTGGGCGGCCGGGCGTGGGTGTACTCAGGAGGCGGAGGGGGTGGAGGAGGGGGAAGTTGGGGCAGCTGTGGAAGGGGTAGGGCAGAGAGATAACCAGTGGAAGGGAAGTTATAGCTGGTGGCATGGGGACCAGGGTACCGGGAAGTCTGCTGACGGAACACCCTAGGCTGTGGGCAATCTCTTCTAAAGTGTCCGGGTTGGTTACAATTAAAACAGGTCCTGATTGTTGTGATTGTTCGGTCTCTGGGAAAAGGAAGTGGTGCAGGCAGTGTCTGGGATGGTTGGTGGTACTGTTGGAGGGGTAACTGAGGTGCTTGGTTAGAACCTGTGATAGGAGTGGAGGTAGTGTACATCAAAGGATTTGTTCTACGTGGTGTGGGTTGTAAAACTGTTTCCAAACCCTTGGCTACCAACAAGAGAGTGTCCAGTGGAATAATTCTATACTCAGGGCGAGCTAGGATTAACCCCTTACGAATATGTTCCTTGAGGCCTGCCACAAACGCTGCAGATAGCATCTGAGTGTGTGCTTTGTTATAGGAGCTGAACCCCAAATCTGAAAAAGTCTGAGTCAACCTAGAGTGGTACTTTTCAACGGTCTCAAGTTTATCCTGAAGAATGTCATTTATGCAAGTAGCCTGATCAGCTAGTTTTTCCTGAGCCCAGGCTCGAAGCTGTTCACAGAAAACTTCACCAGAGTGAAAATCAGTATCGGAAGTAAGAGGAGCATCGCTAAAGCTCCGTTCCATGATTGGCCAGTATGCATCACCAGCCTTTATTTCACATAAACTTATGAGACCCCGCCAAGCAGCGGAGTATGTTTTGCGGATCTGAGCCATCCGGCGGAAAAAGGGCATGGGGTGCTTCTCAGGATCAGGGAGTGAAGTCACAAGGGTAGCAGCTTGGGAAGGGTTAAAGGTAACATACATGGGTGGTGCACCATCCGCGCCATGGTTAATCTGGGTATACCCCTGGGGGATGGAGCGCCGTTGTGGTGGTCTGCTCCCCCCTAAGTGAGGTGAGCCCTGGTCCACAACAACGACCTCCTCGGGCACCACCGGGCCGCGGTGCGGGGTAGTCTCAGGGGTAGCTGTAATAGGGAGGCCAGCAGCGGGAGAGGTAGTTGGGTGGAAGCCCGAGGCCTGGGGGGAGGCACCCATCGCATAGGGCTGGTCCGATGTCACTGACACCTCGGACCCAACCACCATGATTGGGTAACTGGGACTGGCGGGAGGGGCATGAGGGACCAATGCCGTGGAGGGGGCTGTCATGGGGGCCGGATGGGGTGGGCGTGAGAGGTGGGTGTTCAGGACGTGAGCAAGGGCAGTGATTGGATCGGAAGGCTCGGGGACATTAGCGGAAGACGAGGGAGGGGTCGGGGGTTCAGGGGGAGGAGGAGGAGGCAAATCAGTGGGAGGTGGAGTAGGAATCGCTGAATTAACCAGGGAAGTAACAGCAGAGAAGAGGGCGGAGATTGAACCAGGCAGGTCATTGGTCACAGACGGGTCGGGAGCCACCGAGGGAGGAGGGGACAATGGGGTATAGGGGGCCGGGACTTCGGGAGGAGGTAACACTGGAGAAGGGGCGGTAACGGGGGGTTGGGTCAGGGCAGTGAGGGCAGAGAGTAAGGACGGCAAATCAGCCGAGGGAGGAGGGGACAATGGGGTAGAGGGGGCCGGGACTTCGGGAGGAGGTAACACTGGAGAAGGGGCGGTAACGGGGGGTTGGGTCAGGGCACGCACTGTGTGGTTAGCGGGAGGGTTCTGGAGGGTAGAAGGGGCGTCTGAATGTAAGGGAGCAGGGGCTAGGGAGCTGGGGTTAACAGGCTGGGCAAGCACCTTCGAGAGGCTAGCGAGGAGGGAGGGGAGGTCTGGGTCTGGAGGTACGGGAGAAGGAGGGTCCGGGGGCAGACAGGGGTCCGGATCAGCGGAATGGGTAGGGGTCGAGGGACCGGACAAGGAGGGTGAGGGAACGGGTATCACTGAGGATAGGGTACTCGATGGGGAAAGGGTGGATGAGGAGAAGGAGGAGGAGGAGGAGGAGGAAGCTTCGACAGGCAAAACGGGAATAGGTGGGGTAGAGTCTTGACGAGGAGCTGGAGTAAGCACAGGCACAGGGGGAGACAACAAGGGAGATGGGGGGGTTTCTACAGGCATGACGGAGGAGGAGGAGGCGGGGCTGCAGGAGGGCTGATGCATGGGAGTGGGTGGGAACGAGTGGAGTGGCATCGGGAAATAGTAAGCACCATCCGCGCCGAGCACGGGGCAAAGGGGAGTGGGAGCTGAAGGAACACCTCCGGGGGGTGTGGTCTGCGCTGTGACGGGGGAAGCAGGGCGGGAGGTTGAGGCTGCACTCTGGGCGCCATCATAGGGCGGTGGTCGTGGGACAATAGAAACAACATCATCATTGTTAGCATTCCTATGGTAAACATATACAATCTGTCCCTCAAACTCCAACTCTTCCTCGACCCATCCCTCTCGTTTCAACCCTCTAGCTACCCGAAACCAAGCCTCTGCAACCTTAGTGAGTCCGTTATCCAACAACAAACCTTCCTTGTCTGTGAGCAACTTTCTCCAAAACTCAGGCTGTAACCTTCCACTAGGCAACATTTGGAAGCCACACACCTTGGCAATCTTTTTAAGTTTCAACATTGCATCCTCTCCTGCCCTTTCTTTTACAATATCACAAGCCAACAAGCCCTTAGCAGGTCTAGCATGTTCCTGCCCCATCTTATTTAAACAAAGCGTGTCACGTGGTGAAGACAGAAGAATGAGGAGGCACTGAGGGGAAAGGAAAAAAGAATGTCTACAGTGCTCGACTGCCACGAGAGCTTGAGCTCTGTGCGTCTTCCCCAAACGTAGACTAGTCACAGGGATCCGCCCACCCGGGGTGGTGGTCACGGACGGGAGCGAATGAGCGTGGGTGACTAACACAGCTCTGGGCAACAGGCACAGGAAAGATAAAGAACAAAGGAGAATATGAACGTGGCTGCGCTAATGAGAAGACATTTGCAAAAATCACAAACATATAAATGGGCATAAACTCCGGAATCCAGAACCAACCACACAACACACACACACACACCGAGGGTACCCACACTGTAACAACAATTAAACAAAAACCACAGGATGATAGAAAGTAAAATGGCCATGTACATGTTAACACCACTGGTACCAAATATCCACAATGTAACAATCCCCAGCCCCGTTATAACACAAGCACCAATGAAATCTTGCAATAATCAAACAAAATCCCAGCCCCACCGTCTGTAATGCATACCCTGCCTGCTAGGCAGTCAAGCCAACATAAAATCCCAGCCCCACAGGCTGCAATGCGTACCCTGCCCGCCAGGCAGTCAAGCTAACATAAAATCCCAGCCCCACCGGCTGTAATGCGTACCCTGCCCGCCAGGCAGTCAAGCTAACATAAAATCCCAGCCCCACCGGCTGTAATGCGTACCCTGCCCGCCAGGCAGTCAAGCTAACATAAAATCCCAGCCCCACCGGCTGTAATGCGTACCCTGCCCGCTAGGCAGTCAAGCTAACATAAAATCCCAGCCCCACCGGCTGTAATGCGTTCCCTGCCCGCTAGGCAGTCAAGCTAACATAAAATCCCAGCCCCACTGGCTGTAATGCGTTCCCTGCCCGCTAGGCAGTCAAGCTAACATAAAATCCCAGCCCCACCGGCTGTAATGCGTTCCCTGCCCGCTAGGCAGTCAAGCTAACATAAAATCCCAGCCCCACCGGCTGAAATGCGTTCCCTGCCCGCTAGGCAGTCAAGCTAACATAAAAACCCAGCCCCACCGGCTGAAATGCGTTCCCTGCCCGCTAGGCAGTCAAGCAAACATATAAAATGTTCCCTGCCCGCTAGGCAGTCAAGCAAACATCGTTCCCTGCCCGCTAGGCAGTCAAGCAAACATATAAAATGCGTTCCCTGCCCGCTAGGCAGTCAAGCTAACATAAAATCCCAGCCCCACCGGCTGTAATGCGTTCCCTGCCCGCTAGGCAGTCAAGCTAACATAAAATCCCAGCCCCACCGGCTGTAATGCGTTCCCTGCCCGCTAGGCAGTCAAGCTAACATCACACATACACATATTACGAATACAGGAGGCAGATAGACAATCGACAGGTTCGCTTAAAAAGGCACACCGGATGAGTTAGTTACCTGTCTCTAGTAGCCTTCTGGAAGCCGGAAGTGGACCCGGAGGCAGACCGACACAAAACAGGAAAATAACACAGGCAACGGCTGTATTATGGAGGTGATCAGGCTCCGCTTGTCCCACTTTCCGGAGGTCCGCTCCGGTCCGTTGGTTCCGGCCCTCCGAACCGGCTCTCCGGTGGGCCCCACGTTGGGCGCCAATTGAAGCGGAAAAATCAATTAAAGTATTGATTATTTCTTTGTGTATCTGCCCCTGGCCAAATCAATGAAACAGTGCGTGCACGCTCCCTGAAGTAATTCACACCAGACACAGGTTCCAGGTTGTTGAATAACTTGAGGAATGTTTATTCAGAGGGGACGGCAAGTCCCTTTTAAAGCAAAATTACATCATATGCATTGTCAGAGATAACATGGAATAATACATCAACAATTGGTTAGGTGTTAAGTGCTTGCTCTAATGCTCTGCCTACTGTAGGTGATGTCACCGGGGCCATGAGGGTCTCCCACGGTTTCCCGGCGCCATCTTGATGCACGAGGTAGTTAGTCGACGTTAGGAGGGGAGGGGAGGGGGAAGGAGGGATTAGAAGCTTCTAGCAGCCATCTTGATTAAAATATGTGTGTTTAGCTTTATACGATATATATCATGAAATGAGTAAATAGACATTTTCTCTATCTAGGAAATATGTGCAGACCTTATTTCCACGACAGTGCTCTCTATATAGGTAAGTATTAATAGGATAAAATATACTTAATAAAATAAAATGAGCACTCCTTGCTGAGATCATTTACAATATGGGACAACCCCAACCATAAGCCTAAGCACTATATTTCGAATAAACAGCTGGAGGAAATGGGCAAGAACCCTCACAGGAGTAAATAACACCCTGTATTTTGCCCCAATACAAACAATCTCGGAGCTCTCAGAAAATATCAATATGGATCCGTGGATCCAAAAAGGTATCACATCGATTACACAGCTATATACGGAAAAGGGCTTAAAACCCTTCCCAGACCTTCAGAAGGAATATACATTATCCTCCAGAGATATGTACACGTACACATACACATGCGAAACCTCCCAACTCACACACTTCGGTTTATGCTGCATAAGCAAACGACCACAAACAAAACATCTATCCCTCTGCTACAGAGAACTGAACGATAAGGACCCATTAAGTAAACACAAATACATAGCACAATGGGAGGCTGACCTCCACATCAATACTTCCACCCTGCTTTGGCTACAAGCCATGCAGACAACAAAAAAGGCTATCTCACTGGGAAGCCTACAATAAGATATTAATGAGATGGTACTTAGTGCCGACCAAACTGGCAGCCATGTACCCATCAGTCTCACAAACCTGCTGGAGATGCGAACTCTACAAAGGCAATATACAACATATATTCTGGGAATGCCCGCTACTGGAGAGATTCTGGTAATCAGTAAAGCTATAAGACTAATTAATATCAACCCACAAGATACCATTTACACCAGAATGCTACCTACTCCATTTGTCCCCTGAATTACTCTCAGACAGGAATAACCATGTCATTATAAACATACTGACAGCAGCGAAAACTAGCATAGCCACACACTGGAAAAGCAAACGCATCCTGTAACGGACCGTTTTGCACAAAAGGGGTAAAAACCGTTTAGGCGATCGGCCCCCTTTCCAGAGATGCAGGCACAGCTACTGCAGAACACCAAACACACGAACCGCCAATAAGTGAATGCTCCAAACACCCGAACTGCATACAAGGGAATGCTCCAAACACCCGAACTGCATACAAGGGACTGCTCCAAACACCCGAACTGCATACAAGGGAATGCTCCAAACACCCGAACTGCATACAAGGGAATGCTCCAAACACCCGAACTGCATACAAGGGAATGCTCCAAACACCCGAACTGCATACAAGGGAATGCTCCAAACACTCGAACTGTATACAAGGGAATGCTCCAAACACCCGAACTGGAACCTCACGAATAGCTGCTAGCAGACGAACAGGAAAAGCACCCAAGTGGCTTACGCTCCTGGCAATCAGTCTCTATCAGCATACAGTAAATCCCCCCAAAGACGAGACAGAGCTCCGTGTTGAGGGTCAAGCAGTGGTCTGTTTAATGAGGGCTACCTGCCCAGTATTTATGCAGGTCTCCCAACTGGTGGACACTCCCCTAGGGGACCAAATGGGAGACTGTGACAAGGGGCAGACAAATAGGACACACAGTCACAATATATTCCCACAATGCATCCTGGCCTCCTCCCCTCTGCCCTGGGAGATAATTGAGAAGTAATTCAATTATCTCCCAAGACAAAGGCAAATCTCCATTATGCACATGGGGATACTAAAACAAGCATTACTGTTAAAATACACCAGGTAAGACATATTACATTAAAAACTATACATTTAACATATCCCCAGATAGCTCAGGTCTGAGCGCACATTATTTAGTGAATGGCGCTCAGACCACACGAATACAGCTTTTCTGCAGGCGAAACAATGTCTTTTAACAGGGGGCCATAGTCCAGAGGCAGCAGGCGAGCAACCAGGCTTCTCCAATGCAATGTGGCGAGATTGGTCTCGTCACATCTCTCCCCTTTTCCAAACAGACTAACAGGGTATCTGACCTCCTGCCGGTCAGTGCCCTTGTTAGTCCAGCAGCCCACCCACAAAACACAATCAACAGCACAGCCCACCCACAATAAATGGTTACTACACCTGGGTAGAGGAGAAGCTTGTCCATGTCCAGGTGCCTCACCACGGCTGTGCTGGGTACAGGTACGCTGACTTGGTGGGTTGCTGCGTGGGCAGAGACCAGCGGCACTCTGCCCTGTTGCCAGCGCTACAGGGAGGGTAGCCTGGTCGAAGCCTGGTTGTTGGAGGGGGAGACCGACTGTCTCCCCTTTAGGTACACAGCCTGTAGCGGAGATGCAATGTTCCCCAGGTTATCTCCGCTTATAATCCAAGTGAGGCTCAGGAACTAGTAAATAGTAAATCCACAGGCAAGGTTTCCAGCAGGTAAAATACAGCAATATCCCAACAGCAATCCCAATAACTGGACGACACACAGTTTCAGGAGCAGAACTGAAAGCTTTTAATCCACAGTCTCCTTATAAAGCATGCTCCCATGCAAGGGAGGGATTTACAATCATTAATACAGTAGCCAATCCTGTCCTGGTAACCTCCCACACATCTCCTCCCCTCAACCAGCATCATAATCCCCTTATCCATAATTCCCCCCGTTTCTGGATGTACCCCTAAACGTAGGGGTACCTCTTTAAATCCTACATCCCCGGATAGCCCTGATCTGGGTGAATAACATATCCAAAAATCACCCAGATCAGACCAGGGGTTCGGGAAATGTATGGAGGGAATAAAATGACCGACCGCACTAACTGAGACAGCCGAATGAGGTTCCATGCGAATGGGCCCTGCAGTCGGTCCTGGCATAAGGGAACAAAATACACGAAAGCCTCTAGCTATAGAGACTAGGGAGGGTTCGCCTGAATCCCCTCGTTCGGTTCTTTCTATCTACCGAACGAGGGGCCGTTCGGTAGTTTAGAACCGAACGGACCGGGCTTGTGGAGGTCTCAGCGGTGTTCGCCTACTCGAGTGTCCGATTTTAGTTCCAGACACTCGACGGCAAAACACCGCTGTTCGGGAGTTTTAAAATGGCCGCCACGTGTTCGTTTGTCGAATGGCGGCCACCCCCGAGAACAAAGGACGGCTACTTACTAGTCAATTACCCGTTCGCAACAATGTTGCAACGGGTAATTGAGGACACACTTCACACAGGGGAGGTCTGGTTGTTCGGTATTTTCATTCGAATAAACTAAGGGAATGAAACTACCGAACAATCAGAGGAATACAATTCGTTTAAAACACAAATAATACAGCAGATCACACGAATGCAGTTATGTACAATATATTTGCAGGACAGCCCGGTGCCATCCGCTACACAGCCCTGCTGCTGGAGACCGACTGTCTCCCCTTTAGATATACAGTCCTGCTGCTGGAGACCGACTGTCTCCCCTTTAGATACACAGCCCTGCTGCTGGAGACCGACTGTCTCCCCTTTGGACACACAGCTCTGCTGCTGGAGACCGACTGTCTCCCCTTTGGCTAAACAGCCCTGTTGCTGGGGGGCAGAACCGACCGTCCCTACCCCCTGTGCTGGACGTGCAGAGACCACGGTCCCATCTGCACAGTTGTGGGGCTTACTGTCTCCCCCTGGTACATTAAGCTGCCGCTGGGGAGAGGGGGTAACAAGCTCCTCTCCCATATATACTTCCAGCCACGGGGAAGGGAGACCGACTGTCTCTGCTCCCAATACAGAGTCCTGCTGCTGGGGAAAGGAGACTGGGCTCTCTATTCCCGGTAGGACACTCTGCCGCTGGGGAATGGAGACTGAGCTCCCACTTCCCTGTTTTATCTCCCGCTGGGGAATGGAGCTCAGGCTCCCAATTCCCAATAATCTGTGCTGCCGCTGGGGAATGGAGACTGGGCTCCCAATTCCCAAAACATCATACTGCCGCTGGGGATCTGAGCCTACTGCCCAGCATCCCTGTAGCTCACCCTGCCACTGGGGAGGGAGGACGCTTCTCTCCTCTCCCTGTAAGGAACACTGCCGCTGGGGGACAGGACCACTTGTCTCTGCCCCCTGTAACTCAGCCTGCCGCTGGGGAATGGAGCTTGGGCTCCCAATTCCCTGCAATTCACTCTGCTGCTGGGGGACAGAAGCAACTATGTCTGTCCCCTGTAACTCAGCCTGCCGCTGGGGAATGGAGCTCGGGCTCCCAATTCCCTGCAATATCGGTGGAGAGACCTCGGTCCCATCTCCACCCGCCACCTGGGGTTCTTCCCAGTAAATCTCAATAATGTCTTCCCAGCTGCATGGATCTGGATCTGGGTCTCCGCTTTCCTGCTGAGCCTTCTCACTAGAGTGGAACAGATCTTGGTAGCCCTGCTCCAGCTCCATCTCTCGGGTCACCAGGTGGACCAGGTCTTGCTCAATTTCGTGAGTGTCGTCCCAGTCATACCTGCTCTCCCTCCACTCCAAGAGATCACTGAACCGGGCTTGTGTAGGGCTCCCAAACTTAGGCTCTGCAAAAGACTCCCATAACAAGCCAGGACCATCAAACTCCTCTCCCTCTGGCTTGTCATGCTCGGCTGTCCAGGGCTGGTACTGTGCCCCATACCACCAGAGCGCCTGGTAGTCATCTTCCAGCCAAATCTCCTGCCATACTTGGAGCTCCAATTGCTTCACCCATTCATCTAGGGGCTGCTCTCTTCTGCAGTCGCTGGTCTTCCTTGGGGAGTCTCTCGCCCCGCTGGTACTCCACCATACCCAGTGCCTGATACCAGATGCCTTTGCGCAGCGCATCTCGTTCATCCAAGGCACCCTCGTCATACTCCACTGCTGGTTCCATCTTGGTGCTGTCAGGGTCGCTGTACTGGGACATGCGTTGCCCTCAAATTGTAAAAATCCACGGAATGGTGTCGCCTGTAGCTGTCCTGTAGTCTGTGGGAACGATCCCGCCGCTTGCCACCAATTGTAACGGACCGTTTTGCACAAAAGGGGTAAAAACCGTTTAGGCGATCGGCCCCCTTTCCAGAGATGCAGGCACAGCTACTGCAGAACACCAAACACACGAACCGCCAATAAGTGAATGCTCCAAACACCCGAACTGCATACAAGGGAATGCTCCAAACACCCTAACTGCATACAAGGGAATGCTCCAAACACCCGAACTGCATACAAGGGAATGCTCCAAACACCCGAACTGCATACAAGGGAATGCTCCAAACACCCGAACTGCATACAAGGGAATGCTCCAAACACCCGAACTGGAACCTCACGAATAGCTGCTAGCAGACGAACAGGAAAAGCACCCAAGCGGCTTACACTCCTGGCAATCAGTCTCTATCAGCATACAGTAAATCCCCCCCAAAGACGAGACAGAGCTCCGTGTTGATGGTCAAGCAGTGGTCTGTTTAATGAGGGCTACCTGCCCAGTATTTATGCAGGTCTCCCACCTGGTGGACACTCCCCTAGGGGAACAAATGGGAGACTGTGATAAGGGACAGACAAGCAGACAAATACAATCACAATATATTCCCACAATGCATCCTGGCTTCCTCCCCTCTGCCCTGGGAGATAATTCAGAAGTAATTCAATTATCTCCAAAGACAAAGGCAAATCTCCATTATGCACATGGGGATACTAAAACAAGCATTACTGTTAAAATACACCAGGTAAGACATATTACATTAAAAACTATACATTTAACATATCCCCAGATAGCTCAGGTCTGAGCGCACATTATTAAGTGAATGGCGCTCAGACCACACGAATACAGCTTTTCTGTAGGCGAAACAATGTCTTTTAACAGGGGGCCATAGTCCAGAGGCAACCAGGCTTCTCCAATGCAATGTGGCAAGATTGGTCTCGTCACACATCCCATCCCCCATGGAGGTCTGGAATAGACTTGAGACCATAGCAGACTTCGAACAGATGGCGTACAGACTGAATGGACAAACTGACACATATGCCAAAAGGTGGACGAGCTGGCAAACCCACAACACAAAGTTGAAAAATCTTACATAACAATATAGGACTTGACAGGCCACCGTGCACAAGACATACACGCAGATAAATTGCAAATGCCTAGGATTCACCACTTGGGCCACACGTGCCCCCCTTCTTCTATACACCCTCTTGGCCAGCGAGTGTTACGGACAAACTAACAGAGCGTAAACCCCTACATACCCAGTTAACCCCCAGACGCCACGAGAGTGAGATATACCACACAAGAGAACTACCAGGTACATACAATAAGCCAAACCATACACCAGCCATAAGACAGGAACGGGTAAAGGGAGGTATACTATGCCGATATGACCTGTATAACTATGCCAAATCCATTGCTCCAAGTGCAGATAAGCCACATGTGATACCTGTTTATGAAACCTGTACAATGTAACTGCATCTCTTTTTTTGGTATACGTATGTACCTGTCCCCCTCCCTCTTTCCTTCTGTATCCCCAAAGTATTTATTTCTTATATGAAACTAATAAAAACTAAACATGGAAAAAAAAAAGTAAAATGAGCAGACTAACTGCTCTATGTATCAAGCGTGGGTGATATAATCCACACCAAGGATTCTTTAGTTGGTTGTAGTCCGCAGAAAATTCAATAGGATAGGTCCAAATGTCAGGTAACTTTTTAAAAGAAATAAATATAAATTCTAAAGTATATAAAGATACAACAGCTTATAGGGTAGCCAAAAATACTTTATTTAAGACAAAAATAAGATTAAAAACCACAATGTGTTTCCCCCTTTAAGGCTTTTTCAAGTGGATAAAAACATACCGTATATACTCGAGTATAAGTCGACCCGAATATAAGCCGAGGCCCCTAATTTTACTACAAAAAAATGGGAAAACTTATTGACTCGAGTATAAGCCTAGGGTGGGAAATGCAGCAGCTGCTGGTAAATTTCTAAATAAAATTAGATCCCAATAAAATTACATTAATCGAATATTTATTTACAGTGTGTGTATATAATGAATGCAGTGTGTGTGTGTTTGTGTGTAGTGTGTGTGTGTATATAATGCAGTGTGTTTGTATGAATGTAGTGTGTATATAATGAATGCAGTGTGTGTATATGATGCTGTGTGTGTTTGTGTACTATGTAAACTGGGTGAGGGGAGGGCATTTTTATTATTTTAATTTTTTAATTTTAATATTATTATTATTTTATTTTAATATTTGTATTATTTTTTTTTTTATTTTTTTTTGTCCCCCCTCCCTGCTTGTTGCCTGCCCAGGGAGGGGGGCTATGTGAATCCCTGGTGGTCCAGTGGATGGGCGGTACAGTGGGGGGGCTGGCAGCGAGCTGTTACTTATCTTGCTGCAGCTCCTGTCAGCTCCCTTCTCCTCCGTGCAGCTCCCCTGTCAGCTCCGTTCTGCTCCCAGTGTAAACCTTGCGGTCTTTGTGCCACTGGGAGCAGAACGGAGCTGCTCCCAGTGGCACAGAGGAGAAGGGAGCTGACAGGAGCTGCAGGAAGGTAAGTAACAGCGCGCTGCCAGCCCCCAACAGGACCGCCGGGCTTGCAATGAACCCAGCGGTCCTGGTCTGTATTATGGCAATGTAAGTTGCCATAATACAGACATTGACTCGAGTATAAGCCGAGTGGGGGTTTTTCAGCACAAAAAATATGCCGAAAAACTTGTCTTATACTCGAGTATATACGGTATACCTGGCTTCAAAGCACTTTTAAAATTTTGTTTTTTTAAATATAAAATCCTGAGAGAATGCAATATAGCAGACACTTTGTACATAATATTATCCTTCATAGACTAAAATAAATGTAAAAAATGAGGGCTCTGGAAAACTTCCTGGATCCTCTAAAAGAAGCAGTGGCAAAACCCCTCCTAAAGAAACCTTCATTAGACTCAGATTGCATGCCTGTTGGGCACCGTGACAGGTTGCCAGTAAATCCGCACTCTAGGAAATATGCCAGCCCAGTGCTGGTCCGCAGTATGATGCACAAAGCAAAGGATAGCACTCCTGAGACTTTTATAAAAACATAAATAACTTTTAACCCCTTAAGGACCGAGGCAAATGTACAAGTTTTGATCAAAACAAAACCTCGAATTTGAGCTATATGTCTGTTATACCATAATTTACCTCTTTCATAATAAGTGCACCTACACTATTATATACAATTTTATTTAAGAGAAATATGGCTTCATTTCACATCAAATATTTATATGTGTGAGCAATGTTGTTATTCTTAGTTCTGCATGACATTTTAAATGTGACTGTCATAATACTGTTAGCTTTTGCTGCAATAAAATACAATATATTTGTATTCAGCAATGTCTCACAAATAGAGTGTGACAGATCACCCTGTCCCTGAATTATTGTTTTATATTGAATGGTCCGGTATATGAACATCACCAAACAAATTACCCCATTCCGTTCGTGTGACAAAACTCCTGTTTTGTGAATACCAGGAACCTTTATTTTGTCTGCTGTTCGTACATTTAGCCCTATTGCATTCCCTTTTATTAAAACCGAACAAACTACCGAACAGCCAGACCACACACAATGGGAGTGTGCAGCTTATTAATCGCCCAGAAGCTGTGGTTAACCACAACTATTTGACGAACGGCTGGGTGGTCGCCATTCGTTTGAACGAACATGTGGTGGCGGCCATTTTAAACTGACGAACACCCAGCGGTGTTTGGTTGTTGACCGCATGGAACTATTTTCGGCCACAATTTCCCACGAACACCGCTGGGACTACCGAACTTCCATCTTTTCGTCTCCATTTAACCGAATGCCGTGCTGTTCAGTACATTCAGAATACACGAACTACACTGACCCAGATAGCTAAACCCATGGAGCTAATTCTGGTCATATTTCTAACGAACAGTCGGTAAACAGACTCTTTGGCTCCATGGCGATTTAACTGTGGGATCTGAGCGCTGTTCGGCTATATTGAACGCTCAGATCCAAGCAATCTGGGGATATGTTGAATGTGGGGGTTCCGTTCGGTAAAACTTTTATGTATTTTGTTACATTTGTAAAATGAAAATATTTTCTCTATCTGGAGATAATTACGTTTACTCCAGCCACTTAACCCAATTATCTCCAGGATAGAGAGGAGAGATTTCACTGTTTATGTGGGTGTGTTTTATATTGTATTGTAAAATGATTGGTTACTGTAACTTGTGTTTCAGTCCTCCATAAGGTCCGTGTGGTAGTATCCCTTGCTGGAAGACCTGCATAAAAGGCCAAGCTGTGGCCACCATTAAACAGATCGTTTTACCCCTTCTTGAAGTCTCGACTCATGTTTGGGGGATTGGGAGCTATAATCACTACTCTGCTCTACTTCAGCTGGGATTTCGGGAGAAGCTACAAGGATCTCTTCTACTGGGATAATAGGATCCGTTACAGTTCATATACCGAACAAAGTACTAAATGGACAGACCACCCACTACAATGGTGTGCCGCTCATTGACCTACTTGACCTCATTCACATCTTCACAAACCGCAGTTACCCTAACATTCTAAGTGGTTGACTGGGTGGCTGCTGTTCGTGAATGCCTACAGCACTGTTGGTCGTCGAGTGTATGGGACTATTATCGGGCTCTCGACGGCGCAAACACTGCTGGGACTTCCACCCCCACAGGTATTCGGTTCCATTCATTTGAGAAGAGCCACGTTCGGTGGGAGCAAACTCCCGAACGAGGGGCACCCAACCAATGTATGCACGAACAGTTATCTTCATTATTTTCTTATGTTTTGTACTCCCGAAAAAGATCGACCTGAATTAATGGAACTTTTGGGCATGCGCCTCATGTACGGTTGGTCTAAACTATACCCCAATGGCGTTTGGGCTGCGTTCGTTAGATATGTGCGCTTTTTAGATATGTTGGGCGCTCAGATCCAGGCTATCCGGGGATAAAGGACTTGAGGGGGTTACTAATTGTTAAGTGTATATTTTGGTGTGTTTTTGTTATGTATGTCCTGGACCTGAGAGTTAACCCATTAAGGACGGCGGACGTTCTATGCCGTCCTTAAGGGGCTGGCTCTAAACGCAGGAACCACAGAAGCACTCTTTAAGGCCTGCCAACATGGTCGGCGTGGGTCATTCCGGTCCCAGGAAGGCCCCTCCAGAGGCTGTGGTAACAGCCCCAACAGAGGTGAGCTGACCCAATATGGCGGAGACCACACCCGGGCCATTTGACAGACATCCTGGCGCGGCTAGACTTTGCATTTGAAGCATTCTGAAAGAAACTTGATGACCGACTGAGTATCACATATGTTCAGATTGCAAACTCACCTTTGGCGCCACCCTACCACTGCTGCCTGGGCAGCTCTCCCAGCCAAGCTAAGCGCACCAAAGAAATGGCATAGAAGAAGACACTCTCTCCTGCTGGCAGGGGCACAACTGCGGCGGAAGCCGCAAGCAACTACCTTCCTGTACAAGACACAGCCAGCCTCACCCACTCATGCAACTAAAGAGCAGCTCGCTACAAGAGCCGGGAAGAGCCTGCGCCTCTACCCGAGAAGGGTACCGGCAAGTATTCCTGGGGGGTCTGCAATCTGCCCACACCTAAGCAAGTGGACAAGCACGGTCCTGAGGCACTCAGACCTGACATTTGGGATGAGTCACTCTGCGGGATACAAAGCTGGAAAGAATCTCTTGAAGGCATAGGTTAAGGGGGACTCTCTGGGATATGAGGCATAGGACACGCAGCCTCCTGTATTGCCATACTATCGTTCCCTCCTATTCGGGACTTAACCTATCCTATGATAATTGAACTGTATACTTTTCACACAGATTTAACCCTTTGTTTCCCCAAACTGCTCAACCCAGCTGATCTCTATACAATTCCATGTTCATACCATTGGAGAGACTGTGGCAGCCAATGGGAAAGGGCGCCTAAACTATAAAAGCTGATAGTTGCCAAACTTGTTCAATCTTATTAATATTTACCCCTTATGAAAGTGAAAAGTTGCAGTTAGAATTGTATCCTCAGAACATTGCAAAATACCAGTATGCATAACCTATTATTACTCCTCGTCTCTATTTTAACTTAGCTTGTTTATCCATTCTAAACTCAACTTACCAGCGACATCACCCCAATAAGCTGACTAGTTCATAGCGTGTTTTATTCCTGTCATTTAATTTCTCATATGCAATGACTGAACGTGTCATATCGTACTGTCTCAGCAAATACCATCTTGTATAGAAAGCTTTCTCTCACCACTGACATACCTATAATGCTTGTCCTACAATTCTATACATAACCTGATTCTACTAACTAGAAAACTGTGCCGTTATTTACTGCCATGACAATGTTTATCCTGTATTTTCTCTATTTTCTCACTAGCTTGTACCCGATGTTGTGGCAATACAAGCATGTTTGTAATTCTAAGCACAACAAAAATAAAGATTGACAAAAAACAACAGAATTTAAGCTTTTTTTTTTTTTTTTTTATTCTTTACTTGTGCTCTGACCATTAAGACAGGTTTACAGATGTTTCATTGTTTGCATTGTAGTTTGTCCAATAAACAAGGATACATGTAATACAAGATGGAGTTTTACATGTTGAAATCCTGTGATAACCTGTGTGGTCTATAAGTGCCTCTTCGTATTTGTCAGAGGAATTTATTTTATTTATTTTTTTTGCTTTGGTTGGTAGGTATGCGGCTGTGGTCACCCAAGTGGGCATGTCGCGGCTAGGTTCTCCCTGTGTGTGCAAGAGTGCACTCTTTAGGGCTCTCTGCCTGAACCAACGCTCCGTGCATCAGTGAGCTCTTATTTCAGTTGATCTGCTCTCTGACCCATGGGCGTAGGTGATCCTATGGCACAGGATGGGGCCTGCGTAGGGACCCCTGGTTCTCCCCAGAATTTAAGCTTTTATAACCACATCTTGAGATGTGTGAAAATAATTTTAGGTGAAACATGCTGATTCGCTGAATTTATTAGAGTATTTCCCATAGGAGTTCCCCACAGCAGAGAGACAAGATAAGAGAGGCAATGAATGGTGTGAGATATGTAGGTCCAAAGCATATTATCAACATATAATAAGATGTAAAGCAATTAAAAATAATTCTCCCAATGCATATTAATAGCCTGAGAGAGCATACATGCTCAGATGTTGTGGACGGCCTAGTCTTTAAGCCCAGCTCATCCTATGCCCTCCATAGGCAGAGCACAGTCCAACATCCAGGAGGATTGCTGCACGTCTCCAGGCCAACAAGCAGGTGAGATTGTAGGGCCAGGTCAGGGTTCGCCTCGGCTCTCCACACACACCCATTGTGACTGCCTTATGCTTCATTGGTGCTTGTTTTAGTGCCCGCGTGGTGAAAAGTGCCATGCTCCGCTGCCATTTTAGGGTCTTCCCAGCCACTGGTTTCCATGTGCCTTGGGGTGATCATAGTTGGAGTTAGTGTGCACCTGGCGGTTTTGGGGTTTGTTGGTGCAGCTCTAGCCTTTCTTCCAATTTTCACCAGAAGGCAGCAAATATTTCATCCAGCCTGGTCAGTACATCAGGCTGACCTATACAGGTACTGCCGAGACACGAGGTGTCTACTATCTTAGATAGGGCACCGCTTGTTCTCTCAGCTGTCTGTGCCTCCCCTTGCATTTCAGCAGTAGCAGGATAGCCTCCAAAGGGTGTACTGGGATCATCCTCGCCAGTCCTGGGGTGGGTAATGAGGCACCTGTCCGCTGACGGTTGCTTCCGGGCACCTCCTAATTGGTAGATCGGCGGACTTTCCCTGCCCGATGATACCAGGCTGCATGCTCCAGTTAGGGGTAAGTAAGCTCCCAGCAGGTTGTGGATCTCCTCTCTTCATGCCCTTGATCGTGTGGGACAGATTGGTTGCCAATGCTGGCCAGTTTGAGCCCGAGATGGCTGTAAAAAGCTTTGTTGCTTTTGGTAGTGTGTGTGTGTGTGTGTGTGTGTGTGTATATCTATCTCAAACTAGATACATATTTATCTATGTATATGTAATATTATACACATGTATATTTATTATGTATGTATATGTAATATTATACACATGTTTAATGATTTTTACAACTTTTATTTTAGCTTGGTGGACTGCCTGACAACCTAGGCAGTCGCCCTGTGGGCCATTTTGTAGCCTGCTATTGCTGCCATGTGATCGTGATGACTTCACGATCACATGGCCCAGGAAGGCCAAACTTGCAGCAGGGTGTAAGCCTGGGTTGTCAGGCAGTGTCCCCGAAGCAGATTGCCAAGATAGGAAAGTACACAGTGGCTCAGGGGCTCAAAACCGTTCAGGCCTGTTAACAGTGTTAAGGGATTAAATAGTTCACAAAATAAATAAAGTGGACATTTTAGTTTTACAGTAATACTTTAATCAGGACAGCTTAATAGAGCAAATAAGTTTTTATATACCCTAAAACATAAGAAACAAGTACTCACCCTTCTCGTGATAAATGTGAAAGGTCCAAAATGGAACATGACAAATTCGAGGTTGCAGGCGGTGCCCCCTAAAAGAGTATGGATACGTGGCATGCATTCCATCTTTTTGCTATAGCAACTGTCAGAAGGAGAACATCTACAGCTTTATTTAGCCATTTGCAACATACAAGATCCAGCTCACTCAATGAACAGCACCTTCAAAGCTAACACAATGTAATAGTTAAAAAAAAAAAAAAAAAACCTGACCTAGGCAGAAATAATGGGGATTTAGATACAGTGTATGATCATACGTTGCATAAGCTTGCCACAACGCCACATACTCCATTCTTGGCAGTCTCTTATGAGACTATTTTGTGAGCTTTGAAGTTGCTGTTTTGTGAACACACTGGACATTCACATTCATTTTCACTTTTATCGCTGAATTCAAAAAGCAAAATGAGGGCTCCTGTCATGTCCTAAAATTATACATTTTGCTAGCTTTAGTGTACCTATGATCTTAATTTTAGTAAGTTTAGACAAAAATTTTCCCTCCCTTACCTTTTCCTTTTATGGAGGTAGGTTTTTCTGTTTTATAATTTCATGTAATATTTTTTTGTCATGATGTATTTGGGAATAAATTAATAAAAGTTTTTTTCATGTTATATTTCATTGATTGTATATGATGTGTATATGCAATATCTTTCCTTTTAATGTTTTAATTAATCCCTTTATACGGATATTATTATTCATTTTCAGTGTAATCTCTCAGATTTGGCTGTACCAATTGATGCTTACTACTTTATTTTGTTTAATTTCAGTTTTGATGTTCTACAGTAGTTTGTGGGATTGTTCATTGTTTCCTCACTACAAAGAAAGCCAGAGGCGGCTCTCTAATTAGGTGATTTAGGCGGCCGCCTAACGCTTCGCACTGGCTGGGGCCTCGCAGGCGACATCAGGAGAGGGCCCGGCGGCTTGCCCTTTATGTCGCCGGGTGTGAGGCCCCTCCAGTCTGCCCAGAGAGCCAGCCTTCAGTCTGCAGCTCAGTCGGGTGTGACCTGCAGACTAAAGTGTCTCGCAATCCCTAGCCAATCAGAGCATTGTTGTGGGTTACCACAGCAACGCTCTGACTTCTGGTGGTCGTGAGACTCCTATCACATGGTCTGCAGCTCACACCCAGCGGAGCTGCAGAACGGATAGGAAGCCCACTGGACCACCAGGGAAAGAAAAGGTATTTATTTTATTACCCCTCCTTCCCTCACACTGCTACCCCCTCCTTCCCTGACAATTGTCACCCCCCCCACTCCCTGACGCTGCCCCCCATTACTCGTTCAGCGGACAAGTGCCCCGTTACCCCCCCTGACACTGCCACCTGTCACCCCGTCCCTCAGCCACCTATAACCCCCTCCCTCAGCCACCTGTCACCCCCCCTCAGCCTCCTGTCACCCCCTCCTTCCCTCACTCTGCCCCTGTCACCCCTTCCCTCCATGACACTGCCACCTGTCACCCCCTCACTCTGCTACCTGTCACTCCCTAACGCTGTCACCCCATCCCTTCCTCAGCGACCTGTCAGCCCCCTCCACACTCTGTCAGCCCCCTCCACTCACACACAAAGTCACCCCCCTCGACACATCCTGTCACCATTCCCCAAACACACACTGTCACCACACTCCCACACTATTATCCCTTTAACCCTGCCACACTCACTTTACCCCTCCTGATCCTGTCACACTCACCCTCTCCACTCAAACCGCATTCACCTCCCCTCACTCTGCCACACTCCCCCCCCCCCAATCCTGCTACTTACCTTTTCTCTCACTGTCACACTCCCCACTCCTCTTCCTGTCACGCTCCCTGCTCCAACCCTGCCACACTCACCCTGTTGCTTTAACACCTCTTATCCTGTCACACACCCCAATTACTCTGTCACACTCACCCTGTCAATTAACCCCCTTAATCCTGTCTTATTCACCTCCCCTTGCCCTGTTACACTCACTCCAATAATGCCATATACACCCCAACAAAGCCACATTCACCCTTTCACACAAACAATGTAATCCTGTCACGCTTACCTCCCCTCACACTGTAACACTCCCTCCTCCAACCATGTCACAGTTGCCCTACCTCATTCTCACACTCACCCCCAACCCCATCTCATTCACCCACTCATCATGTCAAACTCACCCTGCCATAGTTTCCCCTTTTCTCACTGTCACAGTCACCCTTGAAGACAATCATCATACACATAAAGTTATAAAACATAGCTTCACCATAGACAAAGTGCACAAAGGCCACAGGCAGCCCCCCATATACACAAAACACCGCAGGCAGCTACCACACACACACACACACACACACACACACACACACATACGGTCCGAGACACAAAAATACACATGCTCACAGAAACATACATTCACATACAAGGATACTCACTATCAGATGCACTCTCAGGCACATACACAGGCAGACAATGCCAGACACATTCAGAAATACACACAGCCAGATCAACACATTGTGACTGTATGTTTGTATTAGTCAACATTTGTGTCTCTGTGCATCAGAGTGTCTGTCTGCAATGTGATTGTGGCATGATATGGGCAATGCAAAGATAAAGTTGCAATCAAACTTTATTATTTTGAAAATTAGTATTTTTTTTTTTATTTTTTTATTTTTAAAAGCCCAACCAAAATTTACATTTTTCAAATAACCCCTTCACACTGGCACTTATGTATACACGACTGCCAGGCTATAAAACCATACCCAGCAATTGTGTATAAATGATTAGCAAATTATGCCATATCTGCAGTCAAAGTGCTAACAACGCAGCGGCATAGGGAGCTGCGACAATGTAAACCTCTGTAGATGAATACAGAGATTACATCTCTGTATCCAAAGCTGCAAGCTCGCCCTTCAATATAGGTAAAGCTCCTTATGCACATACAAAGCAACCCCTATTTTTTTTCACTGATGGTGTTATTGGGCGGGCCTCATGTTTGAGTTTCGCATAAGGCCTCGCAAAGTCTAGAGCAGCCCCTGTGTGTAGTTAGAGATGTCGCGAACCGTTCGCGAACTTCCCGCGAATGGCTCGCCGCGGTTCGCCACGAACCCTTTCTCGGCGAGCTCCGGTCAGCTGACACATCCCGGCCAATCTCCAGCAGACCCTCCCTCCCAGACCCTACCACCTCCTGGACAGCTTCCATGTTGAAGGCTGCCTTCAACATGGATGCTGTCCAGGAGGTGGTAGGGTCTGAGAGGGAGGGTCTGCTGGAGATTGGCCGGGATGTGTCAGCTGACCGGAGCTCGCCACGAGCCGTTCGCGGGAACTTAGCGACATCACTATGTGTAGTCAATAAATTGTTAAACACAGATCTGCACGCTCCAGTCAAGACCTGCTTTTCCCACTGAAATCGCAAATTTGCAGTGATGTTACAACCGCAAGAGATTCTGGGTGGGCATATGCAAATTATTTCAACGAATTATTCCATTATAAAGATGGATTTCTTTAAGTTTTATTTTCCTCACCATAACTTTCTTGGTTTGTGCCTTAATAGCTAGCCAGTAAGCAACCTCATGCTGATGAGTTGCATTAACAATGAAACAGCTGTCCATGAGTGGTTCACTGGCTTTGCATCTCTTCATGAGTTCTGTTTCAAAGCTGTTGTATTCATCAAACATAAACTTCAAGAAATCCATATTTTAAAATGGAATAATGAGGCAAAAAGGTGATTTGCTGAACTAATTTGCCACATTTGAATATATGCCCACCCAAAAGCTCTTAGTAGCTCGGTAGTAACATCATTGCAAACTTGAGATTTCTGTGGGAAAACATAGAATGTGACGGCAGATAAGAACCATTCGGCCCATCTAGTCTGCCCAATTTTCTAAATACTCTCATTATCTTATAGCTAGGATAACCTTATGCCTATCCCACTGTCATGTATTCTTCCACTTATAAAAATGTGGTTAATGGCATTTACTGTCCACACAGGAAAAGTTGTGCCGAGCAGCAACCAAATCCACAGAAGGGTTAATGCTGAGCAGCAATTATTCAAATGGGAACCTGGTAACTGCCTTTGGGGTCAAAGGCCGGTTACAGGCTATCAGATCTTGACAGGCCCAGTTCTCATCCTGCTCGTGGTTTCCCTTGTGGTTGTCAGAGAGCGTGTTATTGATTCTGGTTATTTGACTTTGGCATTGTTTTTGACTTTCCTGTTTTCTGGATCCCTGACTCCTGGCTTTTCCTTATCATTATGTCTGTCTCTGTATCCCTTGACCTCGTCTATTCCTGACTATTGGTACGTTAGTCCGGCCATTCTAAGGTCCGGTATACGTTACCTATCAGTCCTCTGTGTTACACAATTCTATGTGCTGGATCATTCTGTAATCCTGACATTACGACATGGCCATAGATCCTGTAGAATTGTGTAAGCACGTAGCTGCTTGTGAAAGGAAACTGGAGGATAATGATCACTGCATGGATCAATTTTCCCAGGCCTTCAGTACGCTTCTTACCCGAACAGTGCATCTGCAACCTGCGGCCTCACCTCCACGTTGTGTACCTCCAGCTATAGTACACAAGGCACCCACTATCTCCCTATCTCCTCCCCTGCATTTTGATGGTAATATTCAAGAATGCCAGGGATTTATTAACCAAATCACCGGGATCTTTTCCCACAGACAGAGCTAAAATTGGTTACCTAATGAATCAATTAAAAGGAAAAGCTTTAGCTTGGGCCAATCCATTATGGGAGAGTAATAGAAGTGTGGCACACAATTACCAGGAGTTCCTTACGGAATTCAAACTTATGTTTGAACCTTTAGGCAGAGATGATGACGCCTCTACTGCCCTGATGCACATCAGACAAGGGAACCAGTCTATCTCGGAATATGCCATAGAATTTCGTACCCTAGCTTCCGAGGTAGACTGGACTAATAGTGGGTTAATCTCTGCATTTAAAAGGGGATTATCTGAAACTATGCTAGATGAGATTGCCGCCAAAGACTTACCCAAAAAGCTAAATGAATTTATCACTTTTGTCATGCAGATTGATAATAGATTAAGAACCAGAGAAGCTACTAGAAACAAGACCAGATGCATGAGTATGCATTTAGCACCCTGTTTCTCCACACCTATTGTCCCTGAAAATTTTGTACAGTCCGAACCCGAACCTATGCAGTTGGGGGTCACTAGACTGTCGGAAGCAGAAAGACAATATAGGAGAAAAGAAGGCCTATGTCTATACTGCGGTAGGAAGGGACATATGAAAAACAATTGACCCATTCGTCCAGAAAACTACCGTACCTAAGCACCTTAAGGGGACAGGTCTTAGGTGTAATGGAAACGTCCTCTGAAAAGAATAAAAATAGGTTTCTCCTTGACATTTCTATCGCCTTTGACAAAAAGAACTCTATCATCTAAGAGAGTCTATCACCCCTAGCTGTTGAAGCTATTGATGGGTGACCACTCTCACAACCATTGATAACGCATGAAACCTTACCCATTAATATTTCCATTGGTGCATTACATAAGGAAGAGATTAAATATCAGGTGATTGCATCTCCTTCTTGTCCTATTATATTAGAATTCACATGGCATAACCATCATATTGACTGGGCTAATGAGGAAATATTAGAACGGGGTAAGGATTGTAATGAAAGGTGCATATTGCATGTCACCAAAAGAGTGGGCATTATTGAATTACCCACTAGTACACCTCAAAATCCAGAGATCCCTATACAATACCAAGACATTAAAGAAGTATTCAGCAAGACTCAGTCTAATACTCTACCTCCTCACAGACCATATGACTGTTCCATTAACTTACTACCAGGCCCTATGCCACCTAAGGGAGCAGTCTATGCTCTATCTCCTCAGGAGTGTAGTGTAATGGAGGAATATATTAAAGATTCATTGAATAAAGGGCATATACGAAAATCATCCTCGCCTGCTGGTGCAGGATTCTTTTTTGTATCTAAAAAGGATGGTGAGTTGCGCCCATGTATCGATTACAGGGCATTGAACAAAAATTAAGAACGCCTACCCCATTCCTCTTATTGCTGAATTATTTGACAGACTCCAGGGCGCTAAAGTGTTTACTAAGCTTGCCCTTAGAAGCGCTTAAAATTTAGTGAGAATCAAGGAAAACCACGAGTGGAAGACTGCATTTAATACCAGAAGTGGAAACTATGAATATCTAGTAATGCCATTAGGGTTGTGCAATGCTCCAGCGGTTTTCCAAGATTTCATTAACGATGTACTCCGGGATAACATTTACTCGTTTGTCTTGGTCTATCTGGATGATATCCTTATTTATTCTCCTGACCTCCAGTCTCACCACGATCACGTTAAACAAGTTCTGCAAAACTTGTTAAAAAACCAACTTTATTGTAAATTGGAAAAATGTATCTTTGACCAGTCTGAAATACAGTTTTTAGGATATAATATTTCTGCCTCGGGGTTTAAGATGGATCCTAAAAAACTAGAGTCTGTTCTACAGTGGCCTTTACCCACTGGGTTGAAAGCCATTCAAAGGTTCATTGGTTTCGCCAATTATTACAGAAGATTTATAAAGGGATTTTCTTCAGTAATAGCCCCCATCACCAATAGGACACGCAAGGGGGTTAGTAATACGATATGGTCTAAGGAGGCAATTGAAGTCTTTGAAACTCTCAAACAGCGGTTTGCCTCAGCCGACATATTGATACATCCTGACACCAGTAAGCCTTTCATACTGGAGGTTGATGCTTCAGAGACAGGGGTAGGGGCAGTTCTCTCCCAGAGGGAGAGCCAGGAAACTCCGTTACATCCTTGTGGTTACTTTTCTAGAAAGTTGTCTCCTGCTGAGCGCAATTACGATATTGGCAATAGAGAACTGTTGGCCATTATTCTAGCTCTCAAGGAGTTGCGACATATTCTAGAGGGTTCCAAGGACCCCCTTTTGATCATTACTGATCACAAAAACCTGTCTTACATAGGAGATGCTAAGCGATTATCTTCTAGACAAGTAAGGTGGTCTCAATTTCTTTCTCGCTTTAATTTTCTTATCACCTACAGACCTGGTTCTAAAAATGTCAAGGCTGATGCCTTGTCCAGGCAGTTTAATACTGAGGCTATACTAGAGCAAGAAACGTCCCATATCATTCCCCCGGAATGTATAATTGCGTCCACTGTCCTTTCATTGTCCTCTCCACTGCTTGGCTCCATCATGGAGGCTCAGTCCCAGGTGCCCTGCGGTAAACATCAGGACAAACTGTTCGTTCCGTTGGGGTGAAAGGTTAATATCATGAAGGTGTTTCACGACAATGTGTCTGCTGGTCACCCAGGTATTAATAAATCCACTTCTGCTATCATGAGGTCATTCTGGTGGGATTCCCTCATGAAGGATGTTAAGGAAATATGTGCAGGCTTGTTCTGTTTGTTCGGTTTCCAAAGTGCCTCATAAACTCCCTTGTGGCTTGTTACAACCTCTTCCTATTCCTGAGGTCCCATGGTCCTTCTTGTCCATTGACTTCATTGTTGAACCGTTTTTCTAAAATGGCTCATTTTATTCCTTTCAAGAAATTGCCGTTATCTCAAGACGTACTAATCTTTATACGAGAAATTGTCCATCTGCATGGCATTCCTCACAATATAGTATCTGACAGAGGTTCTCACTTTGTGTCTCGGTTTTGGAGGGCCTTCAATAAACAATTAGGGATTGAATTGTCTTTTTCATCCTCTTACCACCCCCAGACCAATGGTACAGCTGAGTGGGCTAACCAGTCCTTGGAATTATATTTGTGTTGTTTTGTTAATAGCACTCAAGACAATTGGTCCGAATTACTACCATGGGCCAAGTTTGCTAGGAATAATGCTGACCATGACTCCTCAGGGCATAGTCCATTTTTTGTTAATAATGGCCGACATCTTACTGTCCTACCGGCTGTTTTTTCTGATAGGCTATTCCTGCTTTGGATGACTGTCTGGCTTCCATCCGTGATGCCTGGGTTAAAGTTCAGTCTGCTCTGGGTACTGCTAATGACCGCATTATGCTGATACACGTCGAGGTGCCAACCCTGTTTACCAAGTGGGTGAGAGGGTTTGGTTATCTTCTCGTAACATCAGGCTCAAAGTCCCTAGCATGAAATTTGCTCCTAGGTTCCTTGGACCTTTTCGTGTCCTTCGTAGGATCAATCCTCTTGCGTACTCTCTGGCCCTTCCGGCCTCCTTGCAAATTCCTAATACCTTTCATGTGTCCTTGCTCAAACCTCTTGTTTGCAATAAATATACTGTTTCAAGTGTCCCTCCTCCAACCTTAGTTGTTTCTGGACAGGAAGAGTATGAGGTCTTCTCCATAACTGATTCCAGGTTTTCTCGGGGCACTTTACAGTACTTGGTGGATTGGAAAGGTTATAGACCAGCCGATCGTTCTTGGGTTCTGGCATCTGATATATATGCTGGCCGCAAGATTCGCTATTTTCACGCCAAATTTCCTCTCAAGCCTGGTCCTGCCCGCCCGGTGGGTGTTCTTCAGGTGGGGGGTAATGTCACGTATTCATCCGCTTATAAAAATTTGGTTAATGGCATTTACTGTCCACACAGGAAAAGTTGTGCCGAGCAGCAACCAAATCCACAGAAGGGTTAATGCAGAGCAGCAATTATGCAAATGGAAACTTGGTAACTGCCTTTGGGGTCAAAGGTCGGTTACAGCCTATCAGATCTTGAGGAGGGGTATTTAGGCCCAGTTCTCATCCTGCTCAGTGCCCTGTCGTGGTTTCCCTTGTGGTTGTCCGAGAGCGCGTTATTGTTTCTGGTTATTGAGGTTATTTGACTTTGGCATTGTTTTTGACTTCCCTGTTTTCTGGCATCCCTGACTCCTGGCTTTTCCTTATCGTTGTGTCTCTTTCTGTATCCCTTGAACTCGGCTATTCCTGACTGTTCTTTGGTACATTAGTCCGGCCATTCTAAGGTCCGGTATACGTTACCTATCAGTCTTCTGTGTTACACAATTCTACGTGCTGGATCATTCTGTAATCCTGACACCCACTCATGCTTAAAGGACCACTATAGTGCCATGAAAACATACTCGTTTTCCTGGCACTATAGTGCCCTGAGTGTGCCCACACCCTCAGGGTCCCCCTACCGTCGGGCTCTAGGGGGTGGAAGGGGTTAAACTTAACTCTTTCTCCAGCGTCGGGCGGGGAACTCTCCTCCTCCTCTTCTCCTCCATATCGCTGTCATCGGCTGAATGCGCATGCGCGGCAGGAGCCTCACGTGCATTCAGCCAGTCCATAGGAAAGCATTCACAATGCTTTCCTATGAACGCTGGCGTCTTCTCACTGTGATTTTCACAGTGAGAAGCGCGGAAGCCCTCTAGCGGTTGTCAATGAGACAGCCACTAGAGGCTGGATTAACCCTATTATAAACATAGCAGTTTCTCAGAAACTATGTTTATAGAAAAAAGGGTTAAACCTAGCTGGACCAGGCACCCAGACCACTTCATTAAGCTGAAGTGGTCTGGGTGCCTATAGTGGTCCTTTAAACTCCTTCACTGTGTTAACTTCTACCACTTTAGTTGGAAGGCTATTCCAGGCATCCACTACCCTCTCAGTAAAGTAATATTTCCTGATATTATTTTTAAACCTTTGCCCCTCTAATTTAAGACTTTGTCCTCTTGTAGTAGTTTTTTTTTCCTTTTAAATATAGCGTTGTTTCGTTAATCAACATTACTGTGTTGATTCCCCTTATGCATTTAAATATTTCTAGCATATCCCCCTTGTCTCGTCTTTCCTCCAAGCTATACATGTTAAGTTTCCATTAACCTTTCCTGGTAGGTTTTATCCTGCAATCCAAGAACCAGTTTAGTAGCCCTTCTCTGAACTCTTTCCAAAGTATCAATATCCTTCTGAAAATACAGTCTCCAGTACTGCACACAGAACTCCAAGTGAGGTCTCAAGTTTTCTGTACAATGACATGAGCACTTCCCTTTTTCTACTGCTAATACCTCTCCCTAAACAAACAAGCATTCTGGTAGCATTTCCTGCTGCTCAAT
The DNA here is from genome assembly GCA_933207985.1 of Pelobates cultripes. Taxonomy (NCBI): domain Eukaryota; kingdom Metazoa; phylum Chordata; class Amphibia; order Anura; family Pelobatidae; genus Pelobates; species Pelobates cultripes. Next base: position 62,983,939 of record OW240916.1, read on the forward strand.
TACACTGTGTGCCTACCTTTAAGCCATCTTAAAAGATTACCCCTAAATCCCTTTTCTCAGATGTTGAGGTTAGGACTCTATCAAATATTCTATACTCTGCCCTTGCATTTTTATGTCCAAAATGCATTATCTTGCACCTATCCACATTAAACGTCAGTTGCCACAGCTCTGACCATTTTTCTAGTTTTCCTAAATCATTTGCCATTTGGCTTATCCCTCCTGGAACATCAACACTGTTACATATCTTAGTATCATCAGCAAAAAGACATACCTTACCAACAAGACCTTCTGCAATATCACTAATAAAAAAAAATAGGTCCAAGCAGAGGCGTAACTAGAAACCACGGGGCGCCAGTGCAAAAATTGCCCTGTCCCCCCCCCCCCATATGTTCCTGCCCACCCCCCCACACATGAAGACAAACAGATACATATGCTGACACATACATACAGAGACCCATACATACAGACAGGCATACAGACACATGTAGAGACACACACTCATAAACTCACAGACACACTCACAAACACATACATACACACACATACACAGAGACCCATACATACAGACACATGCAGAGAGACACACACACACACTCAGACACATACACTTACAGACACACATACACACATTCAGACACAAACATACACAAGCAAATTATGAATAATGTCCACCCAGCATACCTACTTGGAGAGCTAGCGTGGATCTGTCCCTGGGGTTCAGTGGGGCTTCAATACGGTGGGTGGCAGAATTCCTGTCAGATGTTGCGAGGGAGCTGTGTTCTCTCTGCTCTGCTCCCTCGCGGGCTGTCTACTGATGCTGGGAGCCCGGGATATGATGTCATATTCCGGCTCCCTGCATCAGCAAATCATGACAGGGGGAACACGGAGGGGGCGTCATCTAGGCCCCCTGCAGCCGCGACCCCCTGCGACCATGGCAGATCTCTGAGGTACCCCACTGGTGACAAGACCATGCTTCGAATATACTCCATTGACTACAACCGTCTGTTGCCTGTCACTCAGCCACTGCCTTACCCATTCAACAATATTGGAATCCAAACTTAAAGATTGCAGTTTATTGATAAGCCTTCCATGTGCAACAGTGTCCAAAGCCTTACTGAAATCAAGCAATGTCTACTGCTCCACCCTGATCTATTATTTTAGTTACCGTTAAGCTGCAAAATTTTACAGGGTCTGTAACCCTTAAAGGACCACTATAGTGCCAGGAAAACAAACTAGTTTTCCTGGCACTATAGTGTTAATTGGTCCCCCCCCACCCGCATGGCCCCCCTCCCGGCGGGCTCTAGGGGGAGGAAGGGGTTAAAGGCTTACCTTTCTCTAGCGCCGGGCTCCCTCGGCGCTAGGGACTCTCCTCCCTTTTCGGCTGAATGCGCATGCGCGGCAAGAGCCGCACGCATTCAGTCAGTCCATAGGCAAGCATCTTCTCACTGTGAAAATCACAGTGAGAAACGCGGAAGCGCCTCTAGCGTCTGTCAATGAGACAGCCACTAGAGGCTGGATTAACCCTAATGTAAACATAGCAGTTTCTAGATGGACCTGGCACCCAGACCACTTCATTAAGCTGAAGTGGTCTGGGTGCCAATAGTGGTCGTTTAAGCTGCCATGGACTTCTGCAGTTAACACTTCTTGCTTTCCTTTGTCTCTTTGTACGTTCACTGCAGAGAACAATTAATGCAGACCAGTCATGCTGAAGTTTAAGAAAGTAGTGTGTTTTTAATGCGTGTGCATCTTATAAATAAAATACAGTGTACGACAAAAGACAGAATCAACCAATCAACAAAGTTTCAGTGCAGAACATTACATATGCTGTTTGTTAATACAAAGGACAATTGCTTACTTGAAAGTCTTATCTCCAAGGTTAATGCAAAATAAACATTTCAGATGCAGTTGCAGAAACTGCGGACATAAACATGATTTAAAAATGTAACTTTTAACCCTTTCAGACGTGGAAGGACATAACTAGGGCAAAGGCTTTTAACCTGTTATTTACCTTTATTTATGACAATTACCCTTTTCTGGCACCCCAAGTGAGTTTTTTTGGATGAGTTATATCCAGGTATACTAATTATTTGATTATTCTTCTCCTCGATTTCCTTGCCATTTCTCACCAAACCATCCATCAATGGATGCTTGTCCGGATATGTTACTATAGGATAATATATGTTATTAAATCCATGTCTCATTATGCAATACATCCATAGGTTAATATAATATATATAATATAATATTTTTGCCAGCTTTAGATCTCCTTATTTGGAGGTCATTTCTATTTTTCAATTTATTAATATATATTTATGTATAGCTCTCTATGTCTAGGGGATATTTACTAAGTATTGCATAGGTAAAATAATTTATTCTCCATCAGTTACCCAGTCAAAAAAAAATCAATAAGATTAGTTTGGCATGATCTCCCTCAAGTAAACCCATGTTGTCGCTGATATTGAAATCCATGTGATTTTAGATGTTCAACAATCCTATCCTTTAACCCTTTAAGGACACAACTTCTGGAATAAAAGGTTATCATGATGGAATATTTGTCATGTGTCCTTAAGGGGTTAACATGGTTTCCATTACTTTCCCCACTACTGAAGTAAGGTTTACCGGCCTATAATTGCCCGACTCATCCCTACTTCCTTTCTTGTGAATGGACACAACAAGCTAATTTCCAATCTTCTGGGACTAATCCCATTAACAATGATTGGTTAAATAAATCTGTTAATGGTTTTGCTAGTACACCACTAACCTCTTTTAGTAACTTTGGGTGTATTCCATCAAGCCCCATCGACTTAATTGTCTTTACTTTTGACAGTTGAAATAGAACCTCTTACTCTGTAAACTCACATGTAACAAATGACTCATTTGTCCTTTTTCCTAACCGAGGTCCCTTTCCTTAATTTTCATCTGTAAATACTGCACAGAAATATTAATTTAGGCAGTCAACTATACTCTTCTACATACCTACCTTCTTTTGTTTTTAATCTAACTAATCCTTGTTTTACTCTCATGTTCTCATTTATGTATCTACAAAAATGTTTTGTCCCCATTTTTTTACTGACTGGGCTATTTTCTCTTCTGTGTGTAATTTGGAAGCTTGTGTAACTTGCTTAGCTTCTTTCTGCCTAATCTTATAGATCTGTCTATCTTCCTCACTCTAGTTTTTGTTTTTTTTTATATATAATTACTAAATGCTAACCTTTTTGTTTTTTACAATTTTGGACACTTCTGTGGAGTACCACAGGAGTTTCTTAAATATTTTGCTCTTACTGACAAGCCTAATGCATTTCTATTGGACTCCATTTAAACTGCTCAAGTCTGATAATGACTGCATGACACATTCTAATTTTAGAAAAGTCTGTTTTTGTAAAGCAAGTCTTATGGCTTAACTGGAGTGTGCAGATATGTTTTTAACAATGTAGTGACTGTATATATATAGCTCCAATTTATACACTGACTGTATCTTCCAGTCTAGTCCTTCGCAGAACGGAATAAGTCAGCCATAGCAGAACTATATGAAATAGGGTAAAATCAAGTGTTTTAAAGCAGTAAGTTAGCGCACAAAACTTGGAACAAAATCTCAAACTGAAATTTAGAGAACACAAAATAAAACAACTTATTTGAAAAATGTCACTAGCAGATAGTATAGTTTTGTGCACTAACTCACTGCTTTAGAATATTGCATTTTTGAATCTTGTGTAGGGGAAGATAAGAGGAGAGCTGCACAGGTTGTACAAAGAGTTAAAGATATAATATACTATTTTATACATTTAAAGGGAAAGCGCCTCAGGTTGATATTTATAATTAAGTGTTTGCTCTTTTTTTTTTTTTTTTTTTTCTAGATTGTGGGACATCGTTTTTTGCCTTTGGAAAATTCTGTTTATCCTACTGCCCCACAAAATACTTCAACACTACTCAGAGATTGAAGACTTCAGACCCTGGAAAGTCTCACATTGCCCTTGTTTGTACCCCTTGTCATCCATCGTGCTACACCTGCAGTGGTGAATCTGCCAATAATTGTACTGCTTGCTCACCCTTTTCCACCTTTAATGAGCAGGAAAATTCTTGTTCACAACATTACTTTCAAATGGCAGATCAACGTCCTTTTGCTCCCCTTGAAATCCCCCTCTCAGTAAAAGTGTCAGCTATAGTGATTGGGGCCATTTTGATCTTGTGCATTTGTGCCAGCATTTCTTGGTTTGTGAGCAGGAGGAGTATGAACAGACATGCCCTCCAGGGGTCAGATCAGCCTTCCAGGGTAGAATTGTGTAATCTATATATATTCAATGAAAATGTGGAAACATCTTAAGGGGAAAAGATGAGGAAAAAAACAAAACACAGGAGCAGTGAGTGAAGAGAGATATGTACCACCAATATTATAGATATGAAATGTAATGTTACTCATCTGGGTTGAATAAACATGCTATTAACACATGTAATCAGTCGGTTAACATTTCCATTATTTATTTTTTTTAGAGAAATTAGTTCTATTCCTAAAATAATTTACAACCGTCTTTGTTGTACAAGGAGCTAGAAATGAAATTGGATGTTCTGTCTTCAGTGTTTCCATCTCAGTTCACATGAGTCATTGTCTCTGACAAAGGGAGTTACCACTCTAGATGTAATGTTTGGTGGGGTTTTTTTCCCCAAGAAAGAGTTCACTAGAAGTGAATCGTAATAAATTATATAAGCCAAGAGATCATAAATTTTAACATATTGTGTATATTATTATCATGAAATGGAGCAATTGTTTTGGTCCCATTGAGAGCAAGAGGCAGCTGACATGACATCAATCTTCCATGTTTCAACGCTCCTCTTTTTAACTGTAGATGGCTCATCTGAACAATTATTTCTATTGATAATATTGTGCAGGACTGCTTAACCCTAAACATGTTTTCTTTGTATCAACGGCCAGCTGGACAAATTTCTGCTTGCTCTCTTTCCTGCAAGTATGAAAACCGTGTTTAAAGCTCTGGATTACACTGGGCCTACCACAGGCACTAGTTGCACATATATCCAGGTGTTGGCACAGGCTCTGAGATATGTATCTGTGTCCAAATATTCCTTAGCTAGGATCTTCTCCTCACCAGGGTACTTCTCTCAGCTTGGCCCTTAGGCCATTTGGCCCAGCAGAAGCCTCTTACTCACTCATTTGATAAGGACTATCTCCTTGGTATGACCCTATGCTTCTACCCTGGGTAGGCTGGTCCCCTGAGACCTAATTGGTGCATGGCCACCTATGACTCCTCCATTTGACCCAACATAACTCTTCCTATCCCATTCATCTGATTTTTATTTTTTTTCTTCTATCCTGAATATACACCCACTCACATGCACTGCCACATACATACACATTAACAAATAGAAACAGTTATATACACATGTTGACACAGATTGTCAGGGTTATACGCTCACCCTTGCAAATGAACACAGACCAAGGTGACCAGGTAAGAAGCCACCTGGGCTGTGCAGGATATAGCTCCAAGTCACAGTACAGGAAATTTTAGGTCCGACTGACTTTCCCTGTACACGCATCACTCTTTATATTTTTATATTTTTCAATTAATTTTGATCCCTTCCTACTGTGAAGCTTATTCTACAACTAATTTCCAACCATATCTACACTGACCCTTTTTTTTACTAATTTCTAAGCCAACTACCCTGACAAGATTCTCCTCAGCTGAAGGAAAGTGGTTATTGGTTTAAAAAGGAAGTGATTTTATAATAAAAAAAAAAAAAAAAAAACTGAGACAGACAAGTGCTAATATTGTTGCCATGGGAAAAGGTTGGGCAAAAGGGAAAGTATGTGTAAAGGGGGAGTATAAAGTATGTGCTTGAATTGTATGAGATGTTATATATTTATTTTCATATAATAATCCTTTCTGTAAGATTTGAAAGTTGTTTTTTCTTAATTTACCTATATTTAAAAAAAAAATGGACCGGTACATTTATTACATAACTAGATTTCCGCCATATACATGCACTTTTGATTGAACAGTGTCTGAAAACAGACTGTTATAGGGTTATTCACTAAACCAGGGGTTTCAATTAATTTTTTCCACGGATCCCTTTGATATAATGTATCAACATCGTTGAACCACCCCCCATTCCCCCCAAACAATTTTGAGCCTTCACATAAACCTTTCAATAAGCAGAGTGGAATTTTTTTATTTTTTGGCAAATAGCGTTTTTTTGCTATATATACACACACAAATTTCTACAGATAGTAAACATATTGTAGTACTTAGGTGTGTTTCTGTGTGTAGAGTTGTTATTTGTATATAAATTTTGCATTTTAATACAGGGATGTGTTTGTATGTAATGTTTGCATTTGCGTGCAGAGGTGTGTTTGGATGTAGTGTTGGATTTTACATGTGGATGTACATTTGTGTGTAGTATTGGGGTTTGGATTCTTTCCTGATGTGGAGTCCGACGTGCAGAGTTATACGCTCACCCTTGCAAATGAACACAGACCAAGGTGACCAGGTAAGAAGCCACCTAGGCTGTGAGTCTCTGCATGGGGGCTGTGCAGGATATAGCTCCAAGTCACAGTACAGGCAAGGACAAGCAGAAGCGTAGTCGTGGAAAGCCAGAGGTCAGAATAAACGATGAGATAAGCCAAGGTAAGGAGCTGTCTGGAGAACACTGGATCAAGTTACACAATTACAGGAACCAGAGTCAATGGCCCAACACTGCCCTCAGGGAGAGGCAGTGTTTTATACATGGCTAATAAGCGATAAGCTTCAGGTGGACCGAGATAGACAGGAGCAGCTAAATTGTGGCTCTGTGGCAAAACCGCAGGCCAGGACACAGAAGGATCCAGGTTCATATCCCCCCTTAGGCATTTCTGGGGTGACCACGTCTGGCTGTCTGTATCGTGACACAGATACACTGACACACAAATACACAAACTGGTACATACGCACTGACAGTAGAAAACTGGCACACAGACATACAGATACACACACTGATCAATACACAGTTACACACTTACAGATACACACAAATACACACACTGACATACAGATATACACAACTGCCAGTGTGTATGTTTCATTGTGTGTGATAGACACATACACACACATATAGATTTATATTTGCAGTCACCCTCCTGTTCTCTTACCTTTTTTCTGCATGGGCTCGGTTGCGTTCTTAAAGGGCCGCCTCGCCTGACCTGCCCCCTGTTTAGCGATACCCGCCTTAAGTGGTTGGGCCACCCAATGGGCAAATATTAGCGGTACCCCAATTTTGTTCTGCGGAACAGCAATTGAGAAACGCTGCACTAAACACAGGATTATGTGCAAATGGACAATTCACAGACTTACTGAATCCAAATTAGGTCAGGATTCGGCCAGTTGAAGGAAAGAGGAAAAAGTTTTTCATAATGAGTAATCACATAGAGATGAATTCAGAATTAAAACTTAACTTTTATTTTTTTAAATAAACTGCCAAAGTTGTGCACTAAAAGATATCCACTACTATTTATCAACTTTACACCACTCAAGTATGATTCCTAGCAGCTACTAAAATAAAGGGACACTCCACTGCCCAAATACAAAATATTCACTGTTTAGTAGATATACCCCAAATGAAAACTTGCATGCATTTAATTATGTATTTTTTCATTGGGGATGTACCTAAAATTAGTTTGCAAAACCTGAAGTTCTCTTGTCTGCTGCCTTTGCAAGCTCTCCCCTTCTAACCCTGTCCATACATTCTGTTGCTGTCTAATCACAGACTTCACAATACAGCTCAATGAGAAGTCTTTGTAAGTTAGGTGCTCTGGGCAATTGCTGTCTTTTGAGTTCAGCTGCATTGAGCTAACGAAACAAGGAAGTACCATTACCTGTTGTCTGCTTGAAAGCCAAGGGAGTGTAACCAGGTTACTTTATAAAAGTGTAAATTTCTATTGAAACCCGCACTTTTTGCAAAATTAAAAAATAGGACACATTCTTCACACATAAAGCTTTTCAACAAGCTAACGTTGTTTTGGGGTCTGGAGTGACCCTTTAAGTACAACTAAGTATCGAGCTTGAATTAGAATGTTACAACTATCTAAAATAAAGTCATTGTTATGTCCTACTTAGAGATAATTTCATCTACCTACTATCTATGACAGGGGTCAGCAACCTATCACAAGAAACAATTCACCCCGCACTCAGGTGCCACTTAGTAATCCAGTCATCCACCTGAGAGGTGCTCTGTGGAAACATCAGACACCGCAATATGCTAGAGTCTAGCAAATAGTAAAAGACACAGGTGACATTCCAAGGTTCTTGATGGTGCGTTTATGCATAACAAGTGCAAAGCTTCTTTAGGTATATATACCCTTTAAATTAATTAATTAATAGATCACATGATCAATCAAATCAACATTGAGCTCCTAAAAATCCTGACATGGATTACTCCACAAGTGAGGTGTACCACCTTTAAGGAGGAATGTGGGTCCAATAAGGTGCTAAAAATTTACAAGTTACAGCAGCTCAAAAATACTTATGTGGAAATACCCTCCTATCCACACCTAAATCAATCCAAAATCTATAAGGCGGTGTAAGTGCAAAAACTACACCTATAAGCGCTGAAGAGGTAACGGGGTACACTTACCCCATATAGCTTGATTATAAGCTTGGTATATAGTACATGTGAAAAAAAGAGAAAACAATATAGTGCAGATGGTACGTAAAGATAAAATCAGATGCAATAGTGGTATAGTGGAACACTCACATTTAGAGGACCCTGTATATGAACACTGGCTCTGCGATGCTGCTTTTAAAGCAGCATCGCATCTATAATCCATGATATGGTGTTTCTCAAAGATAAAACACAGAGAAAGGGGAACAAATGTGTAGTCTGTCTGGTATAGGGGTGAGAAAAAGTAAAAATGCTCAGCTTTTTCAAAGCCCTGTATCCTGGCTCTGAGGAGTAATAGCTAAATGCCAGTATTTGTAGTGTTCTGCACTTACACCGCCTTGTAGATTTTGGATTACTCCACAAGGTTATAAACCAGATGAACATGAAAACATGCCATAGAGTGTTTTCTCATTTCGGTGAAGGTGCTTATTATATACTTTAGATACCAATAAATCTTAATATCATCATTAACTAGGCATGACTAAAAAATAAGTCATTTCAAATAAACCTTTATCCGCTAAACAGTTCCAAAATTATCTCATTATATGCATTATCACAGATATATTGAATATCCTTAACTCTTAAATAAATTGCAGATGTAATCACTATATACACTGGATATAAATGCTATATATATATATATATATATATACATACATACATATATATATACACACAGTTACACTACAATGCAAGTTAATTCATAGATCAATAATCCGCAATCTGCCAATATAGTACCGCAATTAAAATAGATTCACAGAATAGATTACTATATACAATCGATGTAAATGCTATGTACAAAATTACACAATATAAATCAATGTCTGAATCATTGACTTCAATTCTGCCCATGTGGCACTGCCACAATCTAGGTGGGCACACTGGGGCAAGTTCCCTGATGTACACATATCCAAGTAAGAACCATGCAAACAAGACAAAAGAGTACATCACTCTAATAGCATATTAAATTACAAGTGGGGATTCACGATAAACTCTCTATTAAGGCCCTTTGGGCTCAGTGTGTCCAATGTGTGAATCCAATAGGCTTCCTTCTTTTTAAGCTGACCCACATGATCGCCCCCTCTCCTTAATGGTGGTACATGGTCTATAACCTGAAAACGTAATTGTGCTATAGTATGATTTTGTTCTATGAAATAAGCAGTAATCGGTAATTCAACCTGTCTAGTCTTGATAGTGGACTTATGTTTATTCAGTCTCTCTAGGACTTTTATTGTGGTCTCCTCTACATAGAGAAGGCCACAAGGACATTTAATGAGATATACAACATAAGAGGATTCACAAGTATAGAAGTACCTTATGTTGTAAGTACGACCAGTGTGTGGATGGAAAAGCCTTTGATCACCGAATTACATGAATCACAATTGTGGTATGGAAAAGTGCCAAAGACTGGGGCAGATAAGAAATCAAGAATATCCCTTATATTTTGTGGTCTTTTATAGGAAAACAGCAGGGGAGATTGCTATTCAGTAATTTCTGGGAAAGATTTCTTTAAGATGCCCCAATGTCGATGAATGATGTGTGCTAGTCTTTGACTGTGTGTATTAAATTGGGATACAAATGGTATCCTTGATAAACCATTTATTATTTTTCTTTTGGGTACCAGGAGAGAGTCTCTCTCTCTATCCTTTTCTTTATCAAGGTGTTTGGTTGGATACCCACAACTCCGAAACTCTTCGCCCATCTCTGTAAGACTTTGTAAATGTGTATCAAGATCTGACACATTTCTGGCCACACTTGTATATTGACTACGAGGTAGTGACGCAATGGTTCCCATAGGATGGAAGATAGTGATGGCAGTCTCACTCACTACCACTAACATCACAAATTGATGGCAGTCTCACTGCTCTCCATTGTGAACTAGATCTCATCAGACACTGCATTCATGTGTCTAAAGAAGATACGCCATACGCCAAACACATCATCGATGAATCTCTACCACACACGCGCATGCGCAATGAATAAATCATGCACATACACGTGATGGAGCCATATAAGACCCCATTGTCGTACCCCTCAACTGCTTATAGCAATCATTTCCAAATAGGAAATAATTATTATGCAGCAAAACATACAAAATGGTCATAACAAATTATATTTGTCTCTGGGTATATTCACTCCCATTTAGAATATTCTTAATAGCATGCAAACCATCCTAGTTAGGAATAGAGGTATATAGGCTCACAATATCCCATGTAAATAGAATGCATGGTGAATCAGTTTTTAAATTGGCTAGTTTACGTAGCACATCACTGCTACCTAATATGTAGGATTTGGACTTTCAAACAAAGGGCTGTAATACTTTATCTAGAAAATTGACAGTGGCTGCAGGACTGAATCATTACTTGCCACGATGGGTCTACCAGGGGGATCAATCGTTTATGTATTTTAGGTAATACATAAAATGTTGGCATAACAGGATGTTCCTTTATCAAGTACATCTTAAGTGTCTTATCCGTAATTCGCTAAAGAGAAAGAAAAAACATACAAGAATTCCAAAAAAAGGGGGAGAGAAAGAAAAATATCTAACAGAATTCCCTTTATGGCTCTTGTATAGTGACAGCAACCCTAAATAGTCTTCTCAAAAAAGAGATAAAATATAACTTTTAATTTAATTGATTAAAATAATTGTAAGTGAAAGCAAATAACTAAAAGACTGAGAGGTACAAAAGAAGTAGAAAATGATAGCTGGGCCGTGCTGCCCGTCTCTTTTTTGAGAAGACTATTTAGGGTTGCTGTCACTATACAAGAGCCTTAAAGGGAATTCTGTTAGATTTTTTTTCTCTCCCCCTTTTTTTTGGAATTCTTGTATGTTTTTTCTTTCTCTTTAGCAATTTACGTTTAGGAGTTTTGTTGCTTGGGCCTAACAGAGAGAGTGTGGGTGGCTATGTATATTAAAACATAGTTAAACATAGTTAAAACATAAACATTGTGCGCTTCTTTCCTTGAGTGAGTTCAGGTAGGCCTCTTATCCCTCCTTGACTCAAGTGTGGGTTTGGCTTTGGCAGTTCGTGCGGATGTGTGTGGTAGTCCTTGGTTAGTGGTGCTTTGCTGGGGGATATCCAATGCCTTCTGCAGGGCCGGATTTCGGCTGGTTCTGTGGCCTTGTATGATTTTTCATCTTTAGTGACCCAAATTGATCTCGGTGTCGCCCATCTGTAGGATATTCCTTAATTTTGTAGGATTTTTGTAAGGGGTTGCATGGATTTCCTCCATAACAAGGTGGTTCTGCTGAGGTCTTGGAAGAGAGAGAGTTGGCATTGTTCAAAATTGTAAGGTGACTGTCCCTTTAGTGTCTGTAAGGGATGATGTCTCGGGGTGCTGAGGATGAGGGCCTGAGGAGACTTGGCGATCCTGTACACCCTGTTGAATGTAAAGTATTTGGCTTGTTTTGCTTGCAGGAGGGAGGCCGCCAGTCTCCGTATAAAGTGTGGTAGCTCTTCTAGTGGGATTGTTTCCAGGACCCCCCGTATCTTTATATTCTTCCTTTGCCCCCTGTCATCTAAGATATTCACTTGCCTACTTGTTTCTGTCTGTGATGCCTGATATTGCTGTACTTGTTCGCCCAGCACTTTCAGACCTTGTTTTTGTTTTTTTTCAATTTGACAATTTTTATTAAATTTCATTGTCAGGGGATACAGAAGAGAAAAGGGGTAGGGGGAAGGTCACTGGGGTGTACAATGAATTCAATAAACTTGACATTCAATGGCATTTACACTACTGCACATATTGTTTATCACATTTGTCCTTTGACCTTTATCTTGCTGGGGTTCGATTCCCAGATTGCTATGAGGAGGGAGGGGTGCAGGAGGGGGAGGGATAAAAGGAACTGAGGGGGGACATGGGAAAGTCTCTGGTAATCAACATTCTATACTGTAGTTAGTACCACCTTGTGATAACAACTGTCTGTCTCTCCTCTCGTTCTTAGGCCCGTCTTCGTCCTTTTTTCTATTTTCCTTGTTGCTACTCTTGGATCTAGTCATGGTACCTGTTGCAAGCTTGTAGATTGTCCCTTGTAGTCAACTTTAACTGTTACCAACTTTAACTATCTACATGTGGGTTACTATATGCAACATAAAGAGGAATTGGAAGCAAAGGGATGCACTCATATAGGGGTTAACCCTTTAAAAACTACAGCAGTAGTGGAGACAAGGAGAAAGAGACAGTGAGTGCCCCTAAATTAAAATATAGCTTTTAATAGTATAGTTAAAATAATTAGTGTGTGTGCTATAAATTGGAAAGAGAAAATAAAGATTATATTTACAAAATGGACCATAAAGGTTATAATCCTAATGGGAAAACCAACTCACACTGAATGTCACTATAATCAAAAAGGGTAATGAAGTCCTGTTCAAAAGTTTTCCTGTATCTAATATAAATGTAACAGTATATTGTAAGAAAAAAAAAAGAAACCTATGGTTACATTTGACAGTGTATAATATTCACTGTCCCTGTGCATTCAAAAAAGCTCAGAATAAATATGTAAATAGTGCTGACAAAAAGCCTGTATCTAGCACAATTATATATTTTCACATTCACAGTGCTTTTTGGTCAAAGAAAAAGGGGAGGGGGGAGAGGGGAAGGCACTGGAATGTGTTTATAATAGTGCAAGAAAAAATATGTGCACTGATTAAAAAGAAAAACTCCTTCTGCAACGAAAAAAGGGGGGGGGAAGTAATGCCTAAATAAATAAATTAGGTGTCCGGTCCAAATAAACCCCCCGACGTTGAGATCGGAGTGGGGCTCGGGATCACACGGTCAGTGCGGAAATAAATCGTGAGTTCTGGTCTTAGCACCAACCAATATTATGCTCATCTGAGGATCCCTAGAGAGCCCCTTAGCCCCTGATGCGCGCGTTTCGCCCGCAGCTCATCAGAGGGGAACCGATGTGCGGGGAGAAAACTGATATATAAAGGTAAGTGAACAGTTCTTATTGGTCAGTTTGAAAAGAGTCATCCCATTATTAACCAATCGGAAGAGGGCTGGGGTATGACGTAACTCGGTGTACCGAATACACCTGAGCCCTAGTCTTGAATCCATTTAACCCCTTCAGGGTTGGAAAAATGATGAAAAAATTATGAAAAAAGGAACTTCATATGATTTTGACACAGCCCTATTAATATATATATAGTATTGAGGGCTGTGATAGCTATAATTCGTAGGAAGACATTTAGAATTTTGATTTTATTCTCCCAATAATAATGAAATATAATATAAAGAGGTAATAACTCAAGTTTGAAATATATATATATATTGAAGACATTAATTGAATTTAATGAATAATTCTGACCCATAGTGTTCATAAGGCATATTGTTCATGGTCAGGTTTTGAGTAGCCGAAGTAAATTGATCAGAAGGAACTGAGCGCTTGGATACAATCACCGCTATTTTTGCTATGATGGATACAGTAACAGATATTTCCAGCTTGAAAATATTGGTTGTAATTGGAAGCATATTTATGGCATTGTGTGCCTAAATTTCCATTTAATTATTTGAATGTTTAGACAGTGCAGATCCAATTAGCAGGGAAAGTGCTAATAAATGTCCGTCCATGGATATACAGGATGGACATAGCGTATATTCCAAAAAGATCGTAATCATGTTATAAAACCCCAGATATGGCAAAGAAACTTAGTGTGAATGTTCTAATGAATATTGTACAGACTATACCTTACAACTAAGATATAATTAGAGGAAAAAACAAAACCCTGTATAGCATAGATGTTTAGATGGTTTCAATAGATGTTGTTTTGTATATCAACTTAGTGAATAAAAGGGGTAAAATTAAATTCTTCATTAAGGCCCCCTGGTGTTAGAGTTTGGAACTCATATATCCATCTTGACTCTTTTTGTAATAAAATCAAATTGAAATTTCCTTTTCTGGAATTCAAGGTGACTCTTTCTATGGCTTGGAAAGATAGGTTGTTAGGATTGCCATCATGAAAATTTCGAACATGATTGGCAACCGGAGTACTCAAATTTAAGTTTTTAACCGAGTTTATATGTTGAAGAATGCGTCTCCTAAATTCCTGATAGGTCTTGCCAATGTATTGCATGCCACACTGGCATGTTAGACCATAAATGATTTGTGTCGTACTACAATTGATAAAATGATTTACTCTATATTCTGAGTTTTCTGACATTTGACGGTTTTAGAAGGTTTCACAAATGTGCACGCTTTACAGTGACCACATTTGTGAATACCTATTGGGGCACTTAGCCAACTTTTTGGAGATGGTCTCCTTTCCAAGTGGCTATGTACCAAGATGTCACGAAGGTTTTTGGACCTACGTGCCGTAATGTTAGGGTAGGCAATTGCTTTTGGGTCCAAATCGTTATCATACTGTAAGATTGGCCAGTGCTGGATAAAGATTTCTTTTATTGGTTGCCATTGTTGGTAAAAGGTGCCAATGCATCTAATAAGTTGGTTAGTAGATGTAGGTCTGGTAGATCGGAGACTTGAGCAAAGAGCATTTTGAAACCAGTTGAGAGAAATGTGTCCTTCCCGGACACGCAATATACTAATTCGTCCAGTATCACTTCTAATCTATCAATTCCATCTACATCTTCATCTGTAGGAGCATCTTTTTTAGATCAGGAGTGTCCTCAGCCCCAGAGAGGCAAACTTCGAGACAGAAAAAGATGGGGCTACAAAATGAACAAGGAAGGATACAAGAATCAATAAACCATAATATTATAGAAGAGAACCTTATCATTAATTTATCTCATTTTAACCTAGAGAATAAACATAAATCTTTGCTTAAAAAAGGCTTGTCTTTTGTCCCTTCTCCCATCACAAACAAATTTGATTGGGTTAAAGATACTTACCTGTTTGGGCGTAAGCTTGCCCTTAATGTTACCCACAAAAGAAGAGATAACAAGCTAGCTAAGGAACTAGGTTTAACATACGAGGACTATCAACATCTTCAAACTATGGTGTCCCTCCTTGATGAACAAGAAATCAAACAACCTCTTACTGACTGTAAACCCCTTAGCTGGTATACACCAAACTTTAAAGAAGTGTCCAGTGTTGATTTATTTGTACAGATGACGACAAAATCTCTAGAATCACTTCCATCTCCGGGTAAATACTCGGATAATTTAACAAAATCCGAGCGTGAGGCACTTAGAGACCTGAGCAACCAGAAAGATCTGATTATCAAACCTTCTGATAAAGGAGGAAATATAGTACTAATGGATCAAGAGAAATATGTTACCATCTGTATGGAACATTTGGAAGATATTAGCCAATATAAAGTTCTTCCTCAAGATCCGACTAAGGCATTTCTCATGGAACTGAAGAGATTATTAACTCAGGCATTCAAAAAAGATATAATCAGAAGGGAAGAGCATCAATTTATGATTCCCAATAATAGTCCATCCATCTCAACTTTCTATTGCCTTCCCAAAGTTCACAAGTGCATTACCAACCCACCAGGAAGACCAATTATTTCTGGCAATAACTCTCTGACTGAAAAAGTCAGTAAGTTTCTTGAGAAATTACTTAATCCATTTGTTATTAACTTGGAGTCATGCATTCAGGACACCAAACAAACTCTTTTAATATTGGAAAACCTGGTGGTTCCCCCATATTCATTACTTGCCAGTTTGGATGTTGTATCTCTATACAATAACATCCCCCATGACAAAGGTTTATGCGCAACATCCTATTTTCTCCACAAATCTACTAAATATAACTCTGAACAAATTGAGATAATTCTGTCACTTCTCGAATTCATTCTGACTCACAACTATTTTGTGTTTGACGGCACGTACTATCTACAATTGCGTGGCACAGCCACCGGTACGACTTGTGCCGCCAGCTACGCCAACCTATACTTGGGCTGGTGGGAAGAAACCATTTTAAAGGAGACAATAACCAACCAATATCATCATTATATCCACAAATGGCTGAGATACATGGATGATATTCTAATATTTTGGACCAGTTCATGTTTGATTTTCATTGATATGGTCAATGAACTTAATAATAATCAGATCGGATTAAAACTTACGCACGTGATCCATGAAACACAACTAGAATTCTTAGATCTTAGGATTCTATTAAACATGGATGGAACTGTGGACACAGAACTTTATAGGAAAAGCCTTTTGCATTGGCGAAGTTTCCATCCTTATCGCCTAAAGTCAGGTATACCATACGGCCAGTACCTTAGAGCCAGAAGGAACTGCTCTAATGATGAATCCTTTCGTGCCGAAGCAAATAGATTAAAAATTCGGTTTAAAAATAAAGGCTACCCTAATCGAATTCTGAAGAAAGCGTTCCAAAAAGTCATGGCCCAAGATAGAAGTACAAGTCTCCGATCTACCAGACCTACATCTACTAACCAACTTATTAGATGCATTGGCACCTTTGACCAACAATGGCAACCAATAAAATAAATCTTTAGCCAGCACTGGCCAATCTTACAGTATGATAACGATTTGGACCCAAAAGCAATTGCCTACCCTAACATTACGGCACGTAGGTCCAAAAACCTTCGTGACATCTTGGTACATAGCCACTTGGAAAGGAGACCATCTCCAAAAAGTTGGCTAAGTGCCCCAATAGTTATTCACAAATGTGGTCACTGTAAAGCGTGCACATTTGTGAAACCTTCTAAAACCGTCAAATGTCAGAAAACTCAGAATATAGAGTAAATCATTTTATCAATTGTAGTACAACACGAATCATTTATGTTCTAACATGCCAGTGTGGCATGCAATACATTGGCAAGACCTATCAGGAATTTAGGAGACGCATTCTTCAACATATAAACTCGGTTAAAAATTTAAATTTGAGTACTCCGGTTGCTAATCATGTTCGAAATTTTCATGATGGCAATCCTAACAACCTATCTTTCCAAGCCGTAGAAAGAGTCACCTTGAATTCCAGAAAAGGAAATTTCTATTTGATTTTATTACAAAAACAGTCAAGATGGATATATGAGTTCCAAACTCTAACACCAGGGGGCCTTAATGAAGAATTTAATTTTACCCCTTTTATTCACTAAGTTGATATACAAAACAACATCTATTGAAACCATCTAAACATCTATGCTATACGGGGTTTTGTTTTTTCCTCTAATTATATCTTAGTTGTAAGATATAGTCTGTACAATATTCATTAGAACATTCATACTAAGTTTCTTTGCCATATCTGGGGTTTTATAACATGATTACGATCTTTTTGGAATATACGCTATGTCCATCCTGTATATCCACACACCGACATTTATTAGCACTTTCCCTGCTAATTGGATCTGCACTGTCTAAACATTCAAATAATTAAATGGAAATTTGGGCACACAATGCCATAAATATGCTTCCATTTACAACCAATATTTTCAAGCTGGAAATATCTGTTACTGTATCCATCATAGCAAAAATAGCGGTGATTGTATCCAAGCGCTCAGTTCCTTCTGATCAATTTACTTCGGCTACTCAAAACCTGACCATGAACAATATGCCTTATGAACACTCTGTGGGTCAGAATTATTCATTAAATTCAATTAATGGCTTCAATATATATATATATATATTTCAAACTTGAGTTATTACCTCTTTATATTATATTTCATTATTATTGGGAGAATAAAATCAAAGTTCTAAATGTCTTCCTACAAATTATAGCTATCACAGCCCTCAATACTATATATATATTAATAGGGCTGTATCAAAATCATATGAAGTTCCTTTTTTCATCATTTTTCCAACCCTGAAGGGGTTAAATGGATTCAAGACTAGGGCTCAGGTGTATTCGGTACACCGAGTTACGTCATACCCCAGCCCTCTTCCGATTGGTTAATAATGGGATGACTCTTTTCAAACTGACCAATAAGAACTGTTCACTTACCTTTATATATCAGTTTTCTCCCCGCACATCGGTTCCCCTCTGATGAGCTGCGGGCGAAACGCGCGCATCAGGGGCTAAGGGGCTCTCTAGGGATCCTCAGATGAGCATAATATTGGTTGGTGCTAAGACCAGAACTCACGATTTATTTCCGCACTGACCGTGTGATCCCGAGCCCCACTCCGATCTCAACGTCGGGGGGTTTATTTGGACCGGACACCTAATTTATTTATTTAGGCATTACTTCCCCCCCCCTTTTTTCGTTGCAGAAGGAGTTTTTCTTTTTAATCAGTGCACATATTTTTTCTTGCACTATTATAAACACATTCCAGTGCCTTCCCCTCTCCCCCCTCCCCTTTTTCTTTGACCAAAAAGCACTGTGAATGTGAAAATATATAATTGTGCTAGATACAGGCTTTTTGTCAGCACTATTTACATATTTATTCTGAGCTTGTTTGGCTGCACAGGGACACTGAATATTATACACTGTCAAATGTAACCATAGGTTTCTTTTTTTTTACAATATACTGTTACATTTATATTAGATACAGGTATCCCTGTGCTATCTTCACACAGCTTTGCGATCTAACCACCATTATATGTAGTTAATTTGTACTTTTAGGACTCAACTCACCTTGTATACTTTGTTTTGTATACAATTTCACTGCAAAAACCACAGGTTTTTGCATATTATTAGTAAAAGGATCCTGAAAACTTTTGAACAGGACTTCATTACCCTTTTTGATTATAGTGACATTCAGTGTGAGCTGGTTTTCCCTTTAGGATTATAACCTTTATGGTCCATTTTGTAAATATAATCTTTATTTTCTCTTTCCAATTTATAGCACACACACTATTTATTTTAACTATACTATTAAAAGCTATATTTTAATTTAGGGGCACTCACTTACTATGTGCAACGTTCCGTGTGGTTGGGCCCCTTCTATGTCTTATTTTGTTCTACGACCTGCGGTCTATCTTTGAGAACTTTATTTTTTTTTTCCTTCTCCTTTCTCTTCCTTCCCTATGTGTTTCACCTTTCCCATGCGCAGTGCCCATTTCGCATATGCCAGATTAGCATATTTGTTTGTAAGGTTTTGTCTGTTCAATCCCCTTTCGTATAGCAGATTTGTGGTTATCTGCTGGAGTAGAGCCTCCCTAGTGGGTGCTTGAGTCTGTTTCCATGCCCTGGCTATTATTGTATTTGCTGCTACTAGGATGTGAAATAATATGCGGGAATCTGTTTTGTTAAGTGTGTCTAGTCCCATGAGCAGAAGTCCGCTCTCTGGTGTTATGGTGAACTCTATATCCAGCGCTAATTTTGTTATTGTGTCCACCTCCTCCCAGTACTTAGCTATAGTGGGGCATTCCCACCATATGTGGTACATCGTACCCTTGCTTTCCTGACATCTTCAGCAAGCGCTTGAGGCGTTTGGATATATTTGTGCAAATGCTCCGGCACCATATTCCAACGGTATTGGATTTTGCGCATCTGCTCCAAGTGAGAGGCGCAATTTGTTCTCTTTTTGTGTGCTAAGAATGCCTTCCCCCATTGGTGATCAGTGAAGGTCGTTCCTATATCCCTCTGCCACGCCGCCTTGACCCCTTCTAAGGGGTCTACTTGCTTTTGGATCAACATATTGTAGAGAGTAGAGAGTAGCCTCTTGGGCTGTTTGGTAACTGTGCACAGTTGTTCGATATGTTTTGCAATGGGTGGTACTGTGCTAATTATGGATCCTTGACGCATAGATTTCAGCTGAAGATATTGGAAGATTGTGTTATGTGGCAGGGTGTATTTGCGTTGTATGTCTGAAAAGTCTAGCAATCTGTCGCTGTCGCATAGGTTACTGACCCTGGTGCAGCCCTGTCTTATCCAAGGGCGGTAATCGAAGGCAGTGTTTGCTAGGTGTAAACTGTATAGGGGGGCCGCCAACGCCCACCCTTTGTCCTGTCCCCATTGCTTCCTAGAAATGTCCCATATGTTAAGTAGGAGTCGTGTCGTGGGTGGCACCTCCTAGTGCACCTCTCTATGTGCTCGAGGTACCCAGAACAGATAGCTCAGGCCCCATGGGCAGGCCCAATAGGCCTCCATTTCCACCCACTGCGTCATATCCTCTTTAGCGTGTGTTTGTATAGCAGTAGCTAGGAGAGCCTAACGTCTGGCATTCCCAACCCCCCACTCGCTTGTGGTCTGCACAGCACTTTTGCTGCCACTCTTACTTTTCGGTGTGCCCATATGAAACCTGTGAAAAGCTTTTGAAGTTTTTCTAGGTAGGTTTTAGGTATGTGTATTTGTAGGGTTCTTATTAAATATTGGAATTTTGGTAACCATCATGCCCAGCCACGACAAGAACTTCTCCTCCCATCCTTTCAGTGTATTTGCTATACTCCTCAATAATGGGTCATAATTCGCCATAAGCAAGTCTGTCTGACTTTTTGTAAGTTTGATCCCAAGAAATGTGAGGTGGTCTTGTCTCCAGTCTAGTGAAAATGAATTTTGTAGAAGGTCCATTGTATCTGTCGGGATTCCTACCCCCATGGCCTGTGTTTTTGTAACATTGAGTTTATAATAGGAGTGTTGCCCATATGTGGTAATCTCTGTTAGTAGGTTGGGGAGGGAGAGCTGCGGCTGAGTAAGCGTCAGCAGGACGTCATCCGCAAACAAGCTGGTAGTATATTCTCGTGTGTTGATCGTGACGCCATGTAAGCTTGGGTTGTCCCTTATCTTCATCGCTAAGGGCTCTAGGGCCAGGACATACAACAGAGGCGAGAAAGGGCACCCCTGTCTGGTGCCGTTTGATAACTTTATTGGTTCCGAGAGGAACCCTGAGTTTAGCACCTGAGCCCGTGGGGAGCTGTACAGGGCTTCCACCACTGCTATGAACCCCTCTGGTATATCAAATTTTTGCAGCACTTCGCGCAGGAATCGCCAATGTAGTCGATCAAAGGCCTTTTCTGCGTCTAAGGAGATCAACAGTCCCCCTTGTGCCTTTCTGCGGAGATGATATAATATATTTAGCACTTTCCTCGTGTTATCTGATCCTTGCCTCCCCTTAAAGAATCCTACCTGATCGTTGTGGATAATTGTCGGCAGGATTGCTCCTAAACGAAGTGCGTACGTTTTGGCTAGGATTTTCGCATCAGTGTTGAGAAGAGATATGGGCCTAAAGTTTTGCGGTACTGTGGGTGGCTTTCCTGGTTTGGGCATTGTGACTATGTGCGCAGTTAACATTTCGGGGGGCAAGGTTTTCTGGAGAGTGGCTTGTGTGTAGGCCTTGACTAAGTGTGGCGCTAAAATGACACTGAACTTCTTGTAATATGTGTTGTCTAACCCATCTGGTCCCGGCGCTTTGCCTGATGGGAGGGTCTTTATTACAGCTATTAGTTCCTCTTCACATAGTGGTTTCGTAAGTTCTAACTGCTGTTGGGTCGTAAGTCGGGGTAGGTGTGTGTCTCTCAGGTATGCCTGTATGTCTCTCTCTGTTGGTTGTGGGGTCGCCGGGTCTTGGTGTAGATTGTATAGTTTGGCATAGTAGCGTGCAAACTCGTCACTTATGGCATTCGGAGTAATGAGTTTTGCTCCCGTTTGCGCAGTGAGATATGCTATCTTTTGTGCTGCTTGTTTCTCCCGTAGCCTGTGTGCTAGTAGTTTGCCTGCTTTGTTTCCCTGGGCGTAGTGATTAATTTTCAATCGTTTGAGGTTGTGCTCCGTTTGTGCCAAGGCCTGCGTGTGCAGACTTCTGGTGATTTGGAGTATGCGCCTGCGTTTGTCATCTGTGGGGGAGAGTTGGTTTTGCAGGGTTATGTCATATAATTCTTTATGCAGTTCAAGTGTTTGTTTTTGGATGTTTTTTCTGAGGTATGAGGCCCTTCTTATTAGCAGTCCTCTCGCCACCGGCTTGTGGGCCATCCAGACCGTGGTGGATGAGACGTCTGGTGTCTCATTTTCCACAAAGTAATGCTTCAGTTGTGTGGATAAGTCGGCCTCGAATTGTGGGTCATGGAGGAGAGAATCGTTGATTCTCCAAGGGCTTCGATGTTTAAAATCGTAGAGGTCTTTCAACTCCAGGAGCACTGGAGCGTGATCTGACCATGTGATTTGTGCTATATTGCATGCTAGGATTTGGTTAAGGTAGGAACCTTGGAGGAGATACCCATCTATTCTAGAGTAGGAATTGTGAACGTGTGAGAAATATGTGTATGCTTTTTCTGTGGGATGTGTGATTCTCCATGTATCGTAGTAATGGTACTTGTGTATAAGGGTCTGGAGGGCTTTGCTATGTTGTCTGAGGGTTTTGTATCTGCCACTAGCTCTTTTCAGGGTCGTGTCTATGGTTGTGTCGAAAATGTGGTTGAAATCACCATGTATTAGTGTTATGCCTTGTTGTATTGGTGTCAGGGTTTGAAGTATCTTGTGTAGGAAGTTCATTTGATTTTGGTTGGGCGCATATATGTTTGCAATTGTGTACATCATGTCGTTTATCATTCCCACTATCACCACATATCTGCCCATTGGGTCTAGGTGTTGTGATTTTAGGTAGAAGGAGACATGTTTGCTTATCAGGATAGATGTTCCCTTAGCTTTAGTTGGGGAAGTAGAGTGGAATTGGTGTGGATAGTCCACATCCATGATTTTTGGTTGGTCGTTTGTACGGAAATGTGTCTCCTGTAGGCAGACCACTTCTACATGGTGTTTCTTTAGTTCTCATTTTAATAAATGTCTTTTTGCTGGGATATTCAATCCACTTACATTATGTGTGTATATCCTCATATAGGGTCTAACATGAAAGGTTGTGCTGTGTATTGAGAATGTTCGTTTGTTGCGGGGTGCCTCGCTCCTCCCGGCGCCAGCAAGCGGAGCAGGCCATCCCCTGGGGACTGCAACAACTTCCCATAGGTATCCTGATGGAAGTTGGGTCGTATTTTCTCGCTACCCTTATAGAAGGTGTGTGTTCTGTGCTTATAGAAGGTGTACATCATGTATGTTTGCAATTGTGTACATCATGTTGTTTATCGTTCCCACTATCACCACATATCTGCCCATTGGGTCTAGGTGTTGCGATTTTAGGGAGAAGGAGACATGTTTGCTTATCAGGTTAGATGTTCCTTTAGCTTTAGTTGGGGAAGTAGAGTGGAATTGGTGTGGATAGTCCACATCCATGATTTTTGGTTGGTCGTTTGTACGGAAATGTGTCTCCTGTAGGCAGACCATTTCTACATGGTGTTTCTTTAGTTCTCGGTTTAATAAATGTCTTTTTGCTGGGATATTCAATCCCCTTACATTATGTGTGTATATCCTCATATAGGGTCTAACATGAAAGGTTGTGCTGTGTATTGAGAATGTTCGTTTGTTGCGGGGTGCCTCGCTCCTCCCAGCGCCAGCAAGCGGAGCAGGCCATCCCCTGGGGACTGCAACAACTTCCCACAGGTATCCTGATGGAAGTTGGGTCGTATTTTCTCGCTACCCTTATAGAAGGTGTGTGTTCTGTGCTTATAGAAGGTGGGACCACCCACTAGGTCCCAAACATGCTCTCCAGCGGTAGGGGCCACGGGCCACATCTCACTGGGTGTAACAACATAAAAACTTAACCAAACAACAAAGAAAGTATATACAAGATTGAACCATGCCCTATTCGTGGCTAGGCACTTCATCTAAGTGCCGTGGGGGTAGAAGCCTTTAGCTTCTGTGCCTTAGGGGGAGATAGGCTGCGTGCCAGCCTTTCTTGCTATGCCTTAATTGCATATTGTGTCTCCCGTTTACCCTTTTAATTAATTAATTTATTTTATTTTAATTTAATTTTATTTATTTTTTTGTGACCTATGCGATTGGTATTTTATACCTCCCAGGGATCTCAATCCTCTTAACCATTAAAGTTTTTTTTTTTTGTAATATCGCTAGTCCTTCCTATGTGCCCTGTGTTACATTGCCCGCCTCCCCTGTTACATTTAGCACATGGAATACAACTGGGCATATACAATCACTCAACTGTTAGCTCTGGTATGTGGCATAAACATTTCACTGAATTTTATACTTGCGGCACAACATTGTCTGCGACTTTAGGCCTTCCCGGGCATCGTGCATTTACAGTCTATGTGTGTTTCACTCTTTTCCACTCTGGAGTCAATCTTCTCGGCTCTGTAGACAGATTCTTCTGGGATTCTCTTCAATATTTCTGCTCCTTCTTCTGGGCTTGACATTACTGCAGTCTTGCCTACTCTATGCACCAACAGTTTAACTGGATATCCCCAGCGGTATGCTATTCGGTTTTCTCTAAGTGCTGCTGTGATATCTCGGAACTCCCTACATTTTTGGAGGGTAAACGCTGAGACATCTGCGAACAGCATAATGCCACAATATTGTTCAGGTAGATCTTTGCGGGTTCTACTGTTTTTTAAAATGGCGTCTTTGATGTGATAATAGTGCATACGCACCAGAATGTCTCTGGGGGCATCTTGGGGCAGGAACTTGGGTCTCGCTGTCCTGTGGATGCGGTCAAAAAGGAGCATGCCTTGCGGGATATCTGGCACTAGTGACTTTAGGTAGGCTGTGACATGTGCTGTCAATTCGTTTATGCCCACAGTCTCTGCCACCCCCCTCAGCCGCAAGTTGTTTTGACGGCTCCGGTCTTCTATGTCAGCTAGTTTTACCTCTTGTGTCGCCAAACGTTCTGACAACTGCGTCAGTCTGTCTGCAAGGTCATTATGCGCTTCCTCAGCGTCCGCCATTTTCTCTTCCAGTCTTGAGGTTCTGGAGCCGAGGTCTACTAGTTCTTTACGCAGCTCTCCTATGGATGTTTGTACACTCTTCATTATTCTGGTGGACATATCGTCCAACATGGTTTGCATGATTGGCCGGGTCAGGAGCCCCTGATCGTTGGGCGCACAGTGAGCTGCCTCATTGCTGTCATCGGCGCCGGTGCCATCTTGGATTCCCACTGTCTGCAGTGAGTCCCGTTGCGTGCCTTGCTTTGGGGTAAAGAACTGTGCCTTGTCCGCCTTCTCCGTTTGCCTCTTCGTCTTAGGGTGAGACATTGTTGATGTAGTAGGTATTTTCTGCCGTTGAAATGTGTGGCAATTGCACAAAGTAAGCTGCGTTCACATGTGACTGCTCCCGCCGGTGTCCAGGCCATGCCCCCCAGACCTCTTGTTTGAGGTCGAGCACCTCCTCCTCTGTGGCTTGGTTGCGTGCAGTGACGGCCTGTACCTCCATGGTGAGCACCGCCAGGTCTGCCTCCCACATTCTCCCAAGGTTGTGCTGGAGGCTGGTGAGTATGTCTTGTATCTCCTCTTGAGTTGCAGGAGCTGTTTCATGTGCTTGCGAGGTGCTCCTGTAGGCTGGTGCAGGGTTCTGAGGGTTGGCCCTGCCGCCAGACCATGAGGGTGATGTGTCCCTCGAGTGTGAGGGTTCCCGTGAGGCTGGGGCTGGCGTTTGAGGCTGCAGCATTAGGCTGATGTCGCGCTGTGTCTTGGCGTCGGTCGCCAGCTGCTTTTGGGAATTTTTCTCCCCATGTCTCCCGCCTTTTGTATGGTGGGTAACAGTGTGGACGGGTCGAAATCACTCAACGTTGGGTAGCCGCCTTGGTGCGCGAGGGCCTGGTCTCTCACGCGCTAGGCCTTTGGGCCGCGGCTGCGGGTTTTTTTGCACGGGGAGAGGAAAAAAGGCATCGGCCGCTGCAGTGTAGCGTTCTGCAAGCGGATCTGCCCCCGGTGTCAGTTTTGGTGGTATGATGCTGTCGCTATTCTCTAATTAGAGAGGTAAGCCGCTGGAGCGATGTGGAAGTGCGACATCTCCGTTGCGCTGCTAGGCTCCGCCCCCGGAATCTTTGATTTTAGCTTTGGAAGAACATAAATCAAAATCTAAAGCATGGCTGTCAGGAGGATCACCAGAATTATCTATTTGAGAGCGTGTTGGAGTGCAGGGTATTCTCTTTCATTGTTCAAACTGAGCTCAACTCCTGGTGCATGGAGAAAAAGGCCTTCACAAGCCTCTGCTATTGTGTACATAGTTTATACTAAGTGACCAATAGGTTGAGAAGGCGGTGACCGTGGCGGTGGAGGAGGTAGCCAACACTGTTTTTATTTGTTTGTTTTTTTTTTGTTTTTGTTTTTTTAATTGGGGTAGCCCCCAAAATATTGGGACATATAAAAAAAGAAAACAAAGAATAAGTGCACTTGAGTATAACAATGGCTGGGTGAGGCCGGTATAAATGTCTATTCTGCACAAGGTACAGACAAGTCTGGTGGGATCCATGCCTGGTTCATTTTAATAAATGTGAGCTTGTCCACGTTGCCTGTGGACAGGCAGCTGCGCTTGTTTGTGATAACGCCCCCTGCCATGCTAAACACACACTCAGACAATACACTGGCTGCAGGGCAGGCCAGCACCTCCAAGGCATAAAGGGCAAGCTCAGGCCATGTGCCCAATTTGGAGACCCAGAAGTTGAATGGGGCAGACATGTAGGCCTGTGCACATGCACTGTTCCACCATGTTGCTGAAATGCTGCCTCCTGCTAAGACGTTCCATATCAGGTGGTGCTGGTTGTTGTGGCGTGCTGACGAAGCTTTTCCACATTTCGGCCATGCTAACCCTGCCTTCTGAGGTGCTGGCGGTGCCCAAGCTGCGTTGGTGACCTCTTCCTCCTCCTCTGCCCTCACCTTGTGCTTCCACTGAGCCCCTGGTGTCAGTTGGGAATCCTCTCAGCAGCGCGTGTTCCAGCGTCCGATCACGCTCCAGTGAGTGAATTAAGGACAGCACGTTGTCCTTGTAATGGGGATCCAGCAGGGTGGCCACCCAGTAATCAGCACAAGTTAGGATGTGGGCAACTCGGCAGTCATTGCACAGGCACTGCAGCATGTAGTCGCTCATGTGTGCCAGACTGCCCACGGGCAAAGGCAAACTGTCCTCTGTGGGAGGTGTATCGTCTGTGTCCTCCGTATCCCAGCAGCCACGCTCCAGTGATGCCCACGAGCAGCTGTGAACACGGTTCCTCGTCCTCATCATCCTTCTCCTCATCCTCCAGAACTGTGCCCTGGCTGAACAATTGTGTACCTGGCCTATGCTGGTGCAGGAACCCATCCTCCAAGCCTCCTCCTCTTCCTCCTGTGCCACATCCTCTCACATCATCGCCTGAAGCGTTGTTTCAAGGAGACATAGAAGCGGGATAGTAATGCTGAGAATGGCGTTATCAGCACTGGCCATGTTGTTGGAGTACAGTGCAAAATGGCACACAGGTCTCGCATGGAGGCCCACTCATTGGTGGTGAAGTGGTGCTGTTCCGCAGAGCGACTGACCCATGCGTGCTGCATCTGAAATTTGACTATCGCCTGCTGCTGCTCGCACAGTCTCTCCAGCATGTGCAAGGTGGAGTTCCACCTTGTGGGCACGTCGCATATGAGGTGGTGAGCGGGAAGGCCGAAGTTACGCTGCAGCGCAGACAGGCGAGCAGCAGCAGGGTGAGAATGCCAAAAGCGCACACAGACGGACCGCACTTTCTGCAGCAGCTCTGATATATCTAGGTAGTTTTTTCAGGAATTTCTGCACCACCAAATTCAGCACATGAGCCAGGCAATGGATGTGCGGCAAACCGGCTAGGCCCAGAGCTGCTATGAGATTTCGCCCATTATCGCACACTACCAGGCTGGGCTTGAGGCTCAGTTGCAGCAACCACTCATCGGTCTGTTGTTCCATGCCCGTCCACAGCTCCTGCGTGGTGTGAGGTTTTTCCCCCAAACATATGAGTTTTGAAACAGCCTACTGTTGTTTCCCCCTCGCTGTGCTGAAGTTGGTGGTGAAGGTGTTATGCTGCCTGGATGAGGTGGTGGGAGAAATTCCCTGCAATCATCGGTGGCGAAATTACATGTGCCAAACTGCTTTCCGCCTCAGGCCCAGCCGCCACTACATTTGCCCAGTGTGCAGTTAGGGAGATAGAGCGTCCCTGCCCATGCTTACTGGTCCACGTATCTGTGGTTATGTGGACCTTGCCACAGATGGCGTTGCGCAGTGCACACCTGATTTTTTCCGCCAATTGGTTGTGCAGGGAAGGAATGGTTCGCCTGGAAAAGTATTGGCGGCTGGGAACCACATGTAACAAAATTCCTCTGTTAAAAGAACATATTCCTTTATTAAACTCCTCCCCCACTTCCTTTGTGCAAAGCAACAGCTAACAAAATAGAGAATCACTGTTAAAGAAACTACTCACTCCCCCTCCCATCGTGTATCCAATATAGTGAGAGAAGTCTGTAATGACGACACTACATCCTGTAGGGGGGGTTTAGACAAGACCCCTTAGACTGTTAACCAATTGTTGAATGTACACTGTATGTTTAAACTGTGACATATTTTTGCTTTAAGAAGGAGCCCCCACTCCAGGGAATAAAGCATTCCTTTTTTTCACTGATCAGAAACTTTGTCTCCGGTGTGAATTACTTCTAGGGAAAGCGTGCACGCATTAATCAATCAATTTGGAAGGTGTAGATAGACAAATTATCAAAGTTTTCTTTGATCCAAATCAGTTGGCGCAATTTCGAACAGGGACAAAAGGGTTATGTTACTAAGGAATCCGTAAAATCCCAGGACCGGAGAGGAGACCCCCAGAGATTGGAAAAAAAAGAGCCTGATCACCTCTGCATATGGTAAATGAGTAACTTACCTATATTTTCCCGTCTTTGGAATTGGTCTGCACTCCGTTCCTTCACTCGGCTTCCTGTGGTTAACGTCTTCAGATAGGTAATATATATATATGCCCGAATGTCCCCTTTTATATAGAACCTGTCACTTGTCTATCTACAGCCTGAGTCCTGAGTGTGAGTTTTATGTGTGAAAGTGTCTGTTTGAGAATCTGTTTTACTTTCTTTTGATTATTGAGGTCGGGTTCATAGAAAACACCTGGCGATTGAATTCAGGGTGCAAAAACCTGGAGATTTAGGCCGGATTATATTAATATTTTAATATTAAATCTAGGCGTTTCTTTTATTATTGAGTTCAGGTGTGCATAATAGCCCCTGGCGGTTTTTTTTGTTTGTTTTTTTGTCCGATTTATATTAAAATTAGATCGTGGCGGTTCTTTTGTTGTTTTTAAGTTCAGTTTGGAAAAAAAAGCTGGCGTAATTAATTTTAGTTTAATAAAATAATAATATTTACATTTTTTATTTTTTTATTTTTTATTTTATTTTTTTTTCCTAGATCAGGATAGTAAATTTCCTGGCGGATTATTTTAGATCAGGATAGACGATATCCTGGCGTATTTGTTTGTTGAAATAATAAAAAAAACGAACAAACAAAGAGTTAAGTTGTTGTATATGTGCTTGAGTGTTTCTGTGTGTGTGATCTGAGTTGATTATTAGGACTTTGTGGTTTAATTGCATCTGTATATTGT
The DNA here is from genome assembly GCA_933207985.1 of Pelobates cultripes. NCBI lineage: Eukaryota > Metazoa > Chordata > Amphibia > Anura > Pelobatidae > Pelobates > Pelobates cultripes. The sequence goes on from OW240916.1 coordinate 63,013,828, forward strand.
GCTTTGGCATGTATATTGTGCTTTTGCATGTAAATGTCTTGTCGGGTACCATATATGTTAATTGCAATCTATACAATCTGTATCGTCACTCTCCTATTCTATCTTTTGTCCTAAGGAGAGCTGTGCTTAGGCAATCACATGGTTAAAAAACGTTGTGCTTGCAAGTCTTCTCCCCCCAGCCCCCCTCCTTCTTGGTTGCTTTCTCTTGCTCTGACTGCTATGAGTATTGGCTACAGGGGGGGGGGGATGAGGAATGTAAGGGAAATCTTCCAGCTGCTGGCCATTAACTGGCCATTAGCTGTTGAAAAAAAAAAAAACAAAGATCAGAAATGTTATGAAACTAGTCTGTACTTACAATGCATTGATTTGTAAACGAGATGCAGGTCAAGAAAATTTAGAATCAGCAGAAAAAGAAGTAGATTTGAATGGGTTAACAGAAGACAAATCAGATTTAAATGAACAGTGTAACAATGTAACAGAGAGAACATTGTCAGAAAAAGTCTGTGAACTAGAGGATAGAGTTGAACTAAGAAATGATTTTTTTTGCCATCTTAGAAATGAAGTTAAACTAGTGTGTGTTAATACAAGAAAAATACAGGCACAGAATCTAATCCCAGAAGCAATAGATACTGAAAATGTATCCTCACAGAATGACGTTGCTTTATTCGTGGATAACTTAAGGAGAGAAACCAATAATGAAGGGGTTAAAACGACTTGTGGATTTAGGCAGAGAAAGAAGTGCAGATTTTACACCCCTCGTCCCCCTCCTCCTCCTTCTTCTAGGACTCAGTGTAAAAGAGTGATACAGACAGCTGAGCCCCTCCCAATTTGTTCAAATCAAAGGCAGAATATAACTCCTAAAGTTATTTGTTTTTGGTGCAATAAACAACATTATTTAAGGTCTTGCAGATATTTTATCCGAGATATCAAATCAAAAGCAAATGAGAAATTAAATTTGTTGATTGAAAATTTTGACAGAGAAAATACATGTGGAGATAAATCAATAAAGGCCTTTCCTTGTAAACTGATAATCAGACAAATAAAAGCAATTTTAGCTAAATCGAAATTAGGAGACAGACAAGCAATGCAGTGTAACACAGAAAGTTATAAGAATCAGATAACTTCAAGAGATATGATCAGTTTAGGGAATGAGCATGGATATGTCTGCCAACAGATGTACACAGGCTGATTCCAGGATTAAAGGACCACTCTAGGCACCAAGACAACTTCATTTCAATGAAGTTGTCTTGGTGCCAGGTACCTCTAGTTTTTTTTTTTTTTTTAAATACACTGCCGTTTCAGAGAAAAAGCAGTGTATTTTTTTTTCCCTATTCCCACCTACAGTGGCTGTCTCTGAGACAGCCACTAGATGGTGCTTCCTGAATCCTCACTGTTAGAATCACAGTGAGCTGACGTCAGACGTCCTCTTGGACGTCTAACGTCATTCCCTCTAATGCAGGCAGCTCAGATGTGAGCGCGCCTGCATTAGAGACTATGCTGAGATGTGAACGCGCCGAGCGCGTTCACATCTCAGTTTTATTCCTCGGAGGCCAGTGTGTGAGAGAGAATCTCTCACTGAAGACGGAGTACAGAAGAAGAAGCAGCATCTCCCCTAACGGAATCTGGCTGCACATTGACTGTAAGTAAACTTTTATCCTATTTGTATTTTATTATTAATGTAATGTCTTTGTATTGTTTTTATTTTTTAATTTTAGTTAGTCATTTGTTTAATCTTAACTTTATCTGTTTGTATTATTTTAAAAAATCTAGATTTGTTTACATATGACATGTAATCTATTTTACTATTTTAACTTTTATTTTTGTTTACAGTTTGCTATTTAATTTTATATATATTTGTTTTTATGTGTGTATATATGTATTTGTTTATATATGTATTTTTTAATATATGTATTTTTTTATATATGTCTTTTTTAATATATGTATTTTTTTATAATTTTTTTATATATGTATTTTTTAATATATGTATTTTTAAAAATATTTTAGGAGATATTTTCAATGTATTTATTGATTTTATTAGTATATGTAGTTGTATGTCTGCATACATTGTTTTCGTTTATTATTTTACATATGTCGCACCAAAAACAATACATTGCAGACATACATACAGTCGTGTGTATGTGTATATATATATATATATTTATATGTGTGTATGTATGTATGTATGTGTATATATATATATATATATACTAATATATATATATATATATATATATATATATATATACACTTAGAATTGTGTGTGTGTATATATATATATTTTTTTTATATATAGAAATTACAACAAATTAATTTTTAAAATAATATTGTTCTTCTTTTCAATTTCAGAACGCAGATTTACGAATCGTTCAAAGCGCATTTGAATTTGTGAAAAATTCAAAGTGGTTACGGTAAGTTTTAATTTGTCTATATTTTTGGGTAAAGTTTGCCTGGCTCTCTTTGTCTTATTGTATGCTTATACATATCGGATAAAGAGATATCTATGCAAAAGGTTCTGGTGCTGAAATACATTTCTCTATATTGCCACAGTTTCACTGTTGCTCAGCACGTGAAAAGTGCTGCCCAGGATTTTTACTTTTCCTTTCTTGGGGCTGCATTTTTTGCCTGCTGGCACACAGTCAGACTCACTTTTTTTCTTGCTATCTTTCTTTCTTTCTTTCAATTTTTTTTTACCACCCGTTAGGGAGTGTTGAATTGTGTATTCAATCGTTATGTACCATTTTAGTATGCCATCCTTGGAGCGCAGGAAAAGGTCTGTCCTTCATCTTGCGCTTCAGCGCATGCAAGGCAGACAGGCTCTTCACCTGTGCTTTCCTGGAGGGCATACATAAAATGGCTGTGTTGAAGAAATACATTTCTCCATATTGCCACAGTTTCACTGTTGCTCAGCACGTGAAAAGTGCTGCCCAGGATTTATACTTTTCCTTTCTTGGGGCTGCATTTTTCGCCTGCTGGCACACAGTCAAAATCATGTTTATGTATCCAACTAATCTTAAACATGAATTTTAATTTCTTTTAAAAATAATATTGTTTTGTTTTTATTTTCAGAGAATTGACTTGCGTCATCAGAATCAGCATTGTGCGTGACTTTGATCAAGGTAGGCAATATTTTGGAGTGGTAACGTTTATTGAAAATTTTTACTGAATGAAACCTTTAAAGGACCACTATAGTGCCAGGAAAACATACTCGTTTTCCTGGCACTATAGTGCCCTGAGGGTGCCCCCACCCTCAGGGACCCCCTCCCGCCCGGCTCTGGAAAGGGGAAAGGGGTCAAAACTTACCTTTTTCCAGCGCTGGGCAGGGAGCTCTCCTCCTCCTCTCCGCCTCCGATCCGCCCCGCTGGCTGAATGCGCACGCGCAGCAAGAGCTGCGCGCGCATTCAGCCCGTCGCATAGGAAAGCATTTACAATGCTTTCCTATGGACGCTTGCGTGCTCTCACTGTGAAAATCACAGTGAGAAGCACGCAAGCGCCTCTAGTGGCTGTCAATGAGACAGCCACTAAAGGATTAGGGGGAAGGCTTAACCCATTCATAATTATAGCAGTTTCTCTGAAACTGCTATAATTATGAAAAAAAGGGTTAACCCTAGCTGGACCTGGCACCCAGACCACTTTATTAAGCTGAAGTGGTCTGGGTGCCTAGAGTGGTCCTTTAATTACATACCTCCCGAAACACACACACCACACACACGCTATGCATTCATTATATACACACTACACAAATACACACAACTCCCCTGTATAAACACACTGCATCTAGTACATGTGTCATGTATATTTTGTGCATTTTCCTTTTTAAAATTGTTTATATTTAGAATTTAGAAATCGTAAATGTATTGAATATCGGTAAGCTATGGCTATTCGCGTTACATGAGCACTCTAGGCACCCAGGCCACTTCAGCTTAATGAAGTGGTCTGGGTGCCAGGTCCATCTAGGGTTAACCAATTTTTTAATTAAAATAGCAGTTTCAGATAAAATGCTATGTTTATAAATGGATTAATCCATCCTCCATTGGCTGTCTCTTGACAGCCGCTAGTGGCACTTACGTGACGCCAGCGTCCATAGGAAAGGATTGTGAATGGTTTTTTTATGGAGTGGCTGAAAAATTCAGCCAAAGACGAATAGAAGAAGTAGGAAGGGAAAAGGAGGAGGAGAGCTTCCCGCCCGGTGCTGGATAAAGAGGTAAGTTTAACCCCTTCCTGACCCTATAGCCCGGCAGGAGGGGGACCCTGATGGTCGGTGCACCCTCCTGGCACTATAGTGCAAGGAAAAAGAGTATGTTTTCCTCGCAATATAGTGGTCCTTTAAACTTCTACCATAGTGAAGAATTTCTGATTGCATTTCTATAGTTAACTTATCTGACGTTAAAATCTATGAGAATGTCTAACGTCATCTAATTGCTATTTACTTTACTTGTAAATGTAAATGTCAGGGTCCACCTCCCGCCCGGCTCTTGAAAGGGGAAACTGTTTAAAACGTACCTTTTTCCAGCGCTGGGCGGGAGCTCTCCTCCTCCCATCCTCCTCTTCTCATCCCCGTTGTCTTGATGCGCACGCGCGGCAAGAGCTGCGCGCGCATTCAGCCGGTCACATAGGAAAGCATTCATAATGCTTTCCTATGGACGCTGGCGTGCTCTCACTGTGAAAATCACAGTGAGAAACACGCAAGCGCCTCTAGCGGCTGTCAATGAGACAGCCGCTAGAGGAAATAGGGTAAGGCTTAACCCATTCACAAACATAGCAGTTTCTATGAAAATGCTATGTTTATTAAAAAATTGGGATAACCCTAGAAGGAACTGGCACCCAGACCACTTCATTAAGCTGAAGTGGTCTGGGTGCCTAGAGTGGTCCTTTAATTTGCAAAGATTAACATAACACAATCTCCAATAAATTAAACTAACATATTTTAATTTTTTAAAGATATATTTAATATTTTTTTTTTAATTTTTTATTTTAGGGGGGGTGTTGTATTAAGTTTTCAGTTTTAAACAGTAATTCTTTTTTTGTTAATCAGTTTTTATTGAAGCCAGTCAGTAAATAAAGTTGGGCACGCAGGCCCGCATTTATAGTAGAATACAAGGTTACATAATAAAAGCATCAGATATCCAAACAGTATAAATATGTGTGGTTAGAATCTATTACAGTTGCAATATTAGGTAACATGAGATCGTTAATAGTAGTCGTTACCGTGTCCCTCTCCCAGGGGTACTTAGCTAGAGCTCGTGATAATCATAGTTATTCAGATCAGTCCCCTGAGGGCTAGGGCGGTGCGGGGTAATTGGTATGTATCGGCGTTTTATAGCCGTGTGAATACTAATGGTTCGTGTGTCAAGTCTTCTCATCGAGAAGTGTGGAAGTGGGGTGTGATGTATTGGATTAGGGTGTGTCTTAGCCCACAGGTAGGGCGTTGTTGAGTGTTGGCAATAAAGGTATGTGGCATTACACAATTATTGTAGGTGGGATGGGAAGAGGATGGTGTTGGTTCGAGAAGAGGACACGATAGCATGGGAGAGTCCCTCCAACAATGTGAATGTTTAATCGAGGTGTTCTCATTCTTCCCTCAACTGCCCGCATTTGGTGCAGGAGGGTCATTGCGGGAGAGCCCAGCTGTGTCATGAGGTTTCCCCAGACTTGGTCGACCTGTTGCCTGACCGTGTCGTGTTCCATGCCTAGCTTGTATGATCGGGTTGTGCATGTCGCAATAGGCGTGCGTTGGAAGTGTCGTATCAGGTGTCTTGTGTTGACGGAGGTATGAGGTACAAGTTGGCCGTGATGCCCCGTGAGTGTGAAGGTATATCGTCGTCATAAGTAAGGGGGGTTGAGGGCGAGGGGTCTCTACATGTGAGGGTCGTTGTGCTCTGCAACACCCAGTCCCTCGGATGGTTCATCTGTCCGGTCAGGTCCCAGTCAGCCTGTTTTGTCGTATGGTGTATAATCAGGGTTCCCGTGGGGGTCAGGTTGATGCGTCTGACGTCTATCGTCTGATTGGGTGTGGATATCGTGCAGTGTTAGGTCTGTCTCATTTTGTCTCGTCCCCTCCGTGGGGACGGTGGAGGTCCGGAGACCGCTGTCTTTGCCTGTGAGGGCTCATAGTCCGTCGCTGTGTCGTGCTGTCTAGTTAGGGGCGATATGTGAGTGTCGACTAGCCAGTTAATTGTGTGTATTTATGTGGGCCGCTTAGGGGCGTTTTTGTTGGCTCAGGTCATCCTTTGTAGTGTCTCGTCCAGTCGGAGTGGTGTGGATGGTACATGAGGCGTAGTGTCTGTCAACAGGAGTGGCATTGGCGGCCGCAGGTCATAATGTATGTAGTGGGTCTGTCGAGAGGGCTGCGCCGTCCCCCGGCCCCCAGCTCTCCCCGCCAGCGCCCCCCTATTGTTGCGCACGGAAGGTGAGACACGGTTCCCAGATGTTCGCATATTTTGCCTCTCTGCCCGTCAATTCTGCCTGTAGTGCCTCTGCCGCTCTAATGTCTTCGACCCTGTGAATCCACTCTTCTCTTGTGGGGATGTCTGTATTCTTCCAGTATACTGGAATGAGTGATTTGGCAGCGTTCAGTAGATGGCACAGTACAGATTTTTTGTATGCGGATAGTGGTTGTGAGGAGATGTGCAGTAAGGCCAGTTCTTGTGACCATTCAGTGTCGTTCCCAAGGATTAGGAGAACATCTGATTTGAGTCGATTCCAAAATGGTGCAATAAGTCTGCATTCCCACCAGATGTGTAATAGAGTCCCGTTGTCCTCCTGGCACCTCCAACACGTTGGCGCGACAGCAGGGAAGTTAAAGAGTAATTCTTAACAGTCGAATAATAATACATGAATGTGTGCAAATATTTAGAACACAAGTGATATTTTTTTTTTGTGAATCGTATATGTAGTCTTCAGTGCCTGTTTATTTATGTGTTCGTCGTCCATTTTTGAGTTTACTAAATTTAATAAAATTATTATAGTTGTAATTGTCAAAATTAACAATGTCAAAAAAATTTCAGTATTATTTAAGAGAAGTGTTGGCGCCAACAATCACACTACATGTTATTCTTATTTTCTTTTGTCATCCCTTTTATTGTTTTACAAACATAGACAAAATGCCAAAGTGTTTAGTTGTAGGCTGCAGAAACAGTCACACTAAACATTCACCAGATTGCTCTTTCTTTAATTTTCCAAGTACACCGGACAGAATTAAAGAATGGCTTTTAGCCACAGGTGACGAATTTGTCAACCTAGATGGCTCAATTCAATTAATCATGGAAAAACAAAAAAGTGAGATTTTCAAAATTTGTTCGGACCATTTCACATCAGATATGATAGTAAAGTCTGAAAGGAGAACACGATTGGTTTTAATGGCAAAACCAACTATTTTTGTAAAAGCTAAAGTTTTACAAACTTTACACGATATGACTTTAAGGAGAGCAGAAAACAGTAGTGATATAGAAATGTTAGACCTCAGTGCTCCGTCAGCGGACCGCAGTGCTTCAACAGAGGGACACAGTGCTCCGTCAGAGGACCTCGGTGCTCCGTCAGAAGACCTCGGTGCTCCGTCAGAGGACCTCGGTGCTCCGTCAGAAGACCTCGGTGCTCCGTCAGAGGACCTCGGTGCTCCGTCAGAGGACCTCGGAGCTCCGTCAGAGGACCTCGGAGCTCCGTCAGAGGACCTCGGAGCGCAGTCTGAGACATCTATTTACGATCACGAGTATATAGCAGGTTTCCATTACAAACTGGCTTTTGATAAATCATTTATGAACATAGCTACCAACACCACAAATTTAACAATGATTGCCAAAGGTGTATCAACTTCGAAATACTACGGAAGGCGGAGCAGGTCTACACAAACCCACAGTGTAATTCAAACAAGTGATGTATCCACCAATATAATTGGTTTGAATCCAACAAAGGATGTCTGGACTTGGACTGGTCCTACAGAAGAATTTGCAGGATCCATTGACAATTCACCAAACGCTGCAATTGTACAGCAAACAGATACTATAAAAAAGGTTTGCACTATGCCAGGTGCAATGCCAATGGAGACAGAACTACTGTTATCCCCAAATTCACAACAGTCCGTTCCTGTAGAAAACATAGATACGCCATTCTCAAACATTTCTTCAATTACAAGAGTATCGGAAATGGATGCAACTCTGAATGTTTCAGAATTCAATGACCCGATTTACAGTCCCGAAGAAGAA
>OW240916.1:63022125-63124461 GCA_933207985.1 Pelobates cultripes
TTGCAGGGAATTGGGAGCCTGAGCTCCATTCCCCAGCGGGTGATACAGCAGGGAATTGGGAGCCCAGTCTCCATTCCCCAGCGGCAGGCTGAGTTACAGGGGACAGAGATAGTTGCTCCTGTCCCCCAGCAGCAGAATTAATTGCAGGGAATTGGGAGCCCAGTCTCCATTCCCCAGCGGCAGAATGATTATTGGGAATTGGGAGCCCAGTCTCCCTTCCCCAGCGGCAGTAAGAGTCATTGGGAATTGGGAGCCCAGTCTCCATTCCCCAGCGGGAGATACAGCAGGGAATTGGGAGCCCAGTCTCCATTCCCCAGCGGCAGAGTGTCCCACCGGGAATAGAGAGCCCAGTCTCCTTTCCCCAGCAGCAGGACTCTGTATTGGGAGCAGAGACAGTCGGTCTCCCTCCCCCGCGGCTGGAAGTATATATGGGAGAGGAGCTTGTTACCCCCTCTCCCCAGTGGCAGCTTAATGTACCCAGGGGAGACAGTAAGCCCCACAACTGTGCAGATGGGACCGTGGTCTCTGCACGTCCAGCACAGGGGGTAGGGACGGTCGGTTCTGCCCCCCAGCAACAGGGCTGTTTAGCCAAAGGGGAGACAGTCGGTCTCCAGCAGCAGAGCTGTGTGTCCAAAGGGGAGACAGTCGGTCTCCAGCAGCAGGGCTGTATATCTAAAGGGGAGACAGTCGGACTCCCCCTCCAACAACCAGGCTCCAACCAGGCTACCCTCCCAGTAGTGCTGGCAACAGGGCAGAGTACCGCTGGTCTCTGCCCACGCAGCAACACACCAAGTCAGCATACCCGTACCCAGCACAGCCGTGGTGAGGCACCTGGACATGGACAAGCTTCTCCTCTACCCAGGTGCAGTAACCATTTATTGTGGGTGGGCTGTGCTGTTGATTGTGTTTTGTGGGTGGGCTGCTGGACTAACAAGGGCACTGACCGGCAGGAGGTCAGATACCCTGTTAGTCTATTTGGAAAAGGGGAGAGATGTGACGAGACCAATCTCGCCACATTGCATTGGAGAAGCCTGGTTGCTTGTCTGTTGCCTTTGGATTATGGCCCCATGTTAAAAGGCTTGATTTTCCCCTGCAAAGACAAGAAAGCCGGGTCATTTGGTGCTTGCCCTGTTTGAGCGGTGATACCCCAGATAGCTATGCCATGGAGCCCATTCGTATAATGAAAGACTATGGGAAAGACTTTGGCTCCATGGCAGTTGAACTGTATGTGTGTGCTCTGAGCGCCATTCAGTAATAATGTGCTCTCAGACCTAAGCTATCTGGGCATATGTTGCATGTCTGTATTTTATGTCATAAATGTAACCTTGCGTATTTTATTGTATTTTACTGTCTTTTTGCTGCCATGTGTTCAATGGAGTTTTGCCTCTGTCTTTGGAGATAATTGGATTACTTCTAATTATCTCCAGGATAGAAGACTCTGTGGAACTGGTTTTGGGCAGAAAAGCCATGCTTCCTGTGGTCACGATCTATCTTTTGAGCCACTGGACCAATTTGTATGATTTTGACGTATGTTTGTATTTGGAGTATGCTGATTCTGAAAATGTAAGTGAATGTGATGCATACTTTTCAAGTTATGAATAATGTGGAAAAATTTTATTTCTCTGCTTATGCTAAATTACATTACCCATTGTGTAAGGTAATTGAATCACATGCAGAGGGGAGGAATTTGTGTGGGAGTGTCTGAGTGTATTGTATGTGTTTATTGGTTGTGTTCCAAAACCCTGTGGGTGGTACTAATGTGGAAGAATGTGTACATAAGCACAATAAACCCACAGCTCTGTCTGACCACTGCTTGACCCTCAACACGGAGCCTTGTCTCGTTCTTGGGGGGATTCACTGTATGCTGTTAGAGACTGATTGCCAGGAGTGTAAGCTGATTGTCTGCTTTTCCTGTTCATCTGCTAGCAGCTATTTGGGAGGTTCCAGTTCGGGAGTTGGAGTGCTATTTTGTATCCAGTTCAGTGTTCTGCAGTAGCTGTGCCTGCATCACTGGAAAAGGGGACGATCGCCTAAACGGTTTTTACCCCTTGTGTGCAAAACGGTCCGTTACAACCAGCTTCTGATATCAGCAAATAAGGCTATCATTCCCTACCGGGCAAGCAGCTAATACACAGGGACCTAACCCGCTTTGAGGCCCTTTGCGATGCGGGGACACACTTGCCGAGAAGGAAGTACTCCTTGTTACTTGACGCAACCCGGTATCCTCCGGCACCATACCAGGCTACGTGGGAACTTGCTACAGGGGACACTCTGTCAGACTACGCGTGGGAGAAGATTCACATCCTCGCTCATCAAAGTGCTACCAGCGCAAAACTGCAAGAGCTTAATTACAAACTTATGACAGGATGGTACAGGACACCCTATCGGCTGTTCCGTATGGGCCTGAGACCCACGCCCAGCTGCTGGAGATGCGAAACATCGGAAGCCACGGACCTCCATATCTGGTGGTCATGTCCGCACATAGCGGTCTTCTGGCAGCTAATACACGACAAACTCAGGGAAATACTGGACTCGGACGTGCCAATGCAGCCCCTGCAGATGCTCCTCCACCACACCACAAGGCCCATAGGTGCGTACAAGAGGTCTCTCACGAGGCATCTCCTGAATGCTGCCAAGAGCTTGATTCCGGCCCACTGGAAGACGCAGGTGATACCAACGCGATCGGACTGGATGGAAGCGGTAGAAGAAATCTACACCATGGAGAGCCTCACGGCGAACCTGCGGGGGACAGGGGAGTGGGTGCCCTGGATTGAATACATGGCCCGTAGAGCGACAAGACACTGAGTGCGAGGGGCCGAGTAGGTGAGTGGCCTCCTGGAAACCCGGGGTTGGGAAGGGGGCTGGGGGGGTGCCGGCGGACCTCTTCCCCCCCTCTTCTCTGCCCAGTCATGGCCGATTCCCCATTTTCCTCCCCCCTTTCATTCTCGACCCTTTCCTTCGAAAGAGACGCCCTGCACGGAACATTCAAGCTTTACTGACTCTTTCTCACTACGGACTGTCCCCGGACAATACACAGACTTTCATTTGACTCTACACAGATTGCTCTTGGTTGTGACAATAGTTGAGTAGAATAAGTGACCGAAGCCCTGACATATATCCCGAGCTCTATAACGGGGTTAGTTCTGGAACAGGCCATAAGTATGGCAGTAATGGGTTCGGTAGAGAGTAACCAGCGGGTTTGACAGACCATTAAGGGCCTGACTCTTATATTAATGTTACTATGCAGATGTTACTTTGTTTGGATCCTACAGTTACCATTGGTTGTTCTGTTTAAGACCGAGGCGAAGGGAGGAAATCTTAACCGGCAAAAATTTTGTACTGGGGTACTAGGCTGTATTGAACTGTGCTGGATTATGTACGCGTCTATACCGCCCTCATGTTGTGCATATGTGCTCAAAGCCTCAATAAAATAAAATAAAGATTGCCAGAAATGCTGGCCACCCTGTACCTCCACAGTATGTCCCCAGATGGTTCTTAAAGGGCCAGCAGCAGCATAATAAAATACAATATGCACAAATACTGTATTTACAGGGCCAAATCTCCCAGGGGCCATAGTCAGCAGGCAGGAGGTGGGCAAACAGGCTTCTCCAATGCCCAGTGGCGAGGTTGGTTTTGAAACACCGGACAGCGTCTCGGCTCACCCAAAGCTTCTTCTGGCCAGGCATCTCTCAGGATCTGAGGCAGTACTGCCAGATATCTGCCAGAGAGTGGGGAAGAGAAGGGACCGGCACAGGGCCACCCTCCATCTATTAGAGAAGATCCGTTCGGCAGAGTAGCTGTCGACATTATAGGTCCCCTAGCCAAGCCTAGTCCCTCCGGGGTACATTCTGACCATCGTGGACTACGCGACTCAGTACCCTGAGCAGTATTCGGGCAGAGACTGCGGCTGAAGCCTTGATGCGAGTGTTCTCCTGGATGGGTTTTCCCCGGGAGATTCTCTCAGACCAGGGCACCCAGTTTACTGCCGAAATGACCCACCAACTGAGATTGTGCACATTAAACAAATCCTGAGCTCCCCTTATCACCCCCCAGACCAATGGCCTGTGTGAGCGCTTCAACGGTACATTGAAGCAAATGCTCCGTACCTTTGCAGCGACTCACAAGGATTGAGAGAGATTCCTGCCCCATCTCCTGTTTGCCTATCGGGAGGTGACACAGGAATCGACTGGGTTCTTCTCGTTTGAACTGCCACACCAGGGAACCCCTTGGAGCTGGCTGTGATGTGCTCGGTCCCTGGGTGTGGTGGGAAGTAGCAGGCATACTGTCTAGGGGACGACTGCTCCACTTTTGCACCCTGCTCTAGGAGGAGGAGATGGATGTGGAGTAGGAGGTTGAGGAGGCGGTGACCATGGCGAAGACGATGCATTCGGATGTCTGCCCTGTAAACTTTCGATGTTACTTTCTGCGCCTACCATGATGATCATGGGTAATGGGGAATCAGGGTTCGATTCCAGAGAGGGAGTCTGAGAAACAGCTACCACATCCAAGAAAGGCAGCAGACGCGCAAATTACCCACTCCCGACGCGGGGAGGTAGTGACGATAAATAACAATACAGGACTCTTTCCAAGCCCTGTAATTGGAATGAGTACCTTTTAAATCCTTTAATGAGGATCTATTGGAGGGCAAGTCTGGTGCAGAGTGACTGACCCTTGCGTGCTGCAGCTGAAACTCCACTATCGCCTGCTGCAGCTCGCACAGTCTCTCCAGCATGTGCAAGGTGGAGTTCCACCTTGTGGGCACGTCGCATATGAAGCGGTGAGCGGGAAGGCAAAGTTACGCTGCAGCACAGACAGGCGAGCAGCAACAGGGTGAGAAAGCGCGCACAGCCGCTACAGTGAAACTGCGAATGGCTCATTAAATCAGTTATGGTTCCTTTGATCGCTCCATCTGTTACTGTAATTCTAGAGCTAATACATGTCGACAAGCGCTAGGGGACGGACGCTCCGTTTTTGAACCCTGCTCTCTTATGCTGTGCTGGTGCCTCTGTGCGACCACCGCCTCTTCCTCCAAACTGCACACGTCACTCACATGACCTTCATTCCATGTGGAGTCTAGGACCTCATCATCCTCCACATCATCTTCCACCCACGCCACAACCCTGCCCTCCTTGCCGGTCTGCACACTGCAGAAAGCCACAGCAGTTGGCATCTGTGTTTTCCCAGCATGTAAAGTCTGCAAAGGACATATGGAAATTGTTTTAGAATTGTATCCAGGCAACACTTTTCCCTATAAACTGACCTCTCAGTTTGACTTGTGAGGGTATTGCCCCAGAATTACAATATTGTTTAAGTACCTCTTAGCTATTGATAACTGGTTTAAATATAGCAGCTTATCTGGTAGTTTCTAGTGTAGAAAATATCAATCTGTTTTCTATCACTTAGATCTGTTTAAGTGTTGTAGGTGTGAAACAATATTACAAGTGACCGATGTAGTAAATTCGAATCAAAGTTCCATTTGCAAAAAAAAATTCTCGCCTATCTTCTGTGGGTTATTGCATTTTTAAGATGTAGACTTATTGTATCACACTAGCCATGCACAGGTAGATTGTATGGCACGCTGTTTTGGTGTTTGGTTTTTAACTTTTTAGTTGTGTCTTTGCACAATATAGAAATGTATATTAATACTTCTGTATATGAAGCGATCACAATAACACTTATTTTTCACTTTTTTTAAAAGTCTTTGGACTTTCTTGAGAAGCGGTAACTAGCCAGTGTTGCACACATACACCAGATATGAAGTGCACACCCCAAATGTACTATTTAGCACCTAAAGAATTTGAAATTTTAAAACTGCTATGTCACAGCAATATTTGACGGTTTTATTTGACTCTCAGATATGAAGTGCAGGCCCCAAATGTACTATTTAGCACCTAAAAAAATTGAATGTTTAAAACTGCAATGTAAGCACAGTATTTGACGGTTCTATTTGACTCTCAGATATGAAGTGCAGGTCCCAAATGTACTATTTAGCACCAAAATTTTAGATTTTTTTTAACCAACAATGTAACAGTAGTATTTAAGGGTTTTATTAAGCTGCAAGAAATGCAGTACGCAAATGTACTATTTAGCACAAAAAAAATAGCATTTTTAAAAAATGCCTAAATGTTGCCCACTGAGCTACCTGAACAGGATTAAAGAAATGTGCCTGGCACACATGCAGTTGCAAGTGCACTGCACTCTCTGTGGCACTGGGCTCAGGGCAGGGTACAAAAATGTAGTATAGCACCCACAAAAATAATCACTGTAGTTTGCAGATTCAACACCAGAATTCTTTCCTAATCTGTCCCTCACAGCTGCAGCATCATCTCCCTACACTAATAAGAGCTCATGTGACGTGCGGCGCTACGTGACTCCAGCTTATAATAAGCTAATGTTCGGTTCACTCAACTCTAATCCTGAGTTTTAGTTGGTACTTTTAATTAATTTTTACTTTGTGTGTATGAACTAATTTTAAGTAATTTAATTTCAATTAAAGAAATTGATTTTTAAGAAGCATTTTCCCTCCTTTATTTTTAATTTATGTTTTGTTTTTTCTTCCTATAGCAAGAGGTTATTTTAGGTACTGTGTTGCTTCTCTTTTTCTTTAATTTTCATTTTCTGTTGTTTTTTTATTTATTTTTTGATATTCACTGTATATCAGCGAATTATATAATATTTGCAATAGGGCTGCACGTCTGTGCATTACTTATATGCACAGTTAAGTGTGTTTCCCTTTTCGCTATATTTTTTTTTTTTTAATTCCTTATTTTATTGTGCAAAATCAACACAAGTGACCACATTGCCACAACAGCATATGTAGGCATATTTAGCAACATGTATCAACACAGAATTGGCATATATACGCATAGCACAGTTTTATATAGTAATTGTATAGTCATGGTGTCAGCTAGTTCTCCTGGCATGTCCTAATCCTGGAGGGGTCTGTGAGCGTGCCGTCTTCGGGATTGAATTTGGACATGTGTAGTGCTTTATGTGTCCGTATGTAAGCGAGCTAGGGAGGCGTACTTTTGGGTGTGTGGTAAGGGGTCCGTCAGGTCTCCCTGGTATGCCCGTCTGTGTGAGAGGGTGAACGCTGTCGCGGGCAGAATGCACCTTAGACTGGTATGTGTCCCTCACCGGGGTGCTCACCCTGTCACGATGTGTATGCTTTTAACAGTGTCTATTGAGTTCGGGCGAGGGTGAAAGTCAGGTGTAGGTACGGTCAATAGTGCATCTGGTTGTGGGTGTTTGCGTCCCCCGGTACGGGGTGTAGTGATTACCGCTGCGGGGGTGTCTCGGGTGTGTGGAGGCTAAGTCAGAGAGACCTATACGGACTACTTATAACTAGTAACGAATTCAATTTAGGGTAACCCAAAAAATAAGTGGAGGGAACTCGGAGGTTAACAATGTAAAAATTCGTGAGGGAACAGAGCGGGATCCTCATGGGCAGGAGGCTAATTCCCGGATAGTGCGGTGTCGGCAGTCTCTGGGTGGTGTAGAGAAATCTCTCTGCTTTATTGTCACTCAGGGAATCTTTCGTTGGTGCGGTGGTCGGGTAGGTGCCCCCGGGATGAAGTCAGTCACAGCGGCTGGATCCAGTCGGTTAAGGCCTGAGCCTTCTCTGCAAGGGGGTTACAGCAGACCTGCTGTGCGTAGTTGTGAGTCCAGTTTAGGGTAGCTCCGAGCTCGGTAAGTTGTATCCTGATGCGTGAAGGTGATCATGTTTGGTGTCCCCCATTTATACTGGATGCTCTTGTTCCGGAGGTGTTGTAAAAGCGGTTGCAGGGCCTTGCACCATCCCATGGTGCTTTTAGTCAGGTCCTGGAAAAGGGATAGTGTGACTCCCTCGAAAGTCAGAGGGGTTTTCCCTCGTGCAGCCGCCAGCAGTTGGGCTCTGTCTTGCAGGGTCTAAAAGTGGAGTATCAGGTCTGTGTGTGCTGTGGCCATCGCCGTCGCGGGCTTTGGCAGTCGGAACATGCCGTCTAGCCGCACTGCTTTTGCCTGTTTGGTTGGTAAGAGATTGGCCAGCAGGCGTCTGATGAAGTGCAGTAGGTATATCTTTGTTATAGCACCTTCGTTGATCTTCTAGTGTGTTTATCCGGTCGTTGGATACTCGTTGCTGTTTTTGCACTTCTGTCAGCACTTGTTCTAGGGATGCTATCCTTGCATCGTGGGTACTAGATGAGGCCTCTAGCAGCGCGACCCTGGTGGTGACCCCCTCTACTGCCTCTTTTATAAAGGCCATGTCTGCCGATATGTTGGTTTTGAGCTCCGCCAGCATGCTTTTAAGTATAGAGGCTGTGACTGGTTCCTCTGCAGGGGTATGTGAGGGCTTTGTATTGGGTGGTGGCGCTTGTGCCGTACCTTCTCCGGGGTCTGTGAAGAAATCATCCGATGAGAATGAGTAGCTGTCGTCTCCTGCCGCCATCTTGTCCCATGCTGACTTTTGTGAGCGTTGGAGAAGTTCCCCGATGTCGTAGGTAGTAGGGTCTTTATTGGCTCTGGTTTTTTTGTGTTTCCGACCCATGGCTTTTCCTCGTATCGGGTGTGGGTGGTTGAGCCTGGGTGGCTTTCAAATTTTGCCTTGTGAATCGTGTTTTTTGCGGTTACTGGCGGGGAGCTCTTGGTGAGTGCAACCGCTCTGCTCCTCTGCTAGCTCCGCCCCCCCTTTTTGTTATATTCTAAGGACTATTGGACATTATTATTCATTTATTGATTATATTGCATATTATCATAACTTAAGTTATAGGATAATATCCTGTGGACTATTTTGGAAGCTCAATCACAATTTTTACACCAATAGGATTTCAAGCATATGGACGCATTTACTATTTGATTCTTTTTTGAATGTATATGCACTAATCCACTCTTGTGTCTATATATATTATTATTTTATTTTATTGTAAATTAGTAGCTCCTGGAATTTATCATCTTATTGTTTTATAAGTGATATTGTTATACTTGCAAAATATTTAAGCTACGAATAAGGTTTTTGACTAATATTGTGAAGCGCCTACACACTATTTGCTTTTATTAATAATCAAACATGAAGAAAGACTGCATAATTTTTTGGATCCTGCACACGCAAAAGAACAGCGGCTCAAATGTAATCTCTTTACAGAAATCTAACAGAGACAATTTTTTCAAAGACTTTTTCCTTTTCCTCCCCTCTCTCCCTTTACAGTCCTAATATAGAAATCTGATGTGGGATAAAGGATGAGACAATAGGGAACCATGAAGGAAGGGAACAAGAAAGGAATTGCTGAAATTTCAATTTAACAATGACAGAAATCGTATAGAAATCCCTAGCTTTAAATTTTTACGTATACAAAGTATAGATAAGGGTGTATGCAATACAATATATATAATTCCTCCTTTCTCTCCTCCCCCTCTTTGAAATAGAATCCAATCAAAATTTTGTATATTAAAATTGATGGCTAAGGTTTTATCGTATTCTATCAATAATTTAATTAAATTTATATTCAAACAATTGGATAAAATAATACATACTACACTTAAAGTTAAAGGTAGTTAAATAATCTATCAAGAGATCCCTTTGTTTGTTTGTTTTTTTATTTAGTTTTTTTCTTCTCACTTTAGAAATAAGCTTAGAATTGTATGTATACAATAGTAATTAATAATATATAAAATATTCAAAACGATATCACTAATATACATGTAAGAGGTCAATGCACTTAAACACGTAAAAGAAAATATACAAATAAATAATTTATTAAAGGGATAAGCAATTAATTGGAATAACGTAATATGGGGAATCCTGAGCAAGATGATTGAAAGGGGGGGGGAAGAAAAATTGATTGATATATATGATAAAAAAATATTTTCTTCTGTCTAATGTAAATAAGCACTCACAAAAAGGATAAAGTACAAAAAAGGACACAGTAGAAAAAAGACAAAAAGAAAGTTTTTTCACAATTAACATTTTACATATATAGAATATATCATAAAGAGGATTATAATAATCATTGTGAAATGAACAGTGATCATCTATATATAGAAATGGGATGAATGGAGGGAGAGGAAGGAGAAGAGAAGAGAAGGGAGAATATATAATATATATAGAAGGCTTGGCCTGTAATTGTGGGAGGTACATTATTCCCTATATAAAGCTTACCTGTCGTCGACGTTCCTGGAAGTGCTTCATTTTACTTCCGGTTCACAGGACCCGATAAGTTTCCCGCCCACCGGCAGTCAGCCTATGAATTCTGTCACTACCTAAAGCGTTCGTGAGTATTACTAACACACAAATGGCTAATCCGTGAGTAATAATCATTCGTATGTTACATTTTTCTTATCGGCAATTACACCTTCGATAATCGTTCGTCTAAATATTACATGCGGTCATGCATTTGTCTGAGATATCTATAACTATCATGTAATACAAATCCGTTCGCGTAAATCCATTACTAATCATCGTTAGTTATTCAGTAAAGTACAGTTTCCGCTGCTCTAGCTTAATCTGTTACAAACAATACCACACACTTTCTCCAACTACTGATAACAGTATCTATTCTGCACACTTTAAACAAAACTGGCAGAATGAATATATGCATTTCAACTCCCACTACACTTAGGCAACAGCACTGTTAACACCCTCCAGCATCTGAATGGTTAAAGCATGTTGGCACCTCTCTGAGTTCTAAACTTTTGTGTGGTACATATTGCTTAAAATTTCCTGTGTGTCAAGCCACTTTATTCTGTAAACTACTGTTACTTCTTGTGTGTCTCTTTATCCTGAAAAAAAAAAAAAAACACCTGCTAATACTATAATCCTACTATTACTTTACACATGCCGCCACTATTCGTGCAATCAAGCATTTCGGCTTAAACATTCACCTACTCAGTAGATTATTAGGTGTCCATTCACATAAATTCGGTTAATCAACTCTTTTGTTACATATATACACTTCATAACAGCTTTTCGGTTGTTTTACGCAAAACATAGTATAAAGCTCCGTTCGTGCAAACTGGCATATCGTGGGGTATAAACAACCATTGTATCAACTCTGTTTAAATTAAGATTCCCATGCTGTCATTTTCTTTTCAATACGACGGTTCCATTTAATTAAACTTATTTATTGTCTATTATATGCTGAGTAGCCTGGTTGGTTTGGCTTTGTCACCACCTTGTGGTTTGACAAGGTTGAGCGGCAAAAATCTGGTAATAGGCTTATTATATGTGTGTATATATATATATATATATATTGTGATAAAGTGAAGGCAGATAGGCCTTTTAACCCCAGGGGGAGTATGTGTAGTTTGTGTTTTGCACAACACAACGCATTGTTTAGTTATGGGCCCCTGGGGTGGAGCATTTGGAGAGAAGGGTGGGCCAATGCTCCACTCCACAGTTTAGTGGTTTTCTGGGGAGACATAGATCCAGGCCAGGGTTTTTTGGACTGTCTCCAACCCACTGCACAGCTGCAGTTAATGAGCTGTTGCAGTGGGAATAAACTCCTCCCTGCTAGACAGGTAGAGGGGGATTGCTGGCTTCCTCCCAGGAAGCAGGTAGGAGAGAGGCTGATCTCTCCAGATAGAGTCAAAGAGACTAGGCACTGGGAGTGCGGAAAGGAAAGCAGTCAGGGCAAGGCTGGCTTGGAGCACTGGGAGTGCAGAAAGGAAAGCAGTCAGGGCAAAGCTGGCTTGGAGCACTGGGAGTGCAGAAAGGAAAGCAACAGGTTAGATAGCAGAGTGTTGCTATCTAAAAGGTTGGTGCAATATTGTTTAGTGTAACCCTGAGAGATAGGGAAACTTATGTCAGTTAGTGCTCAGACGAGCTAGGTTTTTTGTTTATAGGGTTTTCTGTTACATTTATGTTTTCATTTAACTGCTGTATCCTGTGTGAACTTACAAATAAAGTGCCTGGAGTATTTGCAACTACAAGGACTGTGCATGTTTTTGCCCTAGAGGACCGTGCTACCTGCAAACAAGGATCACAATATGGTGGAGAATGCGGGCATAGTAGCAAATTGAGGGTCTGTGGGTGTGCCAGTCATTCAGTAGTCTGCTTGAGGACTTTTTATTTTTGCAGACCTGTTTAAAAAAAATAAAAAAAAAAATAGTAGCACTGTACCTTTAAGACTATTACCTGCTTGGTGCTATAATGGAGGACCTGCTGAAGGCTCTGGTACAGGCAACTGCTGTACAACAAGAGGCAACTGCTATACAACAAAACACCAACCATTTCCTGGCTGCACAGATTAAGAACCTGAGGGATGCTCAGCAGGAGTATAGAGCTGCCCTTACTGATGTTTTGCAGATTGCCTCCAGCAGGGTGTGTGGGGACAAGGGACCCCGTAATCAAGCTACTGACATCCTGCATAAGATGACAGAGGCAGTAGAAGAAGTCTTTAGCAAGCTGAAAAGCATGGAGGCAGCAAAGCTTGATGTTGAGAAACACACAGAAGAGAGAGAACCGGAATTAAAAGGCAAGAAGGATAAAATTGATCCTGAAAGCAGTGATAATGTGGAAGATGGTGAAAAGGCAGTTGGATCATCCATGGAACAAAAAGCAAAAGAGAAAAAGGTAGTAACGAGACCAGCAAATCTAAAGGAAAACCCGGAATTGTCAAGAGGCAGTGATGGTGACAGTGATGACATGCGCCAAAGTAAGAGAGGTCAGAGGAATCAGAAGGGAGAACGAGACAAACTGATTACTGAAGTTGACAAGTGTTTATTTGAAAATCAAAACGTTGCAGCTTCACATGAAAGCCTCAAACTTGCTCTGTATGGCATCACAACAGATAAAGCGATCTTGGGAAAAGAGTTGGAAACAAAAATATTTTCATGCTCAGAAACTGAATCTTGCATGTTTCAAGAGAATGCTGGAAAGACATTTGAAAACAGAAAGGTACTGATAAATCTTCCCAAGGTAACAGAAGAAGAATCAGAGGATGATGAGGATTATGTTCCTTCAGAAGACTGGCAAAAGGAAATAATGGTTGGTTCCATGTTCCAGGCAGAGATTCCAGTTGGCATCTGCAAGTACAAGGAAACTGAAAGAGTGTATGAAAATGATGACCAGTTATTGTGGAACCCAGATTTTATAGTGGAAACAAGAGTTCTAGATTTTCTAAGTGAAGCGTCCAGAAGGACAGGTGAAGAGAAGGGAATAGATGCAATTCCAGGGGGATCACATATAAAAGAAAACGAAGCAGGAGCCCCTGATGTACACCCAATTGAACAAGTTAAAGGCATGAAAAGCAGACTGACTTGGGGAGTCAGAGAAGACAACTGCAAAAGAGCTGAGCTTAATGGAGAGAAGCAAAGCACCCCAGCTGAGTATAGCAATGCGGTGCACTGTTTAGTAGCCGAGGCTACCCAAGATTGTCGACCAGCTGTTGAACAGTTTGGCAGAGAAAAGAAAGGCAAAGTAGCTGCTTCTGATCTAAGCCAAGAGAGAGCGACAGTTACAGAACCAAGCTGTGGTGATAAGATGGGCACGTCCGCACCTAAGCCCGACCAAGGCGAAAGTTACAAAGCAGGTGACATTGGCGCAGCTGAATTAAATATTTCAAACACGTCTGGTATTGCTACAAAGACTTTGAAGGATTATTTGGGAGCCATAGAACTGGATCTGCTGGCAAAGACTACTGCTACAAGGCCTGGGCGCACTAACTACCTGGAACAGCTGCCAGACTCTGGGAACACAGTCGTGGAATTAAAGGCGGGACTCGGACTGCCTGACCGGCTGTTTGATACCGGGGCTGTCATGATCCAGCGAGAGGCCATGACTGCGTCTCTGGACACCCCCAAGGGAACAGGGAGACTGCCAGACAGCCCAGAGGAAAGCATTTCTGACACTGAGAGGTGGCCACTCAAGGCCGAGCAAGTGGAGGATACCCCTGGGGAGGAAACCAGGCAAAGGAGAGATGAACTAAGCCAGGAGTCTGGGCCTCAGGTAGAACAGCGCTCCATGCCAAGCCAGGCCGAGCATGATAGGATGGAGCTGGGATCAAGGGCTGCATTCATGCAGGAGGAGGGTGCTCTAGACAGCCTCCTTGGCCAACCCCCTGAGGATATAGAGATGAGACCTGTAGCATTAACCGTAGAAAGCAATGAAGGTTCCCAGGGATTCACAGAACAGATGGAGGATGTTGTGAAGCCCTTCATGGAGGGACCGGTTCCAGTGAAGGATGAGCTGGTGACAGAACCAGGTCTTGAAGAGGTTGAGCATCCAGCAAATTCGTCTTATGAAACAACTGGACGTATAAGTGATATAGAAAAGTTAGTTACACGCAAAGCTTTTGTAAAGTTTGCGTTTGAAAGTAACTCGGACATTGAGAGACTATCAAACCAGAAGCTGCTGTGGATGTGGAAGCAGATGATGATTCAGAGGAACTTGGCTACTAAAGAGCCACACAGTACTGATCATCAGCCTAGATCTGCTAGCAACCAAATAAGCGGGGAAACTGGAAAGAAAGGACAAAATCTGATACTGAGTCTGGGACAATATAATGGTAGAACGTACCCAAAAGTCCCATTACAGCTACGAGACCAGACTGAGAAACTCAGATGCTTCAACTGCCACATGCATGGACATATTACATATAACTGTCCTGAGAGTGAAGAGCCAATACAGTGTGACATAGGAATAAGGGCTCTGCATAGGATAGTATTGCCTTGCTTAAAGATGTGTATGGTGACTGGTGGTGTTACAGCACAGCTAAAAGTGGTGATGGTGGTAGGGAAGAGTGCACAAGCACTAATTAATTCAGGGAGTGAGGCTACTTTGAAAAGTGTTCTGCTCCAGCCAGAAAAATGTGATTTAAGACAAGTGTTTGATATTGTGGGTACACATGGTGACACCCGCACATACCCCATGGCAGAGGTAGAGTTTGCCACAGAGGTAGTAAAAGTTAAATGCCCTGTAGTACATGTAGCTCAAACACAAGAGCGTATAGGTAAGGCCAGGTTTCTGAGTACCTTGGACCTGGTCATAAGGTATTGGCAGGTTCCCCTGACAGAGACAGCAAAGGGAAGGACAGCGTTTTCTACTCCCAAGGGGTTATGGCAACATAAAGTACTGCCATTCAGGTGGCATAGTGCACCAGCCCCCTTTCAGCATATGAATAAGATACTTTGGCCCCACGGAGAGAATGCCGCTGCCTACCTTGGTGATATGGCGATTCACAGGGTGGACTTGAAAGCACACCTGATGAAGGTCCAGTTAGTTGTGAATAATGTAAGGGCTGTCGGTCTGACCGCTAACACTAAGTGTTATCTAGGATTTGAGGCAGCTAACTATTTGGGTTGTCCGCTTGGGTGGGGGTTCCTTAAACTACAAGGGAGCAAGGTAGCAGCCATCTACAATAGGCCACTTTCTGTAACTGAGGAGCAAGTCAGGGCTGGTACAGCCCCAGGTGACGTGAACATTCGTGGTTTGTGTTCTAAGGTCGCTCGACCCGATGGGTCTGAGCTGGGGGGGAGGATATGTGATAAAGTGAAGGCAGATAGGCCTTTTAACCCCAGGGGGAGTATGTGTAGTTTGTGTTTTGCACAACACAACGCATTGTTTAGTTATGGGCCCCTGGGGTGGAGCATTTGGAGAGAAGGGTGGGCCAATGCTCCACTCCACAGTTTAGTGGTTTTCTGGGGAGACATAGATCCAGGCCAGGGTTTTTTGGACTGTCTCCAACCCACTGCACAGCTGCAGTTAATGAGCTGTTGCAGTGGGAATAAACTCCTCCCTGCTAGACAGGTAGAGGGGGATTGCTGGCTTCCTCCCAGGAAGCAGGTAGGAGAGAGGCTGATCTCTCCAGATAGAGTCAAAGAGACTAGGCACTGGGAGTGCGGAAAGGAAAGCAGTCAGGGCAAGGCTGGCTTGGAGCACTGGGAGTGCAGAAAGGAAAGCAGTCAGGGCAAAGCTGGCTTGGAGCACTGGGAGTGCAGAAAGGAAAGCAACAGGTTAGATAGCAGAGTGTTGCTATCTAAAAGGTTGGTGCAATATTGTTTAGTGTAACCCTGAGAGATAGGGAAACTTATGTCAGTTAGTGCTCAGACGAGCTAGGTTTTTTGTTTATAGGGTTTTCTGTTACATTTATGTTTTCATTTAACTGCTGTATCCTGTGTGAACTTACAAATAAAGTGCCTGGAGTATTTGCAACTACAAGGACTGTGCATGTTTTTGCCCTAGAGGACCGTGCTACCTGCAAACAAGGATCACAATATATATATATAGATTCTTTACTCTGTACCTTCATTTGGGGTACATTAAGTGTCAGTGATTAACTAGAGACCGATATAAACGCAACTACTACATTATTAGAGTTCCAGTTATTCACCTGCCAAATCTTCTTAATTCTTTTACACGTATACAGTTAGTATATAACCTTTTGGTTGGAGGGGCAAATTTTCTACGGCTGCTCCCAGGGATTAGGTTGTAATTTAAAATTGTGACATGTTTTAGGTTCAAGTAAGGATTGTTCTCTCCACTTCAGTATACGTCATACAAGTCAGTCATCAGGTATGTAAACCAGTCATACACAGGCAAGGTTACGAGTAGATTTAAGCTCTCACCAAGTTAGGTAAGGTACCATAGGCCTCTTTGCCTAGCAGTAGAGTGGTTCCGCAAGGCATACTATCAACCATTACGTTCAGAGGTTCATGCCCAATCATCCCAATTCATAGTTAGAGCCTTGCACCAACTCATAGTTAGGGCCTCACCCGTGATGGGTGAGTTATCGTTATTACATTCTGTTACGTGTCACCGAGAGGCCAACACCCCGCCACCCACCTCAGTGGCACAAAGGCCCCACGAGCCGAATCATAGGTAGAGCCTCTCATGGCCACTTGGCAAGTAGTCAGAGCTTCACCTGTCACCAACATAAGCTAGTTAATACAATTTCGCCAGTAGGCACTAGCCTAGTAAGCTGGGTCACTATCGATCTACACGGTACCATACTAACCTTATCCATCTGCCTCACTACCGCAGCATGTCTAACGATTCTACACAAAGAGATGATTTGTCGGTGGCCAGCACCCCACTCAGATCAGGCTCGCAGAGACGACCCAATCCACCAAGTCCAGCTTCCAGCTATCGTTCCTGGACAATCCCTAAGATCACCTCAGAACTTAAAAAGAGGAATATTCCTTTCCCGGCTACAGCCAGGAAAGCCGAACTGTTTAGGTTGTTAAATATTACTGAAGACAACGAAAGGCCAGGCCCTAGTTCTGATTTCAATGTGCAAAATAGCCTTGCAGAATTACACACCATGATGGCCTCCCTTGTTTCTTCAGTAGCAACTATTAATAATAGATTGGATAATCTGGAGTCAAACAATATTACAACCGTTCCAGAGATTCCAGTGCCCGTTGCTCAGCCCACAACTAACTCAGGAGGTAAAGATAACCTCTACCAGCAAATAGAGCTACTAATATCATAAACCCCATTTATCTCATTCCTCAGTCTCTAAGACGTGACATTATAGAGGGGAAGGACATAAACTTGGCATCACTACTGATCGCATCTCAAGATGGGGTAGAAAACAGGGCCTATACCTTCGAGGATCTGTCAGTAGTGATGAAGTCTAGAGATCCTAGACTAAATAGGAAACTCAACATCCCCGAAATTGTCCTTGCATTCGGTTTGTACAGAGATGTGATCTGTACAGCTTTCCCACTCCGTAGAGAGGAACTTGATTTATACTTTCATAAAGTGGTTGAGTTGGCATACAAGTACGGCGGCTATGCGTTTTATGATTATCATAAGTCATTTGCTTCCAGATCCACAGCATCACTCTCCCAGTACAATACGATTACTGATTGGGCACAGCTAGACACAGAATTGTTTCTCATGCATTTTGCAGGCCTTAAAACCCCTTCCTGCGCTATATGCTCTTCTGCTGCTCATTCAGTAAATTTCTGTCCTGAAAACGTTGTGTCCCCTTCTACCAGTAGCGCCAATACTGGTTATCAATCCAACACAACACAGAGGGAAGTGAGAGACAAACTAGGCAGGCCTATAGTTTTTCTAGGTAAAGCACAAGTCTGCAACAATTTCAATACAGGTGGTTGCAGTTATAGTGCTTGTAGGCTGTTGCACGTGTGCTCAATGTGTTTCAGAGCACATGCCAAAACAATGTGCCCCAACAGATTGTACCCTAACAAATCTTCCACACCAATAAACGTACTTAAGTTGCAACTCTACCTGTCTAATCATCCTTCTGTTCATTTGGTGGAATTTTTCACGGCTGGTTTCACTAATGGGTTCCACACAGGGTTCGTGTCACTCCCCACAGAGGTTTTAGAATGCCCCAACTTACAGTCAGCACTCACAGATCCATACAGCATATGCAAACTAATACAGAAATAAATCACCAATGGTTTTATGATAGGCCCTTTCTCTACTCCTCCTTTCACTTCCTGGAGTACAAACCCACTAGGAATCGCCACAGGGAAATATAACAATAAAAAGCGACTGATTATTGACTTTTCTGCACCACACTTATTCCCTACACCTAGCCTTAATGCTCTGTGTAGCGGATGGCATTGGGCTGTCCTCAAAGTTTGCTTTAAAAATGTATTTCGTGTTATTATTCCCCTGTATAGATGTATTGTATGTAGCATTCGTCTCATTGTTCGGTAGTTTTTAGTCAATGTTCCATACGAATGAAAACTACCGAACCATCAGACCACCCGAGAGAGAAGTGTGCACCTCGTTAGGCTTTCACACTCTGTAACCGCAAGCTAATTGACCATGCAATCGGTACTTTGTATACCCGAACACCACTGAGACCTCCAGAGCTCCATAACTCCCAAACAGAGGGGCCAACCAGACCCTCGTTCGGTGAACTAGATGTACCGAATAAAGGAATTCATACGAATACCGATTTAACGTTGGATGGCAAGTAATTCTATATGTTTTATCTCCTGAACAGAGACCGATTGCAAGGCCAAAACACATGGAGCCTTTTTCGGATACTACCTTGTGTGTGGTCGGTCAAATTGCCTCTTCCACCTAACTCCCGAACCCCTGGTCCGATCTGGGTGAATTTTGAATATGTTGGTCACCCAGATCAGGGCTACCAGGGGGTACACCTTATATAATTATATCTGACTGTTTTGGGGTACATCCAGAAATTGGGTAAAACAGCAGTATGTATAAGTGGATTATGTGTCACACTGAGGGGAGGAGATGTGTGGGAGGTAACCATTACACTATTGGCTACTGTACAAATTAATGTGAATCCCTCCCTTGCATGGGAGAAACCTTTAAAAGGAAGTTGTGTGATTAAAAGTTTAGTTCTGTTCCTGATGCTATGTGTCGCCCAGTCATTGGGATCTATATTGGGATATTTGTGGATTACCTTGCTTGCTGTGACTATTGTTATATGGGATTGTATTACTTGTTCCTGACATTCTATGTTTCTACCTTAAGTGTGACCTAAATTGGAAAAAAGTCAGATCAGAAATTAGATTTCTGATTACACACAGTGTTTCTTTAATGAATGAATGTTGAATGAATGTTAGAGGGTATTTTAAGTTTTTTGTCATTAAACATTTTCAGAGAGAACTACACTGCTCAAAAAAATAAAGGGAACACAAAAATAACACATCCTAGATCTGAATGAATTAGATATTCTTCTGAAATACTTTGTTCTTTAGATAGTTGAAATGCTGACAACAAAATCACACACAAAAAAAAAATGGAAATCAAATTTTTCAACCCATGGAGGTCTGGATTTGGAGTCACACTCAAAATTAAAGTGGAAAAACACACTACAGGCTGATCCAACTTTGATGTAATGTCCTTAAAACAAGTCAAAATGAGGCTCAGTAGTGTGTGTGGCCTCCACGTGCCTGTATGACACAACACCTGTGCATGCTCCTGATGAGGTGGCGGATGGTCTCCTGAGGGATCTCCTCCCAGACCTGGACTAAAGCATCTGCCAACTCCTGGACAGTTTGTGGTGCAACGTGACATTGGTGGACATGATGTCCCAGATGTGCTCAGTTGGATTCAGGTCTGGGGAACGGGCGGGCCAGTCCATAGCATCAATGCCTTCGTCTTGCAGGAACTTCTGACACACTCCAGCCACATGAGGTCTAGCATTGTCTTGCATTAGGAGGAACCCAGGGCCAACCGCACCAGCATATGGTCTCACAAGGGGTCTGAGGATCTCATCTCGCTACCTAATGGCAGTCAGGCTACTTCTGGTGAGCACGTGGAGGGCTGTGCGGCCCCCCAAAGAAATGCCACCCCACACCATTACTGACCCACTGCCAAACCGGTCATGCTGGAGGATGTTGCAGGCAGCAGAACGTTCTCCACGGTGTCTCCAGAATGTCACGTCTGTCACATACGCTGTCAGGGATCCGCCACTTGCAGAACTCACCCTCAGTCCATCGCCGCCCGCGGTCTCCCCTCTGCTTACCTGTCGGCGAGCGGCGTCTCCTCTGTGCCGCTCGCCGCCAGCGTCCTCCACACCCCCCAGCGGCAGCATGTATAACGCTGCACGCTAGGAGGTCAATGAATTAAGTAAACGCCAGGGTCACGTGAGTGACCCGGCGTTAAAGAAACAGTACCACAATCACAGTGGGAGGTATAGATATCCCCCACGTGTGATTGTTAATTCTGATTGGAAGTTATCCAATCAGAATTAAACCAAGGGTATTTATACTCACCTTTCCTGTCCCTCAGTGCCCTGTTGTGGTCTTGTGATACCTGTAGCGTAGTGTTCTCGTCTTGCTCTCTGGTTACTGATTATTTGGCTCGTTATTCTGATTATCTGTCTTCTCCACTACTTTGACCTCGGCTTGTTTCTCGTTCTCCCGTTTTTTGGTTCCCTTTACTTGGCTTGTCTCCTGACTACTCTTAGCGTGCTTAGCCTGGCCACTCTAAGGTCCGGTACGGCACATTTTCTGTGTGTGTGTGTGTGTGCCAGCGTGTTGGGTTCCCCGAATCGTGACATTACAACAGGGCCACCATGGAACCTGCTGACATTCCACAGCTGTTAGTAAATCAGGAGGCTAGAATGGATGGTAGACCACTTGATAAACCTCTGGTGACCCATGAAACCCAAGAAATGGTTATGGTCGTGGGTGCCTTACACAAAGAAAGGATAGCCTTCCAAATAATTGACTCCCCTACAGCTTCCATCATTCTGGGTTTTCCCTGGTTAGTTAAGCATAACCCGGTACTCGATTGGGATTCTCTAGATATGGGGGGTATCTTGTCAACAAGACTGTATGGCCCGTTTACATCCCGTTTGTTTACTTAATGTGCCTACAGCTAAACCACTTTCTGTTTCTGTCCCTCCTGTGTATGCAGACCTCGCATTGGTCTTTGAAAAGAGGGAGGCTGATAAACTACCCCTTTCTGAGAAATAAAACCAGGTCATGGAGGAGTACATACAGGAATCCTTACGTAAAGGTTTTATCAGAAGGTCCTCCTCTCCGGCTGGTGCTGGTTTCTTTTTTGTTGCCAAGAAGGAGGGCGATTTGAGACTATGTATAGACTATAGGGGCCTGAATAATATAACAATTAAAAATGCTTATCCTATCCCTCTCATTGCTGAGTTGTTTGACCGTGTTAAAGGTTCTAGATATTTTACTAAACTAGACCTCAGGGGGGCTTACAACTTGGTTCGGATAAAAGAAAATGATGAATGGAAGACAGCGTTCAATACACGCAGTGGGCATTACGAGTATCTAGTCATGCCTTTTGGACTGTGTAATGCTCCTGCTGTCTTTCAGGACTTCATAAATGATGTCCTTAGAGATCTACTGCATGTCTGTGCTGTGGTTTATGTGGATGATATACTCATATTCTCTCCTGATTTGGAGTCACATCATGCCCATGTGAGGAAGGTACTTAAGAGATTGCTACAGAACGGTCTTTATTGTAAATTGGAGAAATGTTTATTTGACCAGAAATCAGTACAATTCCTAGGGTACATCATTTGTGAACAGGGGTTCAGTATGGATCCTTCTAAATTAGAAGCCATATTGTCTTGGCCTCTGCACCCAAGGGTTTGGACTCCTGAAGCCATCAAAGCCTTTGAAACCCTCAAAAAGGCATTTGCCACTGCTCCTGTGCTACACCATCCTGATCCTTCCCTTCCCTTTATAATGGAAGTAGACGCTTCAGAATCAGGTATAGGAGCTGTATTATCACAAAGATTATCCTATAACGAACCCCTCCATCCCTGTTGTTACTTTTCTAAAAAACTGTCTGATTCGGAAAAGAATTACGACGTCGGGAATAGGGAACTATTAGCTATTGTGATGGCATTTAAAGAGTGGAGGTACTTATTAGAAGGAGCTAGACACAAAATCCTGGTTATAACTGATCATAAGAATCTCTCCTATATAGCTGATGCTAAAAGGTTGTCCTCTCGTCAAGCCAGATGGTCCTTATTTCTTTCACGCTTTCAGTTCATTATCACATATAGGCCTGGGTACCGTAATGTCAAGGCTGATGCTATCTCCCGACAATACGAACCTTTGGAGTCTATCGCCCCCACTCCTGAACCCATTGTACCCACGTCTAAGATAATAGCTGCTACCCGTTTAGTTATTTTGTCTCTTTTCCTTGATGGTATCAAGGCATACCAAACCCAAGCACCCTCTGAGACACCTGTTGGTAGATTATACGTGAAAGAGAAAGATAGAAAGAAATTGTTAGCTTTATTTCACACCGCCAAAACGGCTGGCCACCCAGGGGTTACCAAAACATACAAGGGTCTCCTTCAACAGTTTTGGTGGCCTTCACTTAAGCAAGACGTGGTGGATTATGTGCAGGCTTGTCGTGTTTGTGCACAGTGTAAGTCCCCTAATGTCAAACCCCCGGGACTCCTAATGCCTTTATCCGTACCCAAGAAACCATGGACCCACTTATCAATGGACTTTATTGTGGATCTTCCTTCATCCGATGGAATGACAGTAATTTTGACTGTGACTGATAGATTCTCTAAAATGGCACACTTTATTCCACTTAAGAAACTACCTTCTGCGGTTCAGTTGGCTCAGGTATTTGCCAAAGAGGTTTTCCGCTTGCATGGTATACCACAGGATATCGTATCTGACAGGGGTCCTAAATTTGTCTCTCGGTTCTGGAGGGGCTTTTGTGCGGAGATGGGGATTTCCTTGTCGTTTACTTCCTCCTATCATCCACAATCTAATGGAGCGGCCGAACGGGCGAATCAATCTGTGGAGTTATATTTACGTTGCTTCATGAATGCACACCAGGACAACTGGTCTCACCTCCTTCCTTGGGCTGAATTCGCCAGGAACACTGTGACTCATTCGTCCACTGGCTTAAGTCTTTTTATGGTTGCTTATGGGTTCCAACCCTCTGTCCTTCCCGGCGTGTTCTCCGACAAGGGAATACTCGCTTTGGACGAGCACCTCACCTCCTTATGGAAGATGTGGGATCAGGTCCATGCTACTCTTTCTCGTGCGACTGCTACTCAGAAGAAATTTGCTGATCGTCGTAGGGGTGCTGCTCCCTCTTATGTCCCGGGTGATAGGGTTTGGTTGTCCTCTAAGAATCTCCGCCTCAGGGTGCCCTCAATGAAATTCGCGCCAGGTTCCTTGGCCCCTATAAGGTATTACGTAGGGTCAATCCTGTGTCCTACTCCCTGGCCTTGCCTCCTTCCATGCGTATACCGAACACTTTCCACACCTCCCTTTTGAAGCCCCTGCTCTGTAATCGATTCTCTGGTCCTCTCAGGCATCCAGATTCCCCCCGCGCTCTCTCTAATGACGTTTACGAAGTTGCTGCTCTGCTTGATTCTCGTTTTTCTCGGGGTCGGTTGCAGTATCTGGTTGATTGGAAGGGTTACGGCCCTGAGGAGCGGTCCTGGGTTTCTGCCTCTGACTTGAATGTGCCCTCTTTGATCCGCTCCTTTCATGCGCGGTTCCCTTCGAAGCCTTCGGCTTCCCGCCCCTTGGGCGGGCCTCGAGGGGGGGGTTATGTCAGGGATCCGCGGGCGGCTAGGAGGGGAGGCTGCACGCCACTTGCAGCACTCACCCTCAGTCCATCGCCGCCCGCGGTCTCCCCTCTGCTTACCTGTCGGCGAGCGGCGTCTCCTCTGTGCCCCTCGCCGCCAGCGTCCTCCACGCCCCCCAGCGGCAGCATGTATAACGCTGCACGCTGGGAGGTCAATGAATTAAGTAAACGCCAGGGTCACGTGAGTGACCCGGCGTTAAAGAAACAGTACCACAATCACAGTGGGAGGTATAGATATCCCCCACGTGTGATTGTTAATTCTGATTGGAAGTTATCCAATCAGAATTAAACCAAGGGTATTTATACTCACCTTTCCTGTCCCTCAGTGCCCTGTTGTGGTCTTGTGATACCTGTAGCGTAGTGTTCTCGTCTTGCTCTCTGGTTACTGATTATTTGGCTCGTTATTCCGATTATCTGTCTTCTCCACTACTTTGACCTCGGCTTGTTTCTCGTTCTCCCGTTTTCTGGTTCCCTTTACTTGGCGTGTTGGGTTCCCCGAATCGTGACATACGCTCAGTGTGAACCTGCTTTAATTTGTGAAGAGTACAGGGCGCCAGTGGCGAATTTTCCAATCTTGGTGTTCTCTAGCAAATGCCAAAATTCCTGCTCGGTGTTAGGCACAACCCCCACTTGTGGACGTCGGGCCCTAATACCACCCTCATGGAGTCTGTTTCTGACCGTTTGAGCAGACACATGCACATTTGTGGCCTGCTGGAGGTAATTTTGCAGGGCTCTGGTAGTGTTCATCCTGTTTCTTCTTGCACAAAGGTGGAGGTAGCAGTCCTGCTGCTGGGTTGTTGCCCTCCTACGGCCTCCTCCACATCTCCTGATGTACTGGCCTGTCTCCTGGTAGCGCCTCCATGCTCTGGACACTACGCTGACAGACACAGCAAACCTTCTTGCCACAGCTCGCATTGATGTGCCATCCTGGATGAGCTGCACTACCTGAGCCACTTGTGTGGGTTGTAGACTCTGTCTAATGCTACCATTGGAGTGAAAGCACCGCCAGCATTCAAAAGTGACCAAAACATCAGCCAGGAAGTATAGGAACTGAGAAGTGGTCTGTGGTCAGCACCTGCAGAACCACTCCTTTATTGGGGCTGTCTTGCTAATTGCCTATAATTTCCACCTGTTGTCTATCCCATTTGCACAACAGCATGTGAAATTGATTGTCACCCAGTGTTGCTTCCTAAGTGGACAGTTTGGATTTCACAGAAGTGTGATTGACTTGGAGTTACATTGTGTTGTTTAAGTGTTCCCTTTATTTTTTTGAGCAGTGTAGTACAAAGATATGAAAGTAGGGCAGGAACGAGAGGCTCTAAGCATTAAAATAAAAAGAAATGACACTTGATCTTATATCAATAAATGCTCAGGGAATGAATACTCCATATAACAGAGGCCAATATTATCATACTTTATGTCAAAATCAAATAGATGTAGCATATGTCCAGAATACTCACTGGAATGATACAACCAAGAAATTATGGAAATTCTCTTATTATCCACATATATGTCAAGGTAAAATTTCGAATGGGAATAAAAAAGCGAGGGGTAGCTATTATAATCTCTAATAAATTAAAATTTGAGCCGATCCTTGAGGAAATGGATAATAAAGGTAGATACGTTATTCTGATTTGCAAAATTTATGATATTTTATACACCTTAGTTAACGTATATGGCCCTAATCAATCTCCAATAAAATTTCTTGAAAAACTAATGAAAAGAATAGATCAAATAACTCAAGGTACTTTAATTATAGGAGAAGGTTTCAACTGCACTCCTGATGTCAGACTAGATTTTTAAAAATGCCATTTAATGCAAGAATAGATTCTCAATCTAAACACGCTGCAAATCTACTTTTTTTGCAAAAACTCTCTACATGACATCTGGAGAGTATTACACCCACAAGAACGAGAATATACCTTTTTTTTCCAAAGGTGCATTGTTCATACTCAAAAAACCCAACAACCTGTGTCACCCCTCCCGAGCCCCCACCCGTTCCACGCGAGAAGGGGCTCGCAGGTGGGGGCCCTATATCAGAAAAACAGGGGGGACAACCCTGAGTGGTGGGTGGGGGCCCTAAATACCAATGGGGGAACCTATCGTCCGCCCCCCTGACCCCACCCCTGAGCGTCGGGTGGGGGCCTTAAATAAAAAAAGTAACCCCCCAGGGTGACTAGGGGTGCCCAAACTCCTAGCCACCCCCCTCCCAACAAAATTAACCCCTACCTACCCCCCGCACCCTAAAAATAATGAGGGCGGACCAATAACTAGGTACCTGTAAAAAAATTAATAAAACTTACCATTTGATGTCTTCTTTTTTCTAAAATCTTCTTTTTTCAGACCCAAAAAAGGCCAAATAAAAATCCATAATAACCGTCGCACTTTGAAGAAAAAAAAAAACGAGCGTAAAAAAACATAAATCCATCTTCACCCATGAAGGGCTCTGTGCAGACTGAGCTCTGCAGGGCGGGGGAAGGCTTATAAAGGTTAGAAGCTCCAACTCGCGCGGCATGGGTGGGGGCTCTGGAGGGGTAACACGTATTTTTTTTTTTTTACAGTGAGCTGCTCACTGTTTACTAGACATAACCCTACTCGCGGTATAGCGGTATAGCGAGTAGGAGCATAATTTACTAATACTAAGTAATCTTTACTTAGTATTAGTAAATTTGGCTGAAAGACCAATTTAGGTCTTTCAGTCTTTTAGTAGATAGCTCCTGTAACGGATCACCTGGCACCCCGACTGGGTACCTCCATTGAAGGATGCTCCTATTACTTCATGAGGGCTCCAAGCACTCCAGCAGACACCATAACCACCATAGTAGTCTTCAGGTAGCAAAACAGGAACAAGCTCTTATAAGAGCTTAGTGATTTTAGCAAGAGAGTATGATGAGCATAGCAATCCCTTGTAGCAGATTCCCCCAATAAGAGACAGGACTCTAAATTGAGGGTGAAGTAGAACTGTTTTAATAAGCCTCAAAGGACTTTCTTTTATGCAAGTTCTTACACAAAGTTACCACCCACATGGTCTTGTGGAACAGCCAATCAAATATATTATAATACAGTCAAAAACTCCCAGCTAGGACACATAAACCCTCCCCTCTGCCTGTGATATAATTACTGTACACAATGGGTTAACTTTGTTATCACAGGCAGGAAAATACACAGTTTCATACAACATTCATAACTTCTAAAATATTCATACAATCTCCGTAACTGCATAATCTCCGTTACATATTATGAATCGGCATACCCCAAATATAAACATACTCAAAAATCATACAATTCCCTCCAGTGGTTTAAAAGTTAGGTGGAAGTCCTTTTTGACCAACCAAAGCATGGCTTTCCTGCCCAAAACAGTTCCATAGATTTGGGCTGTGTGGTCGGTAAATTTTCTCCTCTATCCTGGAGATAATTGGCTTAAGTAACTGTAGTAAACTCAATTATCTCCAGGTACAGAAAATATCACTAAGTCACAACTGCAACAAAACACATTAAAATACATAACTAATATTCTATAGAAATGAACCCCCACATTTGACCTATCCCCAGATAGCTTGGATCTGAGCGCTTACCAAAGCCGAACAGCACTCAGATCCCACGAACACAGTCAAATCGACATGGGGTTAAAGTTTAGCAAGGGCTGATGAGAGACCGAGGAGCGACAAAGCAGCCAGTTCCAACTGGTCTGGCAGTGTCCCTGGGACAAAGCCCTGCTGGAGAACAATGGGACAGGAAACAGGAATCCCATGGATTCAAAGGGGCAGAAAAAGTGTCCCAAAATCCATTAAGCCCAAACAGACTTTTTAAATGGCAATACTTCCCAGGGGCCATAGTCACATGGCAAGAGGCTGGCAAACAGGCCCCTCCAAAAAGGTCCCTTTCGCCACAGCTCCCTAATACCGTGGGAATTAGGGAGTTATCTACTTATTCATTCCTGTCATTCCATTGACTGGCTAAGTAACTTACATTTTATATGAATGTGTGTTACATGATTGTTGTAAGTGTTGCAAATGCTTACAGCTGAATCCTGGCTATGTTTGTATACTTTTTATTTAAACTTGTATACGGTGTAACATTCTCCATTCTTCCACTGGATAGGTATATTAGTACTTTGGCAATACTGTGCTTCAGAACTTCGGCACTTGGACACTTCGGAACTTCGGCAACTTCGGAACTTCGACACTTCTGAAATTCGGCAACTTCGGAACTTCGACACTTCTGAAATTCGGCAATTTCAGAACTTCGTAATTTCGGCAATTCGGACATTCGGAAGTATCCGAATATCCAAATTGCCCAAAATTCGTCCAATTTGACGTTCGGAATAAAACAAATTACACATATCTACCCTGGAGCTTGTTCCCTTTATCCAGAAGACTGATCTCACCGAACAGTGCCCTTCTAAGCTGAATAGAAACGAATGCAGGCGATGATGGAAGTCCAGCGGTGTTCAGGAGTTTCTGTATCTGATTTTAGTTCCAGGAGATTCATGCCCAAACAACGCTGCCTGCATTCATGTGAACAAGATGGCCACCACCTTGTGGTTGTTTATAGGAATTGTGGCCACCCAGACGAACAATTAGAACACTGCGGTGAGAAATGTTCCAAGTTATTAATAGGTGTTAATAAGCTCCAGGATGGTCTCTGTTCATGTGGTTGTTCGGTAAACGAACCATTAAGCCCCAATTGCATGAACAGAGCCTGTTTGAAGTATATTAGCCAGTTTTATTGCAAGGGCCATAGTCACAGGGTAGGAGGCTGTCAAACAAACCCCTCCAAAAACCAATGGCGAGGTCAATTTCGATACATTTTCAAAAATATTGGCAGAAATATTGAAAATGGTGATCCCTGAAATTATTCACAAATATCAAACAGGCTTTGTATCAGGTAGGGATATTGCTGATAATACCCATAAAATCTTGAATATGATGGATCATCTAAAAATACAAAAAATACAATCAGTCTGCATAGCATTAAGTGCAGGAAAAGTGTTCGACAGGGTGAACTGGAAATTTCTGGGGTTGGTGATGGAGAACTTTGGTCTGACAGGCTTTTTTAATGAGAGTATAATGTCATTATTTACAAACCCACAAGCTAGAGTAATTTGTCCTGGTATGGTATCTAATTGGTTCGACATTTGAAAATGCACCAGACAAGGTTGTCCTTTGGTGCCACTGCTTTATGTATTAGCTACTTGGGAATTGGGAATTGTTATAGACAACAAACTATGCAACAATGTGCAATGTCAATCAGCAGTGGCCAAGGCCAGTAAGGTATTGTCATGCATGAAAAAGGGCATTCATTCTCGGGACAAGAATATAATTTTGCCTCTTTATAAATCACTGGTAAGACCCCATATTGAATATGCTGTGCAATTTTGGGCACCTGTTCTAAAGAAGGATATTATGGCACTAGAAAAAGTGCAGAGGCGGGCTACAAAATTAATAAAAGGAATGGAACATATCGGCTATGAAGAAAGGTTAACAAATTTAAACCTATTTAGTTTAGAAAAACGTCGCCTGAGAGGGGATATGATAACATTATACAAATATATTCGGGGCCAATACAAGCCATTGTGTGGAAATCTATTCACAAACCGGACTTTACATAGGACACGAGGCCATGCGTTTAGACTGGAAGAAAGAAGATTTCGCCTAAGGCAAAGGAAAGGTTTTTTTACTGTAAGAACAATCCGGATGTGGAATTCTCTGCCTGAAGAAGTGGTTTTATCAGAGTCCATACAGATGTTCAAACGGCTACTAGATGCATACTTGCAAGAACAGAATATTCAAGGATATAATCTTTCAATGTAGGGTAATAACTGCTTGATCCAAGGATAAATCTGACTGCCATTCTGGGATCAAGAAGGAATTTTTTTTCTAGCTTGTTGCAAAATTGTGCTTCAAACTGGGTTTTTTTGCCTTCTTTTGGATCAACAGCAAAAAACAAATGTGAGGAAGGCTGAACTTGATGGACGCAAGTCTCTTTTCAGCTATGTAACTATGTAACTATGTAACTATGTAGCTATGGAACCTCTAGAAGTGGCAATTAGACAGAATGGTAAAATTGAAGGACTGCAGAATAACTCAGAACATCATACAATTTCTTTATATGCGGATGATGTTATTCTAACTCTCTCTAATCCAATAGATTCAATTTCAAATGTATTGAAACTAATTTCAGATTTGTAAAATTATTCTGGCTACAAATTAAATATGAATACAACACAAATATTAATTTTTAATATAAATTCTGAGAATTTAAGGTATCTAGAAGAAACGTTTAAATGGAACTTTTATAATGATTAGATTGTATCCTAATTGTATCAAATATAAATACAATTGTAGAAGATAATTATAAAAAACTATTATCAATATTTAAAGAAAATTTTCAAAATTGGAAGGGGTTAGAGATTTCTTGGATGGTATATATGAATAAGATCTCAGCATGCTTGATACAAAAATGTATTTATTTTTTTCGATCCATACCCATAAGAGTACCTCGCTCAATACTTCATCAATTCAAACAATTGCTTGTTAAATTTATTTGGGGGAATAAAATACTCAGAATTTCATTACACTCACTAAAAGAGTGCATAAATGCGAAACAAATCTTCCTGATATAATAGAATTACATGATTGTGTCCTGTTTACTATTTTTTTTTTAAATGGGACAACTTTATTAATCATGATCCAAGCTGGAAGCATATGGAATCAACAAGTACTTATTAAAAACTAGCTTGGATTAGTTCTGAAATTTTTTTTAAAAAAATTGTAAACAAAACAATTACTACTCTTAAATTATTTTAAAATAACCCCTTAAGGACCAAACTTCTGGAATAAAAGGGAATCATGACATGTCACACGTCATGTGTCCTTAAGGGGATAAATTGGGCATTTGTAATGAATTGATCCCCTGTGCACCAATTGAAGTTATGAAATTCTATATTGCTGATATAGACTTATCAAAATGGATAGAATGCAATATTCAAAATATAACTCAAATTGCTCCCTTGGGGAAAATTAAATCATTATTCAAATTTGGATTGCCCAATCAAGAGCTATTCAATTATGTTAGAATAAGACATTTATTAAATGCCTTAGATATCAAAGAACAGCCAGAATTTGAAAACTGAATTAATAAACATTATAAAAACAAACACATTTCTAAAGTTACGAATATGGTTAAGGACCTAATGGTCATAGATAAACCTAAATCCATTTAAAAATGGGAA
This sequence comes from Pelobates cultripes, assembly GCA_933207985.1. NCBI lineage: Eukaryota > Metazoa > Chordata > Amphibia > Anura > Pelobatidae > Pelobates > Pelobates cultripes. The sequence goes on from OW240916.1 coordinate 63,053,334, forward strand.
AGAGATATAAATAAATTGTTTACTCTGGAAACATGGTGAGATAGATTAATTGAGATCAGAAAAATCACTCACAGCCTTAATATACAAGAGACCTTTTTAAAAATCACTCATCGATGGTATATCACTCCATATAGAATTAAAATATTTAAAAATAGCTACTCACATAAATGCTGCAGATGTTCCAAAGAAATAGGTACACTAAAGCATATGTGGTGGAAATGTGAGGAATTAGAAGAAATAAAAAGAAAGATCACTAATATATTTCGAGAATTAGGAATACAACAGGCAGTATTATTACCCCAGACATTTTTATTTCATTTGGATCTTCCAAATTGCAATTATGAACAAAAATACTAATTATTCATATTTTTATGGCAATCAAACCAGAAATTGGAAAAACCCAATGGCACCAATATGGCCAGTAATAAATAACCAAATTATATATCAACAACAGATGGAGGAAGGAATTTACCGAAAGTTAAATAAGATTTCAGTATACAAAAAAGTATGGGGAATGTGGACGAATATGTTATAAACCATATGTAATTACACACTCTGAGCATAAAACAAAATAAAAAGATAGAAAATGTTATATAAAAATTTAAATTGGCTTAGATTAAAAGTATTACCTTTTCTCAAATAGCCAATATAATGAACTCTTTTTTATCTACCCGAATTATAATTTAATATAATATAATTCTCTCTGAAATTAAGCAAGCAAAAGGTTAAATCAACAAAAACTTTTTGTATTTATTTTTTGATTAGAGGAGTGAATTAGGGATGAATGGGGTTTACAATGTATTTATGTTGGAATAGTACACTGTTAATATTCCATGGACATGAATAAATGTCTATGTATATGCAAAAGAAAATTTTCAATAAAGACTAAGAAAAAAATAAGACAAAATAAAAATGAATTCCTTCAATACTAGAGAAAAACTGTTGTACTTTAAAAAAAAAAAAAAAGTGATAGGCATAAACTATGATTGATTTTTTTGTTTCTATAAAATCTTGCACTCAGACGAAATGCATAGCCTGGTGTTTTATATTGTTTTACACTTTAACCCCTTAAGGACCAAACTTCTGGAATAAAAGGGAATCATGACATGTCACACATGTCATGTGTCCTTAAGGGGGTTAAGGAGGTAGTCCGCTCTTCACAGCTTACTGCCAGATTTTAATGGGTTTTCATGCAATGGACTCTGCATCCATTTCAGCTGGCACTCACTGCTCATTACTTGTCGCACATGGGAATTTATTAGGACCTCAGATTTCTTCCTAACTTCGGGCTAGCCAAGGACATTGGTAATTCTTCCACATGGGTGCATAATTGTTTGAAAAGGTTTGCTTCCTGACTCTTATCCATGCATAGCTGCTGATTTCTCTGCAGTGAATATTATCTGTGATGCTTTGTGAGGGTATTTAATGGGTGATAAGTATTAAAAATAATATTTTCATAAAAAATTATCAAAAATTAATATAATAATTTTTATTATATCAAAATTTATATCTTGACACTGTTTCCACGATTATATTTAAAGCTGAGAATTATCCACTATTTTAATTCTCATAGATCCTGAAGTAAGTTCCATAAGAGGATTTGTATTTCACTCATTAATCACAAATTAATTATAAAAATATAATTTATTGTGACAATACTAATAATAATATGTAACTTGCGTGATAATATCAGTGAATATTTATGTATAACATAAGAATACAATATGGCAGTGGTTTAACACAATTTTTTAGTTCATCTAGCAACAGTTATATTGACATGTATGCAGTTTTTAACAAGACTTACGACAGGACACTTTACTTTGAAATCCACTTAACACAGAACACAGCATCTCGCAGCATTTCACAGCAACACAGCCTCAAGCAATAAAAACTTTAGCCGACAGTCAAATCACACTGAATTAACTCTTTCACTGCTGGCTACAATTCTCATAGGCAAGATATATGTGGCGAAACCAACCTCGCCACAAAGCATTGGAAAAGCCTGGTTGCTCGCCTGTTGCCCTTGGACTATGGCCCCATGTTAAAAAGCCTTCTTTTCCCCTGCAGAAAAGGCTTGTTCGTGCCTTTCTGCCCGGTGTTTGGTAGATTCAATCTACCGAACAAACAACCGAATGAGTGGACCACCTGTATTGGGAGTGTGTCGGCAATTGACCTCCCAGAAGCTGCGGTTAACCGCAGCTTAATTGACGAATGCTGGGTGGTCTTTGTTCGTTTGCCGAACACGTGGAGGCGGCCATTTAAAAGTCCCGAACGGCCAGCGGTGTTCAGCGCCCAAACTATGGAACTGGAAACGGACACTTATTTGCGAGAACACCGCTGAGCCGTCAGCCTCCTTGCTCCTGCATTCGGTCATTTAACCGGATGCCTGTTCATTTGGTAGTTTAACCGTATGAACAGCAATACCCCAGATAGCCATCCCGTGGAGTCTATTTGTATGGAGAACAGACTTTGTGAACACTTTGACTCATAGGATCTGAGTGCTATTCAGTACTTTTGTGCGCTCAAATCCCAGCTATCTGGGGATGGGTAACATGTATATATTTTATGTGACAAATGTAACATTATGTATTTTATTGTATTTTATTGTTTTATTGTAACCATGTGGTTAATGGAGTTTCGCCTCTGTCCTTGGAGATAATTGGATTACTTCCCAATTATCTCCAGGATAGAGGGGAGGGATTGTAATGTACTGGGGGAGTGTTTTAACCCTGTATGCCTGTGATTGGTCATTTACCATTTGTGTCCCAGTCTCCCATTTGGTCCCATAGGGGAGTGTCCACCAGGTGGGAGACCTGCATAAATACTGGGCAGTTAGCCCTCAATAAACCAGACCACTGCTTGACCCTCAACACAGAGCTCGGTCTCGTTTTTGGGGGGATTTACTGTATGCTGATAGAGACTGATTGCCAGGAGTGTAAGCCGCTTGGGTGCTTTTCCTGTTTGTCTGCTAGCAGCTATTCGTGAGGTTCCAGTTCGGGAGTTTGGAGTGTTACTGTATGCAGTTCGGGAGTTTGGAGCATTCCCTTGTATGCAGTTCAGGAGTTTGGTGTTCTGCAGTAGCTGTGCCTGTATCTCTGGAAGGGGAAGATCTACTAAACGGCAGTTTAACCCTTTTATGCTGGGGGTGCCGTTACAATATCCTATTATATTGCAATGTTACAACTACAATATTTCTCATACTTGATCATTGACCATAACTCTAATCAGATGTGTAGATATGTCCCAGGAATTTTGAATGCAAGTATGATGAGGGAATTGTATGAAAATAGAAAAGTTTTCAGAGTTCTGAAGTTATGTTAGTTGGAAAAGATACAAAGAATTAGGTGTGTCCTGCTTTGGCTTCAGATGTCAGATCTTAGCTGTTAGATGTGCGTCCGTTCTCAGAGTTAGAGTGTATCTGAGTCTGAGTGAGTCTTGAGGTTTTGAGAGTCAGAGTGTTCCCTCTCTTCTTTGTCCTTAATTTTTAAAGGACAAGTTCCCTATACGTCACTAGTTCATTGTTACCAATAGAGAATTATGGGCGTGTCTTCCCTACAGACTATTATCTAGATTTTGGTCAGTAGATGACGCAATTACATCACCAAAAATTCTTGTCAGGGGGTCCATTTACCTTTTTGTTTAATGGGTTAAATTAATTTCGTGATGCGTTTGACGTCATCTTGGTTTTCTTTTATGGATAACCGTCCATCAAAGACATGTTACTTCAAAGCATTTTCTTTGTTTTTTTTTTTTACCAATCAGAGCATCTGGTTTTGGTGTCATATATTTAGAATTTGACAACTGCAGCCTTAATTTCACCCTTCCTTACAATGGAACTTTATAAGATTCCGTTAGTTATTAGAAAGTAAAAATAATTACTTAGTGTTATCTATTATTGGTGTCTGGTTCTCTTGTGTGAAACTGTGTAGTTAGTAGTATTTATACATGTCTATTACACATATTCCACTAGCATTAGTAAACAATATGACATTTCTTCATTGATATTATATACATGAATATTCTATATTATTAATATAGTACTATTTATATATGATTAATATAATATAGTTTTATGTGGATAGTGTGTGTGTGTATATATATATATATATATATATATATATATATATATATGTATATATATATATATATTTGTCTCTGGGATGTTAGATTCAACCCCTCTTTTGCTGTAGACATCATGCCTTATCTCAGGTTTTATCTCTGCCAAATGTTTACATAAGTCGCATTCCTTAGCTTAGGCTTGAATGTATAGAGTTACAGAGAGAAAAAGGTTGTGTCTGTCTTTGCTTTGTAATACAAAAATTACAAAAATACAGTATACACTTTAATTTCTGTCTAAGCACAAAATGTCTGCCAGTATAAATATGCTGACAGCTTGCAATTTTTATGTTGGTTTGTTGCTCTGATTCGTTATTATAATCATTGCATTGTGATACTTTGTTGTACAATGTTTTGTATTTAGTCAGCCCACAGCTTTTAGCTGTGTATAGTGGCCATTATCTAGGTGCATAATGTTTTAGGTCTATTAAAGTAGAACTTTTTTTTTTTTTTTTTAAAGGTACAACAGTCTTTTTATTATTGAAGGAATAACTTACCTTGCCAATTCATTCAACCTTATTAGGGATTAGATTTTTTTTTCTCCAGTTCCCATTTAAATTGGTGATATGATTTTATATATGAACTGGTGGCATGCTTATATATATTTTTTCTATATTTTTCATATATTTTCCCCCCTGAAGAGCCGGCCAAACCGGCGAAATGCGCGTTGGGGCTCACCAACAGTCTCAGACCGCCACGTGTAAATTAGTATCCTCTCTTGATCTTTAGAGAATTGACAGGAAGGATTTCTTCTCACACGATTTGGCTATCCGTCTATTATAGTGTCCATATGCACTTGGGGCACTTATTCAGCATAGACAGCTTAAGATTTTTTTACTTTGGCTAAAGTTGCTCTGCCATTTGGAGGCATATGCTACATGGGCGTCTGCATAGGGGGTGGGGGGGGGCATACAAACTTGCCCCCTGGATTTTTCAGCTTGTTCTGATATTTTTCATGTGAGATTGAAAATACAGTGCAATACTGGCGCTGGCCAGTATGTGGTGCTGTGTATGGAGAGAGACAGGGATAGGAAGCTACATCTAATCTCTGCTTCTCTCTCCTGACCACAGGGGAGCAGCACAGAGTGCAGCCAGCAACTCCCAGACTGCAGAGGCAGCCTACAGATTAGGTAAGTAAGGGGCAGCGAGGAGCAGGAATGGGAAGCAAGGAGCAGGAAGAGGCAGCAAGGAGCGGAAAGGGACAGAAGGAGTACAAAGGTAAAGTAGGAGAAGGAACAGAAATGAGCAAGAAGGGACACCAAGGAGCAGAAAGGGTCAGCAATGAGCTGGAAGGGGCAGAAGGAGTACAAACGTAAAATAGGAGAAGGAGCAGAAATTAGCAGGAAGGGTCAGCAAGGAGCAGGAAGGGTCTGCAAGGAGCAGGAAGGGGCAGCAAGGAGCAGAGAGGGTGGGAAAGGGAAGCAAGGAGCAGGAAGGGTCTGCAAAGAGCAAAAAGGGACAGAAGGATCACAAAGGTAAAGGAGCAGAAAAAATCAGAAGGAGCACAAAGGTAAAGTAGAAGAAGGAGCAGAAAGGGTGTACAAGGAGCAGAAAGGGATCAGAAAGAGAAAGGAGCAAAAGGGCGCAAAATAAGCAGAAAGTAGCAGAAAGGTAAAGGAGCAGAAGGAGCCAAGGAGGAGAGAAGACAGTGTCAGAAGAAAAAAAAGACTGTGTCAAATGAAGGAGAAGAAAATGAGATTGGAGCAGGAAGGACAAGTGAATTCAACCCTCCACTTTATTCTGGACACCACATTATAAGGCTTTGGTACTTGGGCCTGGCAGGGAAACTTTGGACCTTCTCATCTCCCCAGGTAAACAAAATGTCAGTGTTAATGTGTTCACTTTTATTTACTGAGTGTCAGGAAGCACAGAGTGCCGCTGGATAGGCTAGAGCGGTCAGGTGGCACTCTAAGCCAATCAGTAGCTCCCCATTCATAAAAAATTTTTTTTTTATGAACCGGGAACTATCGATTGGCTTAGAGCATCAACTGACCACTCTAGCCAATCTGCACTTCCCTACACTCCGTTTCAGAAGCCGAATACCACTGAGCGACCTTGAGATCTGGAGCTGGAGGAAGCCATTTGAGAGTGGTTTAACCCCTTAAAGGAAAGAGAGCACCCAGGGGCTTCCTGGCATCATATCATTTTTATTTAGATGAAGTTGTTATGGTGACCAGAATGTTCCTTTAAGTTGCTTAAAGGAACACTATTGTGTCAGGAATTCAAAAATGTATTCCTGACACCATAGTTGTGAAAATGCTATTCACCCTGGCTTTATGTGATAATGACTATGCCCATTCCGAGGCACCGAGGCTAGTGGTGTTGTGGAGAGAGGCACTGAGACTAGTGGTGTTGTGGAGACCGGCTTGGAGACTATGGTGAGGCCTAATAGAAAGCAGTTGTTGTTGGGTGATTCCATTATAAGAGGTGTGGAGATGGACAATGGTGGTCTTGTGAGGTGTCTTCCCGGAGCTACTGCTCACAGAGACAGGAGACGTATCTGTAATATTGTTAAGCAAGCAAAGCAGGAAGGGGAATTGGATGTACTTGTCCATCTAGGGACAAATGACTTGGCTTGCAATGAGGTTTCAGAGGTTAAGGAAGTTTTTAGTGTTTTTGCCAATGATATACGGCAGGTTGCTTCCACACTGTCATTCTCTGAAGTTCTGCCTGTGCATAACACTCAGAATGACAGGCGGATGCGTATTAGGGACTTTAATTTGTGGCTTGGTGAATGGTGTCGGGAGCAAGGATTTGGCTTTATTTCTCATGGTAGCTCTGTTTGGAATGGAGATAAGCTGTACAAAAAAGATGGTTTGCATCTTTCTCAAAAGGGAACAAATGTTCTCAGTGAGCAGTTCAGAGGTTTTGCTAGGATGTATTTAAACTAGGAGGGGGGGGCAAAAGGGTGATAAAACATCAATCCAATTGTCCCCCAAAACAAGGACAGAAGGTGCTTGTAGCAAGTGTGTTAAAAAATGATAAGCTTAGAGTCATGTCTACAAATGCTCGCAGTTTAGGGAATAAGATCCATGAACTTGTGGCAATAATGGCAACTGATAGTGTAGATTTAGTCGCTGTTACTGAGACATGGTACAATGAGAAAAATGACTGGGACATAGCAATACCAGGGTACTCTTTATATAGGAAAGATAGGGAAGGCAAGAAAGGGGAGGGGTGGCCTTGTATGTGAAGGATAGCATAAAATCTAGCCTAATAAAAGTTAGTGAGGCAAACATAGAGTCCGTTTGGGCTACGTTAGAATTTGGTAATCACACAGTAACTCGTGTAGGTGTGATTTATAGGCCCCCAGGACAAATTGAAGAGTTAGATAATCTACTAGTTGAGGAAATAGCTAAAATGACAATGAAGGGGGAAGTTATCATCATGGGTGACTTTAATCTTCCTGATGTAAATTGGAAAACAAAATTAGCTACTTGTGCCAGGAGCACACATATTCTAAACTCCCTACTGGGATTGTCTCTAAAACAAGTTGTTGAGGAGCCAACTCGTAAAGAGGCCATACTAGATTTAGTGTTAACAAATGGAGATTTGGTATCAGATGTTACTGTAGGTGAAAGTTTAGGATCCAGTGATCATCAGTCAGTGTGGTTTAATATAAGAACAGTGACTGAGTCACACCACACAAAAACAAAAGTTTTAGACTTTAGAAAAACAGACTTTTCTAAAATTAGAATATGGGTAGAGGAGTCATTATCAGACTGGAGCAATTTAAATGGAGTCCAAGAAAAATGGGATTATTTAAAAGTTGCACTATTGAAGGCAACAGAAAATTGCATTAGGCTTGTCAGTAAAAGCAAAAAATTCAAGAAACCACTGTGGTACTCCGCAGATGTGGCCAAAATAGTTAAAAACAAAAAGTTAGCATTTAGGAATTATAAAAAAACCCAGAGTGAGGGAGACAAAATGATCTATAAGATTAGGCAGAAAGAGGCTAAGCAAGTTATAAGAGCTTCCAAATCACACACAGAAGAGAAAATAGCACAGTCAGTAAAAAAGGGGGATAAAACATTTTTTAGATACATAAATGAGAAAAGAAAAGTAAAACAAGGATTAGTTAGATTAAAAACAAAAGAAGGAAGGTATGTAGAAGAGGATAAAGGTCAGGCTGACTGCCTCAATGAATATTTTTGTTCTGTATTTACAGAAGAAAATGAAGGAAAGGGACCTCAGTTGAGAAAAAGGATAAATGAGTCATTTATTACACGTGAGTTTACAGAGGAAGAGGTTCTATTTCAACTGTCAAAAGTAAAGACAAATAAGTCAATGGGACCTGATGGAATACACCCAAAGCTATTAAAAGAGCTTAGTGGTGTACTAGCAAAACCATTAACAGATTTATTTAACCAATCATTGTTAACAGGAGTAGTCCCAGAAGATTGGAAGTTAGCGAATGTTGTGCCCATTTACAAGAAAGGTAATAGGGAGGAGTCGGGCAACTATAGGCCAGTAAGCCTTACTTCAGTAGTGGGGAAAGTGATGGAAACCATGTTAAAGGATAGGATTGATGAACATCTAAAAACACATGGATTTCAAGATCAGAGACAACATGGGTTTACTTCAGGGAGATCATGCCAAACTAATCTTATTGATTTTTTTGATTGGGTAACTAAAATTATAGATCAGGGTGGTGCAGTAGACATTGCTTACCTAGATTTCAGTAAGGCTTTTGACACTGTTGCACATAGAAGGCTTATCAATAAACTGCAATCTTTAAGTTTGGATTCCAATATTGTTGAATGGGTAAGGCAGTGGCTGAGTGACAGGCAACAGAGGGTTGTAGTTAATGGAATATATTCGAAGCTTGGACTTGTCACCAGTGGGGTACCTCAGGGATCTGTACTTGGACCCATTCTCTTTAATATTTTTATTAGTGATATTGCAGAAGGTCTTGATGGTAAGGTATGTCTTTTTGCTGATGATACTAAGATATGTAACAGGGTTGATGTTCCAGGAGGGATAAGCCAAATGACAAATGATTTAGGTAAACTAGAAAAATAGTCAGAATTGTGGCAACTGACATTTAATGTGGATAAGTGCAAGATAATGCATCTTGGACGTAAAAACCCAAGGGCAGAGTACAGAATATTTGATAGAGTCCTAACCTCAACATATGAGGAAAGGGATTTAGGGGTGATTATTTCTGATGACTTAAAGGTAGGCAGACAATGTAATAGAGCAGCAGGAAATGCTAGCAGAATGCTTGGTTGTATAGGGAGAGGTATTAGCAGTAGAAAGAGGGAAGTGCTCATGCCATTGTACAGAACACTGGTGAGACCTCACTTGGAGTATTGTACACAGTACTGGAGACCGTATCTTCAGAAGGATATTGATACCTTAGAGAGGGTTCAGAGAAGGGCTACTAAACTGGTTCATGGATTGCGGGATAAAACTTACCAGGAAAGGTTAAAGGATCTTAACATGTATAGCTTGGAGGAAAGACGAGACAGGGGGGATATGATAGAAACATTTAAATATATAAAGGGAATCAACACAGTAAAGGAGGAGACTATATTTAAAAGAAGAAAAACTACCACAACAAGAGGACATAGTCTTAAATTAGAGGGACAAAGGTTTAAAAATAATATCAGGAAGTATTACTTTACTGAGAGGGTAGTGGATGCATGGAATAGCCTTCCAGCTGAAGTGGTAGAGGTTAACACAGTAAAGGAGTTTAAGCATGCGTGGGATAGGCATAAGGCTATCCTAACTATAAGATAAGGCTAGGGACTAATGAAAGTATTTAGAAAATTGGGCAGACTAGATGGGCCGAATGGTTCTTATCTACCGTCACATTCTATGTTTCTATGTTTCTATTCCCTTTCATGACACTGTCAAAAAGGGACCAAGCATGGATGTCATTATAAATATGTTCCCCCTCAAAAAAAATATTCCTGCAGATGCCCATGGGCAGCCTATAGATCAGGGAAGTGAGGCATGGGGGGCAGCCTATAGATAAGGGAAGTGAGACATGGGGGGAGCTTACAGATAAGGGAAGTGAGGCATCGGGGGCATGGGGAGGGGGCAGCCTATAGATCAGGGAAGTGAGGCATGGGGCAGCCTATAGATCAGAGAAGTGAGGCATGAGGGGGCAGCCCATAGATCAGGGAAGTGAGGCATGGGGGCAGCCTATAGATCAGGTAAGGGGGTGGGGGTGGGGGAGGGGAGAGAAAGCCTATAGATCAGGTAGTTGAAGGGTGGGGGAAAAGACAGCCTATAGATCAGGTAAGTGAGAGATGGTGGGGTGCAGCATACAGATCAGGTAAGTGAGAGATGGGGGGATCCATCTACAGATCAGGTAAGTGAGGGCTAGGAGAAGGCAGCCTACAGGAAGGGTCAGCAAGGAGCAGGAAGGTAAAATAAGAGAAAGAGTAGAAAGGAGAAGGAACAGAAATAACCAGGAAGGGACATCAAGGAGCACAAAGGGGCAGGCAGCAAGGAGCTGGAAGGGACAGCAAGGAGCACAAAGGGTAAAGTAGGAGAAGGAGTACAAAGGAACAGAAATGAGCAGAAATGGGCAGCAAGGAGCAGGAAGGGTCTCCGAGGAGCAACAGGGTCAGCAAGGAGCACAAAGGGTCAGCAAGGAGAAGGAAGGGTCAGCAAGGAGCAGGAAGGGTCAGCAAGAAGCAGGAAGGAGCAGGAAGGGTCAGCAAGGAGCTGGAAGGGAAAGCAGCACAAAGGTAAAGTAGAAGGAGCAGAAAGGACAGCAAGGAACAGGAAGGGACAGAATGAGCACAAAGGTAAAGTAGGAGAAGGAACAGAAATGAACAGGAAGAGACATCAAGGAGCAGAAAGGGTCAGCAATGAGCTGGAAGGGGCAGGAGGAGCACAAAGTAGGAGAAGGAGAGGAAATTAGCAAAAAGGGTCAGCAAAGAGCAGGAAGGGTCAGCAGGAAGGGTCTGCAAGGAGCAGAAAGGGTCTGTAAAGAGCAGAAAGGGACAAAAGGAGCCCAAATGTAAAGTAGCAGAAAGAATCAGAAGGAACTCAAAGGCAAAGTAGGAGAATTAGCAGAAAGGGTCTGCAATGAGCAGAAATGGATCAGAAAGAGAAAGGAGCAGAAGGGCGCAAAATAAGCAAAAAGTAGCAGAAAGGTAAAGGAGCAGAAGGAGCCAAGGAGCAGAGAAGACAGTGTCAAAAGAAAAAGAAGACTGTGTCAAATGAAGGAAAATAAAAGGAGATTGGAGCAGGAAGGACAAGTGAAGTGAACCCTCCACTTTATTCTGGACACCACATCATAAGGCTTTGGTACCTGGGCCTGGCAGGTAAACTTTGGACCTTCTCATATCCCCAAGTAAAAAAAATCAAAAAAATCATAGTTAATGTGTTCACTTTTATTTAGTGTCAGGAAGCACAGAGTGCCGCTGGGTAGGGGTGTCGCTGATTTGCTAGAGCATTCAGCTTTCACTCTAAGCCAATCAGTAGCTCCCCATTCATAAAAAAGTAAAACAATTTTATAAACTGGGAACTAGCGATTGGCTTAGAGCGTCAGCTGACCACTCTAGCCAATCTGCAGCACCCATGCCTGACGTCAATCTGCACTTCTCTACACTCTGTTTCAAAAGCTGAATACCACTGAGTGGCCTTGAGATCTGGAGCTGGCGGAAGGTCTGACAAGACCAATCTCACCACATTGCATTGGAGAAGCCTGGTTGCTCGCCTTTTGCCTTTGGATTATGACCCCATGTTAAAAGACTTGATTTTCCCCTTCAAAGACATGAAAGCCGGGTCATTTGGTGCTTGCCCTGTTTGAGCGGTGATAGCTATGCCATGGAGCCCATTCGTATAATGAAAGACTATGGGAAAGACTTTGGCTCCATGGCAATTGAACTGTATGTGTGTGCTCTGTGCGCCATTCAGTAATAATGTGCACTCAGATCTGAGCTATCTGGGGATATGTTGAATGTACCTGTTTTGTGCAATGGCTGCACAGTTATATGTTTTTATGTGTTTTATTGTCTTTTGCTGCCATGTGTTCAATGCAGTTTTGCCTCTGTCTTTGGAGATAATTGGATTACTTCCCAATTATCTCCAGGATAGAAGACTCGGTGGAACTGGTTTTGGGCAAAAAAGCCATGCTTCCTTTGGTCACAAAGGACTATGATCTATCTTTTGAACCACTTGACCAATTTGGATGATTTTGACATATGTTTGTATTTGGAGTATGCTGATTCTGAAAATGTAAGTTTATGTGAATGTGATGCATACTTTTCAAGTTATGAATAATGTGGAAAAATTGTATTTCTCTGCTTGTTATAATTACATTACCTGTGGCAAATCCTGCCACTTCTTATACAGACTTTTATTCCAGCACGCAGAACTCTGAACTATACTCTCAGTGGCATACATACCAGGGTCGCGGCTGCGACCGGGCCCGGCCCACCAGGGGGCCCGGCCGCCCCTGCGATCCGGTATGTAGCCACAGGGCCAGCCTCTTCTCCTGAGGGGCCCAGGAGGCGGCCACCCCAGGGCCCCCCGAGGCTGGCCCTGCTGACACCCGGAAGGCGGGTGGCCGGTCGGGCAGGCGGGCGCGCGAGGGAGCACTCAATGCTTCCTCTTCAGCTCCCTTGTGCGCCGAACTGATACCGGAGCCGGAAGATGACGTCATCTTCCGGCGCCGGTATCCCTACGCGGCGCGCGAGGGAGCTGAAGAGGAACACTGAGTGCTCCCTCGCGCGCCCGCCTGCCTGCCCGACCGGCCAGACAGCCAGCCCAGGAGTACCACTGGACCCCAGGGAATCCCCCCAGCACTCCAAAAGGTAAGGAGGCTGGGGGATTAAAATTAAAAAAAAAAACATGTGTGAGTGTTAGAGTGAGTGTTAGTGTGTGAGTGTTAGAGTGAGTATTAGTGTGAGTGTTAATGTGTGAGTGTTAGTGTGAGTGTGTGAGTGTTAGTGTGAGTGTTAGAGTGAGTGTTAGTGAGTGTGTGTTAGTGTGTGAGTGTTAGAGTGAGTGTTAGAGTGTGAGTGTTAGTGTGTGAGTGTTATTGTTAGAGTGTGTGTGAGTGTTAGAGTGTGTGTGTGTGTGTTAGAGTGTGTGTTAGTGTGAGTGTTAGAGTGAGTGTTAGAGTGAGTGTGAGTGTGAGTGTTTGAGTGAGTGTGTGTGTCTGCTAGTTAGTGCTAGTGTGAGTGTTAGTGTGTGTGAGTGTTAATGTGTGTGTGTGTGTGTGAGTGTTAGTGTGTGTGAGTGTTAGAGTGAGAGTGAGTGTTAGTGTGTGTCTGCTAGTGTGTTACTGTGTGTGTCTAACTGAGTGTGTGTGTGTTAGTGAGTCTGTTTGATGTCTGTTAGTGAGTTTGTCAATGAGAGTGTATGTCTGTCGCTGAGTGTGTCTGTCAGTAAATGTGTGTGTCTGTTAGCTAGTGTGTATGCGTCTGTAAGTGAGAGTGTGTGTCTTCAGCACTTACCTTTCTCCAGCACCGGACTCCCTTGGCGCTGGGGATCCCTCAGCTCCGAATGCGACTGCGCACGCATTCAAACCGCCCATAGGAAAGCATTACTCAATGCTTTCCTATGGACATTCAGTGTGCTCCTCTAGTGGCTGTCAGTGAGACAGCCACTAGAGGCTGGATTAACCCTCAGTGAAATATAGCAGTTTCTCTGAAACTGCTATGTTTTCAGCTGCAGGGTTAAAACTAGAGGGACCTGACACCCAGACAACTTAATTGAACTGATGTGATCTGGGCGTCTGTAGTGGTCCTTTAAGTGTGTGTGCACCTGTAACCCTTGCGACCAGGTGCCCACCGCCATGTGTTGCGGCCCGGCCCGCGCGCTGGGGGGGGGGAGAGCGGGGGAGTGGGGGCCCACGGATCAATTTTCGCACCGGGGCCCCATGGGTCATGTGTACGCCACTGTATACTCTTATCATGTGTGCAGAAAAAGAGACTTGATTCCCGAATGGACACTATTGCAATTCATACGAATGCCGGAAACTACGGAATGAGGAGACCACCCCGATGGGGTCGTGTGTCTCCCATTAACGGCTCGATACAATGTTGCGAAGTGGGTTAAGTGCGAGTGTGTGTGTGGCCACCATTTCGTATACCGAACACGTGGCGGCGGCCATCTTACACACGAACAGCGGTACTTGGTTGTCGAACGCCTGGAACTCTAATCGGGCATTCGACTAACCGAGTACCGCTAAGACCTCCAGCACGCCCAAACCACACGAACGGAACACACAAACCCGTCAGCGTTCGGTAGTGGGAATCCCACGAAAGAGGGGATTCTTTTGAACGGTCACAGAGACCTGGATGCCACTGCCTTTCGGGACTTTTGGTTCATCAGAAAAGACCGACCGCAGGGCCAGAATTCATGGAACTGTTTTTGGCTACTGTGCCCGTGTGGTCGGTCAAATCTTTCACCGGTTATAACTCCCGAACCCCTGGTCCGATCTGGGTGAATTTTAAGTATGTTGCTCACCCAGATCAGGGCTACCAGGGGGTACACCTTATATAATTATATCTGACTGTTTTGGGGTACATCCAGAAATTGGGTAAAACAGCAGTATGTATAAGTGGATTATGTGTCACACTGAGGGGAGGAGATGTGTGGGAGGTAACCATTACACTATTGGCTACTGTACAAATTAATGTGAATCCCTCCCTTGCATGGGAGAAACCTTTAAAAGGAGGTTGTGTGATTAAAAGTTTAGTTCTGTTCCTGATGCTATGTGTCGCCCAGTCATTGGGATCTATATTGGGATATTTGTGGATTACCTTGCTTGCTGTGACTATTGTTATATGGGATTGTATTACTTGTTCCTGACATTCTATGTTTCTACCTTAAGTGTGACCTAAATTGGAAAAAAGTCAGATCAGAAATTAGATTTCTGATTACACACAGTGTTTCTTTAATGAATGAATGTTGAATGAATGTTAGAGGGTATTTTAAGTTTTTTGTCATTAAACATTTTCAGAGGAATTTGTGGATTTAATACTGCCGATCCGCTACATTACCCATTGTGTAAGGTAATTGTATCACAGGCAGAGGGGAGGATTTTGTGTGGGAGTGTCTGAGTGTATTGTATGTGTTTATTGGTTGTGTTCCAAAACCCTGTGGGTGGTACTAATGTGTACATAAGCACAATAAACCCACAGCTCTGTCTGTTCACTGCTTGACCCTCAACACGGAGCTTTGTCTCGTTCTTGGGGGGATTTATTGTATGCTGTTCCAGTTCGACTGCTAGGAGTGTAAACCTATTCGGATGTTTTTTCCTATTCGGCTGTTTACGGCAATCATATGGTTTCCTGTTCGGCGGATGGTGTTCTGTAGTAGATGTGCCTGTGTCTCTGGAAGGGAAGATCTACTAAACGGCGGTTTAACCCTTTTATGCTGAGGGTGCCATTACAGAAGCCTTTTGGGGTTAAACCATTTGAGAGCAGTTAACCCCTTAAAGGAAAGAGAGCACCCAGGGGCTTCCTGGCATCATAGCATTTTCATTTTGATGAAGTTGTTATGGTGACCAGAATGTTCCTTTAATTTGCTTAAAGGAACACTATAGTGTCAGGAATTCAAACATGTATTCCTGACACCATAGTTGTGAAAACGCTATTCATCCTGGCTTTATGTGATAATGACTATGCCCCTTCCCGTCATTACAATTATGCTCTCCCCCCGCTCCCCGGAAAAATTCCTGTGGATGCCCATGTTATGCTATACAGTTTTTTTCTACCAGGACATAACACTTGTGAGCACCACGGCACCTAGATAGTTAGTTTTGACTCGCTTTCAGAGTCCAGGTGCCCTTGAAGGCATAGCTCAGGCATTGGCTCAGATTGTACTATACCAATATCTCTGTGCAATTATAGGAGACTAACATTTTCTCGGTCTCCCCCAGCAATGACATAGTACGATATATACATCTATTGCCCATAACAGTTAAACCCATCAGTGGGTGCTCTATGTGTGCTAAAGCTGCATGAGACATATAGTCTCTTGTCTGTCAGCATTAGTAACATTCCATCATTGTGCAATTGGAGGAGATTATTTCCTCCAATTCAGATTATCTTCTCGAATGTTGGTCAAAAGATCAATGTTCTTTTTTATAACCAGATTCAGATAAGCATTCTTTCTAGTTGATGCTTCTACCAGTTTTGACATAAAAGGTGTAATTTAAAACCTGATTCTCCTTGCTAAACTACTACTCCCTGTATCCCCATTTATGTGTGGGTAATTAAAATCTCCAATAATTAATGTGTTAACCAGATGCAGCTTTTCCAATCTGCTCTACCATCTGTTCTTCCTTATCATAATTAACATTAGATGGTTTAGAACTTATCCCACCTAAATTGATTTACCTTCTTTTGCCACATGCAGATATCTACCCATAAAGCTTTCACATATCCGCATCACATTCCACTTGCTTTAACTCATGTTTGACATACAAACACACCCCATGTATGATGCACTGTGCCTAGGTGGGGAGTTTCTTCATAGGTTTAGCAATGCGTGAGCGAGTTGGTCACATATAAGGGAACCTGGCAGCCATATTGTTGGGTTTGCTTATTATACATACAACTGTCTCCTTTAATGAGACATTGGAGGTGGTAATTATAGGAGGAAGATGGAATCACACAGTCCCTTTGGGACAGACCCATTCAAGAGTTTATACCTGCATTGACCCTCACTTTGTCTCTGGACATCAGAGGCAGATTTAAGTAATCTAACTGGGTAACACAGGATCCGTACCTGCCATACCCATAAGGATAGGACTCCAGTGCAGACTATATCACAGGAGGTCCAGAGGGAGACAAATGTGCTTTTAGGGCTGCTTTGCGCTCAGCACTTTATGTTTGCATGTGTGTAGCATGTAAAATACTTTCCTGATTTATGCATGGTTTTAGACCATACCTTTCTTTTATATTAACGTTAAAGATTTTCAAGTTTATAATCAACAATAAAGTCCTTTTGGATTATAAATTATTGGTACGTTTACACAGAGGTTGTTATTTTATATATTCCACTCACCATTCAATTATATCTTAAACACCAATGGGTTTTTATATGGAAGATTCCAGCAGTCAAGCACTGTCAACAAATAAGCTAAGTTGGGCAGGGCTATCTTACTGGGTTAGAGCATCAGCTAGTTGTTCTTAGTTAATGAGCTAATCCCGGCACCACAAGGCTTAGTTATGTGTAGGAGCTTCCAGGAGCACAAGGGGGCACCAGGCATACCACAGGTAAGTTGCCAGTGGGCTGTAGTGCTATAGATAGGAGATAAATGTGCAAGACATCACTTACCACTATGCCACCAAGCAACACCAGTAATGTGGGTAATATGTTGGTTCTATTTAACGGTTCACCAGACTGCATCCAAAACAAGTTTTATTTAAAAAAAAAATTTAAATTAAAAAAAAAAAAAAAAGAGACTCCATGTTTTAACATAAAACAATAAAAAGTCACATATACTGTAGGAAACATATAATAGACAAATAAAAATAGCATGTATACTATACAAGACATCATCTTTTGTTATGAAACCAGCTTTAATATGCAGCGATTTCAGCTCTTCTCATTGCTTGGGTCTTCTGTTCTGAATTGATGGGGTATTACTACACGTACATCTTCCTATACAAATAAAAATCAAAGGGGATAGCATGATAAGTGTTGTTCATTTTCTAAAACAAAAAGTATTACATTTACTGCATTGCTTTCATTAAATCATTTACAAACATACTGTATTCAAATGTATGAGCAAAATGAAAGAGGAGAAGAGTGTCATAAGAATGGGATTAAACAAGCAAAACCTACTTTTTATTGAGACAATAAAAAAAAACGTGTCTAAAAAACACATAAAACTTGATTAATTGTGTTTCAATTGCTTGTAATAATGTGCTTTTATGCTGCAAGGATGTGATATCCCACAAGGGAAACCACCTTACAGCAAAAAGGTGAGAAAACAAAAGGGTGGGTAAAATGTGGATTGTGTGTGTGTCGGTGTGGATGGGAGTAAGTTTGGGAGTGTGTGAAATTGGTGGAGTCCTGCCATCGACTTTGTAACAAGCCCCCAAATTTTTACTGACAGCACCAAATAAATTTTTAGATTGGGATGGATTGCCTTTAGAACTTAATTTACTTTACTCACTTCCCATGATTTTTATATTTACTTCATAATCCCCAGTGGGGGCAGGCAGAAGTGTCCAGTCCAGGCAGGCAGAAGTGCCCTACAGCTCCCCCTCCACTGACATGCTGGTGGATTCAGAGGGAAGCACCAGTGTTGCCAAATTCAGTTTCCTATCAGAATCTGTTTCCCCTTACATCTGGGCATTCCTCGCAACTCCTCCTTCCCATGTATTCTACAGAACACTGGTTGCCCTGAGGTAAGCAGTGGCACCTGCAAGAATAGAAACTTCTCCACAAACAAAATGCATTTCTACAGCCAAAGGGCATCAGAATGGCACCCAAATTATCTGATATTGCCTTGGTACTTGACTTCAAGTTACATCAACTATCAATGCACGCTATGTTTCTTGATATTAACTAGGCCACTAAGCTTTCAGTTTCATCACAACACCTATAGAGGGAAGATCATACCACATTTACCTACTGGAGACATTTGGCACCTTATTCTTTCCTCAGTCAGATGAAGTGTGCCTTCATATTACAAAGAATACTGTATTCAACAGTCTGCTTTTTGAAAATGTTTCTCAGTCTTTGCACAATCTTCCAATCCTAATAGAGGCCTTTCACAGTGGACCTGTTTGCATCTCGGATCAATCACCAACTCAACCAGTTTTACAGCTGGCTCCCAAACTATGATTGTGTGGCGGTAGATGTTGAAGCAGACTTCATTCCCTTGTATTCGGTTGTCTGTACCCCCCAGTCTCCTGAATGACTGGTGTGTGTGGTCCCCCTTTTTATACCCCAAAGAACACCGACCTCCCCTGGCTGTTAACCCCAAATTAACAACTTAGCAAATTAGCTTGAGTGCTTTCCCTGGGTGGCCACCATATGTATAACCGAACGCACGTGGTGCAATGCATGGTGGCCATTTTGTCTCCTGAACACAGGCAGCGGTACATGATCATTGAACCCCTGGAACTATTTCCAGCCACGCAAGCCCGCGAACCCGAGCGGAGTTCATAACACTGCCTGTTCAACTTCCCAACCACCTAGACAAACGACGTTCGGGAGATATAATCTGTGAAGAAAATAGACTGAGTTCGGTATTTTCTTTTGTGTTCGGGCTTTTTCTGCAGTATTTTGTTCATTTTGGATTTATTAGTTCGGTAGTTTAAAACTACCAAACACCGACCACCCTCCTGGCTCATTAACTTCAAAAGAACCGTCTATTAAGCGCTCTCTGGGCGGCCGCTGTTCGTATAGCCGAATGACACGTGGAACAGAAAACAGCGGCCATCTTGTTTGCACGAAAGGAGGCAGCGGGACTTGGTCGTCGAGTGTCTGGAACTAAAATCGGACACTCGACCTCCCGAACCACCGATGAAACTACTGAACGCCTGCTTCCTTTAGTTGCCGAACAGCCAGGAGAGCGCCATTCGGTAGTTTGGTTCATTTGAACAAGGGGAGAAATCGCTCCTATGAGCCAGGAGGATCCATTTGGGACTTTTATTCATTTTATGCCATTTACTGAATTGACCGACCGCACACGCTGTATACGTGGAACTGTTTTGGGCAGGAGCCTCATGTGTGGTCGGTAACTTAGGACTTCCATAATTTGTGAGAACACCTGAACCTGAATATGTTGGCCCCCCATTTCGGGGCTATCAGGGGATATGTAATTTGTGGGGATACCTTGTGTTCTAATTTTTGGGAAAATTGTGTGCCCTCTGCCTGTGTAACGAGAATATACCCCAACACGCAGGATTCAGCTAAACAGAAGACAAAACAGAGGAGAGATACGTCTACTGGACCTTAGAATGGCCGGACTC
The DNA here is from genome assembly GCA_933207985.1 of Pelobates cultripes. Lineage (NCBI taxonomy): Eukaryota > Metazoa > Chordata > Amphibia > Anura > Pelobatidae > Pelobates > Pelobates cultripes. The sequence goes on from OW240916.1 coordinate 63,073,358, forward strand.
GACGTACATGAGAGGAGGCAGAGTCAGGAACGGTCCGAAGTCACAGAGAGACAGGTCCGAAGTCACAGAGAGACAGCGTAAACTAGGACTAGCTGGGGTCTGGTACACAGTAAACAGGAAGCCGACAACCAGAACAGATAAGGATAAAGAGAAACCGTAGTCAGAAACAAAGCCAAAGTCAATACAAAGAAAACACAACTGAACACAACAAGCGCTAAAGGGAACTTAAACAGAAACCACGATAGGGCAGGGAGTAAAGTGAGAGGTAAGTTTAAATAGCTTCTAAACTAATGTGATTGGCTCCTGTCATAGCCACACCCCCAAAAGGTAAGTGTATGGGGAGTGTGGCATGACAAGGACCAATGGGAGCCTTTTAACAATTTAGGCTCCTACTGTCTCTTTAAGAGCGCGCCCGAGACTCGCGGCGCGCTCTTAGATTCAGGCAGGACACGTGACCGCTTCTCGCGGTCACTGCCCGCCTTCCTAGTGAAGCTGTCGGATGAGCCGCGCGCGGCTCGTGCAGCAGCAGGACCGCGCGCGGCTCGAAGAGAGGACCGCGGCCGGCCCCTGGATAAGGTAAGTAACGCTACAGCCTGGAGATAATAGAGTTATTCCTTAATTTATCTCAATATCTCCCAGGCAGAGAGAGGGCGGGGGTTACTGTAAATCTGTATGTTGATTGGTTATTTTCTTTGTTTACTGTGGGAGGTCCTCTTGCAGGAGGATTCTCATAAAAGCCAGTGTGGCCTCAATAAAAATCATTCCTGTTACACCCTTCATGAAGTCTAGGCTCATGTTTGGGGAATATTCTATTTGCTGGGGAGAATAGTCTTGGAAGCTGCATTCATCTACACTATTCCTCTACCTCCTAACTGCAGTTATAATCACTTATGCTCAGCTACTGGAAAAGGAATAGAAGACCACAGTACCATAACCACTGCAGGTCATAATCTACTGACTGGGGGGAGCATTTGCTCCATAAAAGCCAGGGGGAATGTTAGTCAGTGTTAAATATATGTATAAGTTTCTGTATTTGAGAGATAATTGAGTTATCATAATTTGAGCTCAATTATCTCTCTAACACAACGGCTCTTGGGAAGAAATGTTCTTGATGTGTGGGGACCAATGCATAAAAGCCGTGGCAGAATAAAGTTAATTTGTACTCCCAAAACTGTGTGTTGTCCAGTTACTGGGGAGTAGGTGGGCTATTTACTTGGCAGTATCTTGTTCCTGAGTTCTACTATTGGTAATCCAGTGGAGGAAAGTACCAGTCAGGGTACTAGGGCTCCGCTACAGATGTATTTCTTCATACTTGGTTGAAGGTCAGTCCCTATGTATTCCCCTCATTTGCCATGACTGCCAGAGTGTTTTAACATATTCTGAACCAGAAAGTATCACTGGTGACCTTCAAGAGAACCCACAACCATTGGTCCTTTAAGACCATCTTCAACTAGTGGCTTGGACAGTTTCAGGAGATCCTGGAATGTCAATTGACTATCTCAGAAAACTAGGTATTTATTGTGGGACCCATTCGCACAAGTAACCAGATGTTGCTACCTTGGAATACCTGTGATGCTTGGTGGTTGGAGAGGGATATTAATCATTTTACAGCTCCTCTACAACGCATATTACAGTTTCTCTATTTTCTTTTTTGATGGGTCGGTTTTACTGCTCTGTCAACGTTATGGGGTCAGCAATTTTGGAGGCTCATATCCAAGTGGGTATAGACCCTCTTGTCTGTTAACTTATGCAGTATCCATTTGTCATGTCCTCAGTTTCCAAATTTTTCTTGCCTTTGGGATTTCAAAGTGGTTCTATATTTATGGAATTGGACAGATAATGATTTCCTTTCTTTACACTAATTATCAGCAAAATGTTCTCTTTTACTTTCCTTAGTTTCTTTTCTTCGGGTCTCGGACGTGAGCATTTGACTTGGACTCTTTTTTGTTTTCCTCGGACGGGGTTACCTTTCAGATTTACCTTCGCAAAAAATCTGTCTCGTTGTCTATTTTCTACCCCTTTCGTCTGAGAAAACCAAAAACTTTGTGTCGTCCCCACTCTGGTTACTTATGTTTCAGCTTCAACGTTTATTCATTATTTTATTATTTTTCTTCAGGCCAACTTCTTGTTTCATATGTTAAACCATATAAACCAGTTTTTGTGACCAGGTTAGCTGGTCGGTGGAAACTTCTTTTGAAGTCCACTCGGTTCTTGGGGAGGTGGCTTCATTGATCTTTACCTCAGGAATGTCTTAAACATTCTTTGGTCAGCTGACTGGTTGCAAGAGGACACCTTTTGAACTTTTTATTTCCATCTTCTCCAGTGGCGTACTAAGGGGGGGGCAAGGGGGCGGTCCGCCCCGGGTGCCACCAGGGTGGGGGGTGCCATGACCAGCCCCGCCGGCCCCCCCCATGCTGCAGCCGCCCGAGCGCTCTGTAAAGAGCCTCGGGCGGCTGCAGCTTTTCCCGGGCGGTGCGTCCATGAGGACAGACTGCACCGCCTGGGCGCAGCCTGAGGAGAGGGGCTGACAGGAGGGAAGCGCTCAGCGCTCCCTCCTGTCACTCCCTCTGTAGTAGCGTGGCCGAGCCCAGTATAGTCCGCGGGTACAGGGAGCAGCTGTCTCCTGTACCCGGCCGGACTAACAGGAAGTGCACACAGTGTGTTCACTTCCTGTTAGTCCGGCCGGGTACAGGAAACAAAAGCTACCTGCACCCAATGCACTAAGGCTGCTAAAAGGTAGGGGAGGGGGGGTTGAGAAAGAGAAAGGGGTAAGAGAGGAGAAAGGGGGGGTGAGAAAGAGAAAGAGGGGGTGAGAGGAGAAATGGGGGGAAGAGAAATGAGGGGGGGAAGAGAAAGGGGGTGAGAAAGAAAGGGGGGTGAGAAAGAGAAAGGAGGGGGGGAGAGAAAGGAGGGGGTGAGAGAGAGGAGAAAGAGGAGAAAGAGAAATGAGGGGGGTGAGAAAGAGAAAGAGGGTGAGAGGAGAAATGAGGGGGGTGAGAGAGAAATGAGGGGTGAGAGAAAGGAGGGGGGGAAGAGAAAGAGGGGGTGAGAGAAAAGGGGGGAAGAGAAAGGGGGGGAAGAGAAATGAAGTGAGAGAAATTAGGGGGGTGTATATTAATTATGGGGGGTGTATTAATTATGGGGTGTATTAATTATGGGGTGTATTAATTATGGGGGGTTGTATTAATAATGGGGTTGTATTAATAATGGGGGTGTATCAATTATGGGGGTGGTGTATATTATGGGGGTGGATTAATTATGGGGGTGGATTAATTATTGGGGATGTATTAATTATGGGGGGTGGATTAATTATAGGGGTGGATTAATTAGGGCGGAGTGGATTAATTATGGGGGTGTATTAATTATAGGGGGTGGATTAATTATGGGGGGTGGATTAATTATGGGGGGGTGTATTAATTAGTGTGGATTAATTATGGGGGTAGATTAATTAGTGTGGATTAATTAAGGGTGTGTGTATCAATTAAGGGGGGTGGATTAATTAAGGGAGTGTGGATGAATTAGTGTGGATTAATTAAGGGGTATTAATTAAGGGGTGGATTAATTAAGTGGGGTGTATTAATTATGGGGGTGGATTAATTATGTGGGGTGTATTAATGGGGGGTGTATTAATTATAGGTGGATTTATTATGGGGGGTGTATTAATTATAGGGGTGTATTAATTATGGGGGGTGTATTAATTATAGGGGTGGATTAATTATGGGGGATGTATTAATTATGGGGGTGTATTAATTATGGGGGGTGGATTAATTAAGGGGGGAATTAATAAGGGTAGTGGATTAATTAAGGCGGAGTGGATTAATTATGGGTAGTGGATTAATTATGGGGGTGGATTAAGTGGGGTGTATTAATTAAGGGGGGATGGATTAATTATGGGGGGTGGATTAATTAGTGTGGATTAATTATGGGGTAGTGGATTAATTAAGGTGGAGTGGATTAATTAAGGGGTGGATTAATTAAGGGTGTGTGTATCAATTAAGGGGGTGGATTAATTAAGGGTGTGTGGATGAATTAGTGTGGATTAATTAAGGGGTATGGATTAATTAAGGGGTATGGTTTAATTAAGGAGTGTGGATTAATTAAAGAAAACCTTTAACATTTTTTACAGGTTTTTTTTGGGGGGCGGGAGGGGGGTGCCAAGCACAGGATCCGCCCCGGGTGCCAAATGCTCTAGGTACGCCCCTGATCTTCTCACGCTTCTGTTTCACTTTTATCTTAGCATTCAAAATGTCATGTAGTAAAATTGTAGCTTTTGCGAGCTTTAGTGAGTCTATGATCTTAACTTTAGTAATGACAGGAGACAAAACCTTCCTTACCTTTTCCTTTTGTGGAGGTAGGCTCTTTTCTGTTTTGTAATTTCATGTAAATTTTTCATCATGATATATTTGGGAATATGTTAAATTTAGTTTTTCTCACATTCTATTTCATGCTGATTGTATTTGATGTGTATATGCAATATTTCTCCTTTTAATGTTTCAGTTTATTAAGCCCTTCATACAGTTTTTTTTTTATTTTTTTTCAGCTGTACCAAGCAGACTACTTTCTTATGTTTCATTTCAGTTTTGATGTTTTACAGTCAGTGGTGTATCCTGGTTTTGTGCTGCCCTAGGCAGGACAAAACTCAGACGCCCCACCCCTGCCAACCCCCAAGCCTTCTAAATACACACACACACACACATTCACTGACAGAAACACACACTCACACTCACTAACAGACACACACTCACAGGCAAACACACTCACACTAACAAACACACACACATTAACAGACACACACTCGCTGACACACACACTCACAGTCAGACACACACACACACACACACTCACGGGCAAACACACACTAGCAGACACACACACTCACTGACACAGTCAGACACACACATACACACTAACAAACACAGTCAGACACACACACTAAGACACACACTCACTCACACAGTCAGATACACACACTAACAAACACACACACATTAACAGACACACTCACTGACACACACACAGGCAAACACACTCACACTAACAGACACACATAGTCAGACACACACACTCAGACACACACATACACACTAACAGACAGACACATTAACAGACACACACTCACACACTAGCAGACACTCACACTGTCAGACACACACACATTAACAGACACACTCACAGACATGTACACACACACTCACTCACATTAACACTTTTTTGTGTTTTGCCCCCCCAACCTCCTTTACCTTTGGGGAGTGCTGGGGGGTCCTGTCCAGTGGCTGCCGGCCGGCGAGGGAGCACTTCCTCTGAGCTGTCAGCTCAGCTCCCTCGCGCGCCGCAGAGTGAGGCTGGGAGCCGGGTTGATGACGTCATATTCCGGCTCCCAGCCTCACTCTGCGGTGCGCGAGGGATCTGAGCGGACAGCTCAGAGGAAGTGCTCCCTCGCCGGCCGCCCGCCCAGCCCAGCGCCCGGCATGTCTGTTAGTCGCGAGGCTAACAAGGCATTTGCCCTGGGCATTTAGGGGGCGGCTTTTTTTGCCGCCCCCTGGAAAATGCCGCCCAAGGCAAATGCCTTGTTAGCCTCGCGGCTAAAAACGCCCCTGTTTACAGTAGTTGTGGGATTGTTTATGATTTCCTCACTACAAAGAAAGAGAAGGAGTTTTGGGGGTGAGGGGAGGAAGAAAGAGAGACTTTTCAGTTTGCTGCTCTGAGTTCAGTAATGTAAGATAAGCAAAATATGAAGCCTCCTGCCATTGCTAAAATTAAGATTATCAGGGGCGTGGCTTGGCTGGATGAGAATGGCCACTTGAGTTCATAGCTCAGTGCTCTGCTGCCTCAATTACCACATCTTAACATAGAAACATAGAATGTGACGGCAGATAAGAACCATTCGGCCCATCTAGTCTGCCCAATTTTCTAAATACTTTCATTAGTCCCTAGCCTTAACTTATAGTTAGGATAGCCTTATGCCTATCCCACGCATGCTTAAACTCCTTTACTGTGTTAACCTCTACCACTTCAGCTGGAAGGCTATTCCATGCATCCACTACCCTCTCAGTAAAGTAATACTTCCTGATATTATTTTTAAACCTTTGTCCCTCTAATTTAAGACTATGTCCTCTTGTTGTGGTAGTTTTTCTTCTTTTAAATATAGTCTCCTCCTTTACTGTGTTGATTTCCTTTATATATTTAAATGTTTCTATCATATCCCCCCTGTCTCGTCTTTCCTCCAAGCTATACATGTTAAGATCCTTTAACCTTTCCTGGTAAGTTTTATCCCGCAATCCATGAACCAGTTTAGTAGCCCTTCTCTGAACCCTCTCTAAGGTATCAATATCCTTCTGAAGATACGGTCTCCAGTACTGTGTACAATACTCCAAGTGAGGTCTCACCAGTGTTCTGTACAATGGCATGAGCACTTCCCTCTTTCTACTGCTAATACCTCTCCCTATACAACCAAGCATTCTGCTAGCATTTCCTGCTGCTCTATTACATTGTCTGCCTATCTTTAAGTCATCAGAAATAATCACCCCTAAATCCCTTTCCTCATATGTTGAGGTTAGGACTCTATCAAATATTCTGTACTCTGCCCTTGGGTTTTTACGTCCAAGATACATTATCTTGCACTTATCCACATTAAATGTCAGTTGCCACAATTCTGACTATTTTTCTAGTTTACCTAAATCATTTGTCATTTGGCTTATCCCTCCTGGAACATCAACCCTGTTACATATCTTAGTATCATCAGCAAAAAGACATACCTTACCATCAAGACCTTCTGCAATATCACTAATAAAAATATTAAAGAGAATGGGTCCAAGTACAGATCCCTGAGGTACCCCACTGGTGACAAGTCCAAGCTTCGAATATATTCCATTAACTACAACCCTCTGTTGCCTGTCACTCAGCCACTGCCTTACCCATTCAACAATATTTGAATCCAAACTTAAAGATTGCAGTTTATTGATAAGCCTTCTATGTGCAACAGTGTCAAAAGCCTTACTGAAATCTAGGTAAGCAATGTCTACTGCACCACCCTGATCTATAATTTTAGTTACCCAATCAAAAAATCAATAAGATTAGTTTGGCATGATCTCCCTGAAGTAAACCCATGTTGTCTCTGATCTTGAAATCCATGTGTTTTTAGATGTTCATCAATCCTATCCTTTAACATGGTTTCCATCACTTTCCCCACTACTGAAGTAAGGCTTACTGGCCTATCTTGCATCTACCTGGACCCCATGTGTTGAACTAAACGCATCCAAACATAAGGGTCTCACCCAGGCACAATCTCCATTCATCCACAGCTACCTGCCAATTCCGGGGATCCTCAAAACACGAGGCCTCACAAACAGCATCATATTCCCCAAGCTCATCCTTGTCGATCAACCTGCACTAGACTGGTATTCACTCTTTGAAAGTCCTCTTTTTAGGGAGGGAGACAAACACTCCTGGAGGAGGTAAAATTAACTCTCTGGATGGAGACTGCCACCCTCTGCACCTCATTAAGAGATTTCGAGGGAAGGGTGAAAGCGCTCAAAATTAAAGGCGCGGAGGCCACATGCCCGGACATGCAGACCACAGAGCAACATGACATGTAGATCACTGATTTGTGGCTCCATGTCGAAGACCTCAAAAATAGGAGCCAGAGGCACAACATCAGAGTGCGGGGGCTATGCGAATCTCAAGGCCCAGAAGACTTGTCACCACTTTTCAACCTTATCCTAAACAGGCGATCGCTATGGAACTAATTTTGGCATGATGACTTTGTGGGTTTCTGGTCACCTCAGCGGTACTTAGCCGCAAATGTAATGAAACTGTTTTCAGCATGAGGTGACCGTGCAGTTTCTGGAAAACTTGGTCTGTGGTTTTGAACCACTTTGCAACCAGCCAGGAGAGCACTTTTTGGAGGGAAGGTATCTGAGACTAAGGGGAACAAACTGTAGCGGATGGCACCAGGCGATCCTACAAATATACTGTACATAACTGCATTCGTGTATCTGCTGTGTTTTATATGTGTTAAAAAGAATTGTATTCCTCTGATTGTTCAGTAGTTTCATTCCCTTAGTTTATTCGAATGAAACTACCGAACAACCAGACCTCCCCTGTGTGAAGTGTGTCCTCAATTACCCGTTGCAACATTGTTGCGAACGGGTAATTGAATAGTAAGTAGCCGTCCTTTGTTCTCGGGGGTGGCCGCCATTCGACAAACGAACACGTGGCGGCGGCCATTTTAAAACTCCCGAACAGCGGTGTTTTGCCGTCGAGTGTCTGGAACTAAAATCGGACACTCGAGTAGGCGAACACCGCTGAGACCTCCACAAACCTGGTCCGTTCGGTTCCAAACTACCGAACGGCCCCTCGTTCGGTAGATAGAAAATACCGAACGAGGGGATTCAGGCGAACCCTCCCTAGCCTCTATAGCTAGAGGCTTTCGTGTATTTTGTTCCCTTATGCCAGGACCGACCGCAGGGCCCATTCGCATGGAACCTTATTCGGCTATCTCAGTTAGTGCGGTCGGTCATTTTATTCCCTCCATACATTTCCCGAACCCCTGGTCTGATCTGGGTGATTTTTGGATATGTTGTTCACCCAGATCAGGGGTATCGGGGATGTAGGATTTAAAGAGGTACCCCTACGTTTAGGGGTACATCCAGAAACGGGGGGAATTACTGTACTGGATAAGGGGATTATGATGCTGGCTGAGGGGAGGAGATGTGTGGGAGGTTACCAGGACAGGATTGGCTACTGTAATAATTACTGTAAATCCCTCCCTTGCATGGGAGCATGCTTTATAAGGAGACTGTGGATTAAAGCTTTCAGTTCTGCTCCTGAAACTGTGTGTCGTCCAGTTATTGGGATTGCTGTTGGGATATTGCTGTATTTTACCTGCTGGAAGCCTTGCCTGTGGATTTACTATTTACTTGTTCCTGAACCTCACTTGGATTATAAGCGGAGATAACCTGGGTAATATTGCATCTCCGCTACACATACACTACCAGAGAGCCAGGCAGAGCACCCCATATTGCAGCTGCAGGAGCTCCTGAAAGCTGACCGGCAAAAGCACCAAATGCCCTGGAACTATTTTGGGCATAGGACCATGTGTGTGTGAACTTTAACACGGTGGCGTTTCACCTACACTGCATGGATCTGAGCGCTATTTGGGGAGCTTGGGCACTCAGATCAAGGATATTTCGGGATGTTTTATTTGTGGGGTTATTGTATGTTTTTATTATGTTTTGGGGTACTTTTATGTTTTTATGTTTTGTGTTAAGCTCTCTTTTCCTGGGATATAATTAGCTTAACTGTCTTTAACTCAATTATCTGTCAGGCCCAGAGATTCCTGGGAGGGGCTTGTATTGAATGCAATAGAGACTCCATGCTGGGGTCTGTGCATAAAAGGCAGAGTTTGGCTCATTAAAATCAGTTGTACTCCAAGAACTATGTGTCGTCTAGTTACTGGGAGGGGAAATGGCTAATCACAGCCAGGGTTCTGCCACATGCTGGTGGACACCGGCTGCTACGAATCCACATTGTAATATGTTCCCACGTCTGTCCACAGTAGTAGTGACATTGACGTGCGAGTGACAGCACACAGAGGAAGTGCGCACATGTTTTGGGGTCAAAGGTGGGATACGGCCAATCGGATCCACAAGATGGATATTTAAACTCTGGCTCGAGTCGCACCCATGCCTTCCTGCTGTCAGATATTTTCCATTATTCTTGTAAGGGGTACAGCAAGGTAGTACCTCAAATTTTGGGGAGTGTCAATTGGGAGTGTGCTATCCTTGGAGACTGTGAACTCCAGATGAATCTCCTGATTTTGGATTTGAGTGTGGAACTGAGATCAGCACTTTTTGAAACAATAGTAGCTGAGGAAGAAGTGTCAGAAGTGGCCTAGTTGGAAATATGTCCTCTATGGCTTTATGTGAGTGTAGATCTCCTGGATCTTTCACAAGCCAAACTCCAATTTATCTCATGTGGGTGTCACACTATCTAAAGGTGAATCATTGCATGAGGTTGTGGCATTGTGTCCAGGCCAGGGAATGGTCCAGGATTTCAGATTTGGAATAATTTATTTGTAGGTTCGCAATTAACCCACATTCCTTGAATTCTTTCAATATCTATTCTAGGATGGTGATCTGGTCTGACACAATGAAAAGCAGATTGTCCACATATGGCAGTATCTTTGATGCCTTTTCCCACCTGTGAATTTAGGTGTTCGCTCTGATTTTGTTGAGGAATACCTGTAGCGGTATCGCAAACAGGCGATGGAACAAGGGGCACCCTGCCGTGTACCATTGTACATTGTGAATGGTTTCGAGAGGGCTCAGTTTATCCTCAGAAGTGTGGTAGGGCCAGTATACAATGCGCACACCCACAAATGGAATTTTGGTCCCACGCTCATTTCCTGTAATACACCTTGCATTAGCTTCCAGTCCACCCTGTCAATGCTTTTTCAGCATCTGTCTACAGGAGTAGGACTGGTGCACTCCCATGTCTAGCTTCCGCTATCAAGTTCAGGGCTCTAATGGTATTGTTTTGAACCTTTCTGCCTGGGATGAATCCTGTTTGATCAACTTGTATGGCTCCCTTTATGTATTTAAATGTTTCTATCATATGCCCCGGTCTCATCTTTCCTCCAAGCTATACATGTTAAGTTCCTTTAACCTTTCCTTGTAAGTTTTATCCTGCAATCCATGAACCAGTTTAGTAGCCCTTCTCTGAACTCTCTCTAAAGTATAAATATCCTTCTGGAGATACGGTCTACAGTACGGCATACAATACTCCAAGTGAGGTCTCACCAGTGTTTTGTACAATGGCATGAGCACTTCCATCTTTCTTCTGCCAATACCTCTCCCTATACAACCAAGCATTCTGCTAGCATTTCCTGCTGCTCTATTACATTGTCTGCCTACCTTTAAGTCATCAGAAATAATCACCCCTAAATTCCTTTCCTCATATGTTGAGGTTAGGACTCTATCAAATATTCTGTACACTGCCCTTGGCTTTTACGTCCAAGATGCATTATCTTGCACTTATCCACATTAAATGTCATTTTTCTAGTTTACCTAAATCATTTGCCATTTGGCTTATCCCTCCTTGAACATCAACCCTGTTACATATCTTAGTATCATCAGCAAAAAGACATAACTTACCATCAAGACCTTCTGTAATATCACTAATAAAAATATTAAAGAGAATGGATCCAAGTACAGATCCCTGAGGTACCACACTGGTGACAAGCCCATGCTTCAGATATACTTCATTGACTACAACCCTCTGTTGCCTGTCACTCATCCACTGCCTTACCCATTCAACAATATTGGAATCCAAACTTAAAGATTGCAGTTTATTGATAAGCCTTCTATGTGCAACAGTGTCAAAAGCCTTACGTAAATCTAGTTAAGCAATGTCTACTGCACCACCCTGATCTATTATTTTAGTTACCCAATCAGAAAAATCAATAAGATTAGTTTGGCATGATCTCCCTGAAGTATACCCATGTTGTCTCTGATCTTTAAATCCATGTGTTTTTAGATGTTCAGCAATCCTATCCTTTAACATGGCAATACATGGTAATAATAACTTTGGGTGTATTCCATCAGGTCCCATTGACTTATTTGTCTTTACTTTTGACAGTTGAAATAGAACCTCTTCCTCTGTAAACTCACATGTAAAAAATGACTCATTTGTCCTTTTTGTCCTAACTGAGGCCCCTTTCCTTTATTATTTTTATTATTGCCATTTATAAAGCGCCAACAGATTCCGTAGCGCTTTACAATATTATGAGAGGGGGATTTAACTATAAATAGGACAATTACAAAAAAATAACGGGAACAACAGGTTGAAGAGGACCCTGCTCAACCGAGTTTACATTCTATAGGAGGTGGGGTGTAAAACACATTAGGACAGGAATTTGCAGTCAAATAAGGTGGGCTGCCCTTTAGGAGAGAGCAAGAGACAGGTAAGTGAGGTAGAGGTTAGTCTTGGAGGCCATAAGCTTTCCTAAAGAGATGGGTTTTAAGGAACTTCTTAAAAGATGCAAGACTAGGGGAGAGTCTGATGGTGGTAGGCAGGCTATTCCATAGGAAGGGAGCTGCCCGCGAGAAGTCCTGCAAGCGTGAGTTGGTCGTACGGGTGTGGACAACGGACAGGAGGTGGTCACGGGCAGAGCGGAGAGACCGAGAAGGGACATCTGTAAATACTGAACAAAAATATTCATTGAGGCAGTCAGCTAGACCTTTATCCTACTCTACATACCTTCCTTCTTTTGTTTTTAATCTAACTAATCCTTGTTTTACTTTCCTTTTCTCATTTATGTATCTAAAAAATGTTTTGTCCCCTTTTTTTTACTGACTGTGCTATTTTCTCTTCTGTGTGTGATTTAGAAGCTCTTATAACTTGCTTAGCCTCTTTCTGCCTGATCTTATAGATCTTTCTGTCTTCCTCACTCTGGCTTTTTTATAATTACTAAATGCTAACTTTTCGTTTTTCTACTATTCTGGCCACATCTGTGGAGTACCACAGTGGTTTCTTGAATTTTTTGCTTTTACTGACAAGCCTAATGCAATTTTCTGTTGCCTTCAGCAGTGCAACTTTTAAATAATCCCATTTCTCTTGGACTCCATTTAAATTGCTCCAGTCTGCTAATGACTCCTTTACACATATTCTAATTTTAGAAAAGTCTGTTTTTTTTTAAAGTCTAAAACTTTTGTTTTTGTGTGGTTTTTGTGTCAGGTTGGTAAGATAACGCAGGACCTATGTCTTCCTAGAGGCAATGTCACCTGTCGCCACATCAGGGCGAATATGGTATAGGTATTTTGGTATTTTTTGGTATATGGTATTTTGTGACACGTACTTGATCTTGGGAATATATAATTGCGTTTTGCATTGCATAAAGAGGTGTGCCAGTAGGCGCCCACATTTGTTCCTGTGTTTATACATTTGGTTAAGAAAGTGTTGACAGGAGCGTTGGATGAACTGATGGATGAGTGTCGAGAGCTGGGTCTGTTTCTGGAGAAGGTCCTTGTACATGTTCTTATCCAAGTTCAGGATGCAGGAAAAGATTAAAGTCACCACTGATCACCAAGGTCCCTTCCATAAAGCGTGGTAGTTTGAGTTAGGGGTGTAAAGATGTGCAAATGTGTATTTATGGTCATGCATCGTGCCTTTCATGAATATTCTATATTGTATCGAAGAGATCTTTAGTGGAACTTTTAGATAAACTCTTCATGATATACGGTTATATATGGATAGGTGGATGACTTGAGCTTAGACATAGATGATCCACGCAATTGTGTTTTAATGATCTCAGTAAAAGTTACATTTTACTCAGATAATCCCATTCTGATGGGAACCTCATCTTAAATTTTTGTTCTATATGTTGCCCTGCATTAACTTGCTTATAAGACTCCTGGGTCAATTTCCTAGATTTCAATGTATCAAAAATTACATATTCTTACCACAAGTGTAATGTCCTTTAAGATGGGAAGCAGGCTTATTAGTTCTTTGTCTTTTTTATTACCTGTCCAGTTCTTCACTAGAATTCTGTTGGTAGTCTGAAACAAAATACAGAAGATTTGCTAAATACAATTGTCCAGGATTATTAGACAGTGAAATCGATTTTTACTAAACATGCAAACAAAACATAGATGGTAAACTCACTTGCAATGGAAAGTTGTGAGGGGAAGAGTCCAATGCAACAGTCTTTGCCAAGTCTCTGCGGATGACTCTCAGATCCTTTACATAGTGACCAGACACACAGGCGCACTGGTCCCGAAACAGTCTGTGCCTGTAGAACAAATCTGACTTTAAAATAATGTAAACAAGTGAAAGTACAACTATTTGTTTAGTTTGTGTGAGCTTCTAAACCTAAATGACCAAGTAAAAGACCAAGTGATATTACCATAATAAAGAAAACAGCCATCATTGTTTATTGCCACAAATACATACACCTTAACTCTGTGGGGAAGCTATCTTCAAGTCTTGTTTCATTAGAATTATCACGTATCTGCCTACACCATGTGCAATGTGTCTGAACTTAGGTCAGAGCACATTTATGAGATGCCAGGCACACAATTACAAATTGTAAACATGCACTAACTCTCAATTAACTGCATAGTCTTTAATTGGATGAACACTTCTTACAAAGAGGATTCAAATATGACCATTCCATGGAGTAAGGCTAAGTCAGGAGGTGCACAAGATATTTTATTTAGTTATTATTATCATGACATTATACACACATGTAAGGCTTTTATATAAAATAATAAAAATCTATTCAAGACTTTCCTTAACCCCTTAAGTACCGTACTGTTATGGCCATGTTGTACGTTAAGGACCAGAGCTGTTTTAACACTTTTGTGGTGTTTGTGTTTAGCTGTAATTTTGCTCTCTCACATTTACTGTTCCCATACAAATTATATATTATTTTTTTCAGCACAAAAAGGGCTTTCTTTACATACCATTATTTCTATCATGTCATATAAGTTAATTAAAAAAATAAAATAAAATATGGTGAAAAATTAAAATAAAAATGCTAATTAGATTCAAAATTTTGTCCTGAGTTTAAAAACACCCAGTGTTTACTTGCTTTTTTTTTGTGTGCAAGTTATAGGGCTATAAGTAGTTGAGCGGACACCTGGATGTTCGGGTCCGGCAGGTTCGGCCGAACTTTGAAAAAAGACCGGGTTCGGGCTCGAACTTGACCCCGAACCTGAACCCCATTTAAGTCAATGGGGACCCGAACTTTTGGCCACGAAAATGTCTATAAAAAACTCCTGGAAAGAGCTGCAAAAGCAAGTAGAATTGGGGTAAGAGTAGGACAGGTGTCCTGCAAACAAATGTGGATTGGGAAATTACTAGATGGAATCTTTGATTCTCACTTTGGAAGAACATAAATCAAAATCTAAAGCATGGCTGTCAGGAGGATCAACAGAATTATCCATTTGAGAGAGGGTTGGAGTGCAGGGTATTCTATTTCATTGTTCAAACTAAGCTAACTCCTGATGCATGGAGAAAAGGCCTTCACAAGCCTCTGCTATTGTGTACATAGTTTATACTAAGTGATCCATAGGTTGAGGAGCCGGTGACCGTGGTAGGTGGAAGCGGCGATGGAAGAGGAGGAGGTAGCCAACACTGTTTTTTACTTTGTTTGGGTTTTTTTTGTAATTGGGGTAGCCCCCAAAATATTGGGACATTTAAAAAAAGAAACAATTGCGGCCTGCGGTGCATTTCTTGCAGTCATGATGCATGGAGAAATGCTCAACTTCTGATGCATGGAGAAAAGGCCTTTACAAGCCTCTGCTAATGTGTACATAGTTTATACTAAGTGACCCATAGGTGACCGTGGCGGTGTAGGAGGAAGCAGCGGTGGAGGAGGAGGATAAGGTAGCCAACACTATTTTTTTATATATATATATAATCTCATAAGAGCAGACATTAGGCTGTTAGTGGAGGACCTGCCAAAGATGGGGTACATTGACGTTGTGGCAGGCTTATGCAATGTATGATCATATAATGTAACTAAACCCCCATTATTTTTGCCTAGGTGTTTTTAAAAAAACTAATAAAATCTTTCAACATTGAAGTTGCTGTTTAGTGGATAGGTGAGTGCGCTGGATCTTGTGTATTTATATATATATATATATATATATATATATATATACATATTTATATTTATTTTTTAATTGGGGTAGCCCCCAAAATATTGGGACATATAAAAAAAGACAACTTTGGTCCGCAGAGTAGCTGTTAACATTATAGTTGCGCAGGAACTTTGTTGACTCTAGAGAACCTCGGACGAATTGCACATCCCCGTAGCGGCGACTTTGCATGCGGATGTCATCCATATCAACTTTCGATGCCAGTTTCTGCGACTACCATGGTGACCACGGGTAACGGGGAATCAAGGTTCCATTCCATACAGGGACCCTGAGAAACGGCTACCACATGCAAGGAAGGCAGCAGGCGCGCAAATGACCCACTCCCGACGTGGGAAGGTAGTGACGACAAATAAGAATACAGGACTCTTTAGAGGCCCTGTAATTGGAATGAGTCCACTTGAAATCCTTTAACTCTGATCAATTGGAGGGAAGTCTGGTGCAGAGCCACTGACCCGTGCGTGCTGCAGCTGAAACTCCACTATCGCTGCTGCTGCTCGCACAGTCTCATGAGGCGGTGAGAGGGAAGGCCGAAGTTACGCTGCAGCGCAGACAGGCGAGCAGCAGCAAGGTGACAATGCCAAAAGTGCGCACAGCCGCTACAGTGAATGTCACATCCTGTTCCAAGTTGCGGATCAGTCTGGTGATGGCTTCTGGTATCCAGTACTCTTTTTACTGAAGCTGCATCAGGGTCCTGGTATGTGGCTGCACAAACGCTGATGCTCAACACCAGGGGGCGTACGGTTACCCTGCACCAAACCCTGCTAATTCATTCCACACTGTGTCTCCTAACTTCAACATCAGGCATACTGGGTCCCGGTCGTCCGACCGCCGCCCAGACGGTGTCTGGGTCCTGGTCACCGGACTGCCCACCTGACTGTGAAACTATGAATGGATCGTTATATCTGGTACGAACCCGAACTTTGCAGTTCGGGTTCGCTCAACTCTATTATGGATCCTTTGATCACTACATATAGTACTTGGATAACTGGTAGTTCTCGAGCTAATACATGCCAACGAGCGCTAGGGGACGGCTGCTCCGCTTTTGCACCCTGCTCCCTCTTATGCTGTGCTGGTGCCTCTGTGCGACCAGCGTCTCTTCCTCCAAACTGCACACGTCACTTGCATGACCTTGATTGCATTTGGGGTCTAGGACCTCATCATCCTCCACATCATCTTCCACCCACTCCTCAACCCTGCCCTCCTTGCCGGTCTGTTTGGAATTACAATATTGTTATATTGGTATTTGACGCTTCTATTTGACTCTCAGATATGAAGGGCACGCCCCAAAATGTACTATTTAGCAGATTAGCAGCAAAACAATTAGAATGTTTACAACTGCGCAGTAAGCACACTATTAGACGCTTTGATTTGACTCTCAGATATGAAGAGCAGGCCACAAAATTTACTATTTAGCAGATTAGCACCCAGAAAATAAGAATGTTTACCACTGCGCTGTAAGCACACTATTAGATGCTTCTATTTGACTCTCAGATATGAAGTGCATCGCAGGCCGCAAATGTACTATTTAGCAGATTAACACCCAGAAAATAAGAATGTTTACCACTGCCCTGTAAGCGCACTATTAGATGCTTCGATTTGACTCTCAGATATGAAGAACAGGTCCCAAAATGTACTATTTAGCAGATTAGCAGCAAAACAATTAGAATGTTTACAATTGCGCAGTAAGCACACTATTAGACGCTTTGATTTGACTCTCAGATATGAAGTGCACTCCACTAAAATGTACTATTTAGCAGATTAGCACCCAGAAAATAAGAATGTTTACCACTGGCAGTAAGCGCTCTATTTGACTCTCAGATATGAAGTGCACTGCAGGCCGCAAATGTACTATTTAGCAGATCAGCAGCAAAACAATTAGAATGTTTACAACTGTACAGTACGCACACTATTAGACGCTTCTATTTGACTCTCAGATATGAAGAACAGGCTCCAAAATGTACTATTTAGCAGTTTAGCACCAAAACAATTAGAATATTTACAACTGCGCAGTAAGCACACTATTAGAGGCTTCGATTTGGCTCTTGGATATGAAGAGCAGGCCACAAAATGTGCTATTTAGCAGATTAGCACCCAGAAAATAAGAATGTTTACCACTGCGCAATAAGTGCACTATTTGACTCTCACATATGAAGTGCATCGCAGGCCGCAAATGTACTATTTAGCAGATCAGCAGCAAAACAATTAGAATGTTTACAACTGCGCAGTAAGCACACTATTAGATGCTTTGATTTGACTCTCAGATATGAAGAGCAGGCCACAAAATGTACTATTTAGCAGATTAGCACACATCATCTTCCACCCACTCCTCAACCCTGCCCTCCTTGCCGGTATGCACACTGCAGAAAGCCACAGCAGTTGGCACCTGTGCTTTTACAGCATGTAAAATCTGCAAATGACATATGGAAATTGTTTTAGAATTTCCTCCAGGCAACAGTTTTCCCTATAAACGGACCTCTCCGTATTGCCCCACAATTACAATATTGTTGAAGTACCTCTTAGCTATTGATCACTGGTTTAAATATAGCAGCTTATCTGGTAGTTTCTAGTGTAGAAAATATCAATCTGTTTTCTATCACTTAGATCTGTGTAACAAGTGTTGTAGGTGTGAGACAATATTACAAGTGACCGATGTAGTAAATTTGAATAAAAGTTATGCTTCGATTTGACTCTCAGATATGAAGTGAACACCCCAAATATACTATTAAGCGACCCCAAAAAAGTTACTTTTTCAAACTCCACTGTAAGCAGCAGATTAGCAGCAAAACAATGAGAATGTTTACAACTGCGCAGTAAGCGCACTATTTGACGCTTCTATTTGACTCTCAGATATGAAGTGCACCACAGGCTGCAAATGTACTATTTAGCAGATTAGCAGCAAAACAAAAATAATGTTTACAACTGCGCAGTAAGCACACTATTAGACGCTTCTATTTGACTCTCAGATATGAAGATCAGGCCCCAAAATGTACTATTTAGCAGATTAGCACCCAGAAAATAAGAATATTTACCACTGCGCTGTAAGCACACTATTAGACGCTTCTATTTAACTCTCAGATATGAAGTACACCGCAGGCCGCAAATGTACTATTTAGCAGATTAACACCCAGAAAATAAGAATTTTTACCACTGCCCTGTAAGCGCACTATTAGATGCTTCAATTTGACGCTCAGATATGAAGAACAGGCCCCAAAATGTACTCTTTAGCAGTTTAGCACCAAAACAATTAGAATGTTTACAATTGCGCTGTAACTGCAGTATTAGACACTTCTATTTGACTCTCAGATATGAAGTGCAAGCCCCAAAATGTACTATTTAGCAGATTAGCAGCAAAACAATTAGAATGTTTACAACTGCGCAGTAAGCACACTATTAGACACTTTGATTTGACTCTCAGATATGAAGGGCACTCCACTAAAATACTATTTAGCAGTTTAGGACCCAAAAATTTTTGAAGTTTTAAAACTGCAATGTGACAGCAGTATTTGACGCTTCTATTTGACTCTCAGATATGAAGTGCACCCCACTAATGTACCTTTTAGCACCCGAAAAAATTTGTTTTAAAACTGCAATGTGACAGCAGTATTTGACGCTTCTATTTGACTCTCAGATATGAAGTGCACCCCACTAATGTACCTTTTAGCACCCGAAAAAATTTATGTTTTAAAACTGCAATGAGACAGCAGTATTTGAAGCTTCTATTTGACTCTCAGATACGAAGTGCACCCAACCCACTAATGTACTAGTTTTCAGAATTCTTTCCTAAGCTGTCCCTATCAGCGGCAGCATCCTCTCCCTACACTAATAAGACTGCATGTGCGTGCGGCGCTACGCAACTCCAGCTTATATATAGAGGCTGGGTCACATGCTGCACTGGCCAATCACAGCCATGTCATTAGTAGGCATGGCTGTGATGACTTCTAAGGGCACATGAGTCAAACGCTTGTTGATTGGCTGCCCTCAGCCTTTCAAAACGTGCCATTAAATCGTCGAACACCGAACTCCAACCCGAACATACAGTGATATGTCCGTGTTCGGGTCCGGGGTCCAAAAAAACCTAATGTTCGGTACGAACCCGAACTTGTCAGTTTGGGTTCGCTCAACTCTATAATTACAAGTAGGATAATGCGGTTTCAAAATATAAATTTTAAATTTATGTTATAAATCTCTGAAAAACACCCCACATGTACATTTTTTTTTAAAAAAGTAGACAATCCAGGATATTCATCTAAGGATATTTTTTTGTTATAAATTCTTTATTTCAAATATTTTGTGGTTATGGTGGAGTACAGAAAGGAAGGGTTAGAGGATAACAATGTAAAATATTGAACTTGCGCATTGTACATTTTGCTTCCTAGTCGTTCCTTCCCGGTTCCCGCTAGTAGCATTAATTGTTACAGCAATTACAGTAATGCTTAACGTATTGTGTGTAGTGGAGGCCTGGTATTTTACAGGTGAACTCTACAAAGATCCCAGTAAGGCTCAGGAACAAGTGATGAAAAATCCCATAAAGTAATAATTCCAGCAAGCCAGGTAATCCAAGAATATCCCCATATAGATCCCAATGACTGAACGACACACAGCATCAGGAGCAGAACTGAACTTTTAATCACTTCACCTTCTTTTAAAGCATTCTCCCATGCGAGGGATGGATTTACAATAATTATTACAGTATCCAATCGTACATGAGTTACTGCCCACACATTCCCCCCCCTTAGCCTGACTCATAATCCTATTATGCAGTACACACATTTCCTAGGTTTCTGGATGTACCCCTAAACATAGGGGTACCCCTTTAATTATTATAAGCCCTGATCTGGGTGAAGAACATATCCAAAAATCACCAAGATCAGACCAGGGGTTCGGGAGATTGATGGAAGTAGTAAAAAGACCGACCGCACGGGAAGTAACAGCCGAAATTGGTTCCATGCATTTTGGCCCTGTGGTCGGTCACAGAAAAAGGGAATGAATTGCACAAATGACTTGGGCTATGGAGACTGGAGAGGATTCGAATGAATCCCCTTGTTCGTGGGTTTCTGTCTACCGAACGGGTAGCCGTTTGGTAGTTTCTACACAAATTTACAGGCAGTGTGGAGGTCTCAGCGGGGTTTGCCTAGCCGAGTGTCCGATTTGGGTTCCAGGCACTCGACGGCAAAACACCGCTGTTCGGGAGTTTTAAAATGGCCGCCGCCACGTGTTCGTTTCCCGAATGGCGGCCACCCAGAGGACAAAACACATATTACACGAATCACCAATTACCCGTTTGCAACATTGTTGCGAGTGGTAATTGGAGGCACACTTCTCCCTGGGGAGGTCTGATTGTTCGGTAGTTTCATTCGCATAAGAACTGGAATGATTTTACCGAACAATCAGCCGAATGCTACATACACTTCACATATTACAAGTTAACATTCAACCGAATACATACAGGGAGTGCAGAATTATTAGGCAAGTTGTATTTTTGAGGATTAATTTTATTATTGAACAACAACCATGTTCTCAATGAACCCAAAAAACTCATTGATATCAAAGCTGAATATTTTTGGAAGTAGTTTTTAGTTTGTTTTTAGTTTTAGCTATGTTAGGGGGATATCTGTATGTGCAGGTGACTATTACTGTGCATAATTATTAGGCAACTTAACAAAAAACAAATATATACCCATTTCAATTATTTATTATTACCAGTGAAACCAATATAACATCTCAACATTCACAAATATACATTTCTGACATTCAAAAACAAAACAAAAACAAATCAGTGACCAATATAGCCACCTTTCTTTGCAAGGACACTCAAAAGCCTGCCATCCATGGATTCTGTCAGTGTTTTGATCTGTTCACCATCAACATTGCGTGCAGCAGCAACCACAGCCTCCCAGACACTGTTCAGAGAGGTGTACTGTTTTCCCTCCTTGTAAATCTCACATTTGATGATGGACCACAGGTTCTCAATGGGGTTCAGATCAGGTGAACAAGGAGGCCATGTCATTAGATTTTCTTCTTTTATACCCTTTCTTGCCAGCCACGCTGTGGAGTACTTGGACGCGTGTGATGGAGCATTGTCCTGCATGAAAATCATGTTTTTCTTGAAGGATGCAGACTTCTTCCTGTACCACTGCTTGAAGAAGGTGTCTTCCAGGAACTGGCAGTAGGACTGGGAGTTGAGCTTGACTCCATCCTCAACCCGAAAAGGCCCCACAAGCTCATCTTTGATGATACCAGCCCAAACCAGTACTCCACCTCCACCTTGCTGGCGTCTGAGTCGGACTGGAGCTCTCTGCCCTTTACCAATCCAGCCACGGGCCCATCCATCTGGCCCATCAAGACTCACTCTCATTTCATCAGTCCATAAAACCTTAGAAAAATCAGTCTTGAAATATTTCTTGGCCCAGTCTTGACGTTTCAGCTTGTGTGTCTTGTTCAGTGGTGGTCGTCTTTCAGCCTTTCTTACCTTGGCCATGTCTCTGAGTATTGCACACCTTGTGCTTTTGGGCACTCCAGTGATGTTGCAGCTCTGAAATATGGCCAAACTGGTGGCAAGTGGCATCGTGGCAGCTGCACGCTTGACTTTTCTCAGTTCATGGGCAGTTATTTTGCGCCTTGGTTTTTCCACACGCTTCTTGCGACCCTGTTGACTATTTTGAATGAAACGCTTGATTGTTCGATGATCACGCTTCAGAAGCTTTGCAATTTTAAGAGTGCTGCATCCCTCTGCAAGATATCTCACTATTTTTGACTTTTCTGAGCCTGTCAAGTCCTTCTTTTGACCCATTTTGCCAAAGGAAAGGAAGTTGCCTAATAATTATGCACACCTGATATAGGGTGTTGATGTCATTAGACCACACCCCTTCTCATTACAGAGATGCACATCATCTAATATGCTTAATTGGTAGTAGGCTTTCAAGCCTATACAGCTTGGAGTAAGACAACATGCATAAAGAGGATGATGTGGTCAAAATACTCATTTGCCTAATAATTCTGCACTCCCTGTAGACATAAATGCACTTTTTAGGACAGCCCAATGCCATCCACTACAGTGTGTTTAACTTATGAGTAGCGTTTCTGAAGTTGTTTGACCGTGAGAAGATGATTAGTAAGTTAGGTGCCGTCAGTTCGTCATATAGTCCTCTGTGAGAAGGCTTGTTTTGGGTCACGTAGGGTCTGTGTCCCCTAATGAGATATCGAATGTGGCATAGTCAGGCGTAAGGGTGGTGCAAAGTAACGTTGGTTCTCTTCTTCTAGGTGGCCCTAGTACTACGTCTGGTATAGCTATTTGTCACCTAAGCAGTAGCAGGCTTCCAATTAGTTATGGATGCATGTGAGTGCCTATCAATATCCTGCAGTGCTCCATCTGAATTGTGATTCAGGTGCAGGTCATATAAGATAGATCTCATTTCTGCTTTTATACAGTGCCTTGCAAAACTATTCACCCCCATTGACTTTTTACCTATTTTGTTACATAACAGCCTTAAGTTCAATGTTTTATTAATCTGAATTTTATGTAATGGATGAGAACACAAGTCTAAGTTGGTAAAGTGAAATGAGAAAAATATATACATAAAACTATTAGAAAACTATTTAGAAATAGAAAAAACAGAAAATTGGCATGTCCATATGTATTCACTCCCTTTGTTATGAAGCTCATAAAAAGCTCTGGTGCAACCAATTACCTTCAGAAGTCACATAATTAGTGAAATGATGTCCACCTGCAATATAAGTGTCATATGATCTGTCATGTCATATACACACCTTTTTTGAAAGGCCCCAGAGGCTGCCACACCTAAACAAGAGGCACCACTAACCAAACACTGCCATGAAGACCAAGGAACTCTCCAAACAAGTAAATGACAATGGTGTTGAGAAGTACAAGTCAGGGTTAGGTTATAACAAATATATTCAAATCTATCATAACCAAATGGAAAGAACATGGTACAACAGCAAACCTGCCAAGAGACGGCCGCCCACCAAAACTCACGGACCAGGCAAGGAGGGCATTAATCAGAGTGGCAGCACAGAGACCTAAGGTAACCCTGGAGGAGCTGCAGAGTTCCACAGCAGAGACTGGAGTATCTGTACAAAGGACAACAATAAGCCATATGCTCCATAGACTTGGGCAGGGTGGCCAGAAGAAAGCCATTACTTTCAGCAAAAAACAAAATGGCACGTTTTGAGTTTGCGAAAAGGTATGTGGGAGACAACCAAAATGTATGGAGGAAGGTGCTCTGGTCTGATGAGACTAAAATTGAAATTTTCGGCCATCAAAGAAGATGCTATGTCTAGCGCAAACCCAACACATCACATCACCCAAAGAACACCATCACCACAGTGAAACATGGTAGTGGCAGCATCATGCTGTGGGGATGTTTTTCAGCAGCCGGGACTGGGAAACTAGTTAGAGTTGAGGGAAAGATGCATGGTGCTAAATACAGGGATATTCTTTTTTTTTTTTTAATTCTTTATTTATTATTGACAGAGGTTACAAGTTTATGACAAAGTAACAAATAAGCAAATTTTTTTCCAATGAAGAACAGTAACATATGCTCTCCCTTTTGTTCTGTAACAACCCCTTGATATTTAAGTGCTTTTGACTGACTTATTCATTCAGGGGTATCATCTCTGCATGTGTTATTTACTTTCGCAGTGTACCTCTTGTCGTCTTTTTAGTTTTTCTAAGAGTTAAACCATTGCTTCTTATCAACCCATCCAAGGAGGAGCAGTCTGTTGGTTTGGTCGAGTTTCATACTGGTTCGTGTGCCACTCTAGTACATGCTCCTAGTCCAGTATGTCTTAATCTCCTCCCTTTAACGCTATTAATCGCAAGAAGCATAGTAGTAATGTTATTAGATAGGTGAATGGGAAAGAAAGGAAAAGAGAAAGAAAAGGAAGAAAGGAATCGAGTGGTGGCGGTTGTCTAAGACCGTCTTTAGCAAGAGTTCTTTTATGCTGATTCGTGGAGAATAGTGTGGTGGGGCTTCCTCTCCTCAGCTAAGTGGGCTACCCTCCCATGGTGCCCATATTTTTTTAAATGTGTTTTAAGTTCCCCTTAATCTAGCTGTGAGGTCGTCCATAAGGTGGACTTCCCTTATCCAATTGAGGACTCATGCTATGGGTGGTGTTGTAGGTTTGATCCAATCGGATGCCAATGTTATCCTAGCGGCTAGAGTTATCTTTTGTAATAATGTCTGTTCGTGCCTAGTCCACCCATCTATAGTTCTACTCAAAAGATACACCCATGGGTCCAGTGGAGGGG
Source organism: Pelobates cultripes (assembly GCA_933207985.1). NCBI lineage: Eukaryota > Metazoa > Chordata > Amphibia > Anura > Pelobatidae > Pelobates > Pelobates cultripes. The sequence continues at coordinate 63,098,288 of OW240916.1, forward strand.
CTCTGTTTAGTACCTGGGTTATTATACCTCTAACTGTCTGCCAGAAGCATGCTATCGGTGGGCATTCCCCCCACATATGGAGGTATGTTCCCTTTATTCCGCATCCTCTCCAGTATACATCCGTTGGAGTCTGTCTCATTTGGTATAATTTGACTGGGGTCGTGTACCATCTAAACATTGTTTTTACTGCTTGTTCTTGTAATTTAACACAAATAGAAGCCGTGTGGTTGGCCTCCCAAATCTCCTGCCACTCTATTCCTTCTAACTCTACACCTAGGTCCCTCTCCCATTGTTCTATATAGGTCAAACCTCCCCCTCCTTTAGTTTCTGCACATATGTGTGCGTATAGTGTCGTTATAAAGCCTTTTGGTATATTCTCCTGTATACAGATCTGTTCAAAAAAAGTTAGGGTTTTCTGGGCAGTCGTCCGAATCTGAGTAGATCTTACAAAATCTTTTATTTGAAGATATCTGAAAAAATCTGCTGGAGTGAGATGCCCCCTTTGCTGCAGGACATCGAACGAGACTACTTCTGTTCCTTGCACTATCTGGCATATGCGTTGGAGTCCTATGTTTTCTAGATTTCTGAAGTTCCTAGCTGCCATCCCTGGGGGAAAGGCCCTATTGTGGAGGTAAGGCATTAAGGGGGATGGGTCGATGCCAACCCGTATTGCCTGCTTGATTTGTCCCATATATGTATAGAATTGAGAATAGTTGGGCATGTTACTCTTATTAAGGGCCTATTATTTTTTGAAACCCAGATGAGGAGCTGTGGCATATCTGCCCCCACCATCAACGACTCCAAGTCTACCCAATACAGGGATATTCTTGAGCAAAACCTGTACCACTCTGTGCGTGATTTAAAGCTATGACCAGCGGTGTCCATACCACGGTCGCAGGGGTCACGGCGGCGACCAGGCCCAGCCCACCAGGTATGTATGCCAGTGTGGCCAGCCTCTTCTCCTGGGGTGCCAAGGAGCCATCCACCTTAGGGCCCCCCGAGGCTGGCCCTGGTGTCACCGGGCAGGCTGGTGGGCGCGTGAGGGAGCACTCTCTGCCCAGCTCCCTCGCGTACCGAACTGATACTGGAGCCAGAATATGACATCATATTCTGGCTCCGGCATCAGTAAACGGCATGCGAGGGAGCTGAGCAGAGAGCGCTCAGGGGAGAGTGCTCCCTCGCGCGCCTGCAAGACCAGCCGACCAGCAGCCCCACTGGACCCCAGGGAATCCCCTCAACACTCCCAAAAGGTAGAGAGGCTGGGGGATTACATTTTTAAAATAACATGTATTTGTGTATGTGTGTTAGTGTTAGTGTATGTGTATGTGTTAGTTTGCATGTGTCAGTGAGTGTGTGTGTGTGTCTGTTAGTGAGTCTGTTTGGTGTCTGTCAGTGAGAGTATGTATTGTAAGTGAGTGTTGTAACGGATCACCTGGCACCCCGACTGGGTACCTCCGTTGAAGGATGCTCCTAGCGCTTCCTGAGGACTCCAAGCACTCTGGCAGACACCACAATCACCGAACCGGAGAAACAAATTCTCCCAAGCATATGAATGCTGTAGACAGTTGAATAGGAACCATACAAATAGGTTTACTCTCCTAGCAGTCAAACTGGAACAGCATACAATAAATCCTTCCCCCAATAATGAGACAACACTTCACTTTGAGGGTTAAAACAGGAACTCTCTGTACTGTCACATACAGTCTCTTTTATTCCCAATCCACAAACATAGTACAGCCCACAGGGCGTTACAAAACAGCCAATCAATACATACAATACACCCAGACACTCCCACACAAAATCCTCCCCTCTGGCTGTGATATGATTACTGAACACAATGGGTAATCTAATTATCACAGCCAGAGAAATACAGTTTCATAAAACACATCACAGGGACCCCAAAACATGCAATAACCCCATAAAAAGTATATCCTTGGAACTGGGGGATCTGGGTGAACCACATATCCAAAATTCACCCAGATCCGTTCAGTACTTTGGAAAATACAGTTTAATGCAGATTCTGCAGAACATATACAGGCTAAATAAAAAACAATTACTGTATAATGTGTCCCCTGCTGTATAGTCCAAAACCACCGCACGATGTCTCTGTGCAACAAATACTGGCGAGATGGCACCGTGTTGAAAAGTCCAAACAGTGTCTGTGAGTTAAAATGGCCGCCATCCACTGTTCTCACCATGTGCTTCTGATACAGGAAATGGTGGCCACCCAGTAACTCCACAGTATGTCCCCAGATGGTTCTTAAAAGGGCCAGCAGCAGCACAACACAAATCCATTATGCCCAAATCATGTCTTTAAAGGGCAATACATCCCAGGGGCCATAGTCACATGGCAGGAGGCTGGCAACCAGGCTTCTCCAGTGCATAGTGGCGAGGTTGGTTCCGCCACACTTCTCCCCTTTACCAATCAGACTAACAGGGTATCTGACCTCCTGCCGGTCAGTGCCCTTGTTAGTCCAGCAGCCCACCCACAAAACACAATCAGTAATACAGCCCACCCACAATAACTGGCTACTACACCTGGGTAGAGGAGAACTTTGTCCGTGTCCAGGTGCCTCACCATGGCTGTGTGGGTGACTGGTAAGCGTACTGGGTGGGTTGCTGAGTGGGCAGAGACCACAGGAGTAGTCTGGTTGGAGCCTGGTTGCTGGAGGGGGAGACAGACTGTCTCCCCTTTGCCTAAACAGTCCTGCTGCTGGGGGACAGGACCGACTGTCCCTACCCCCGGTGGTGCATGTGCAGAGACCACTGTCCCATCTGCACAGTTGTGGGGCTGAACATCTCCCCTTGGTGGGTTAGGCTGCCGCTGGAGAGAGGGTGTAACAAGCTCCTCTCTCTGAACTGTAGACTGCCGCTGGGGAGAGGGGGTAACCTGCTCCTCTCCCTGACACTCTCTTTGCTGGTGGAGAGGGGGACCAACTGTCTCCCCTTTCAATATTCTGAAACTGCTATGTTTTCAGCTGCAGGGTTAAAACTAGAGGGACCTGATGTGATGTGATCTGGGTGTCTGTATATAGTTACATAGTTGAAAAGAGACTTGCGTCTATCAAGTTCAGCCTTCCTCACATATGTTTTTGCTGTTGATCCAAAAGAAGGCAAAAAACCTAGTCTGAAGCGCTTCCAATTTTGCCACAAAATAGGAAAAAATTTCTTCTTGACCCCAAAATAGCAGTGAGATGTCTCCTTGGATCAAGCAGCTATTACCCCACTAATTAGAAATTATATCCCTGTATGTAATGTTTTTGCAAGTATTTATCCAATTGCAGTTTAAACATCTGCAATGACTCTGACAAAACCACCTCTTCAGGCAGAGAATTCCATTTCCTTATTGCTCTTACTGTAAAAAAAAAAAAAATGTTTCTTTGCCTTACATGAAATCTCCTTTCTTCCAGCCTAAATGTGTGACCTCGTGTCCTATGTATAGCCATGTTTATGAATAGATTTTCCAGATAAAGGTTTGTACTGACCCCGAATATAGTTGTATAACGTTATCATATCCCGTCTCAGGTGCCGTTTTTCCAAACTAAACAGATTAAATTTTTTTAACCTTTCTTCATAACTAAAATGCTCCATTTCTTTTATCAAGTTTGTAGCTCGTCTCTGGACTTTTTCTAGTGCCATGATATCTTTCTTTAGAACAGGCGCCCAAAAGTGCACAGCATATTCAAGGTGTGGTCTTACCAGCGATTTATAAAGCGGCAAAATTATATTTTCCTCCCGAGAATTTATGCCCCTATTTATACATGACAAAACCTTACTGGCCTTAGCAACTGCAGATTGACATTGCACATTGCTGCCTAAATTGTTGTCTATAACAATTCCCAAATTCTTCTCGTGTGTGGTTATCCCCAATTCATTACCATTTAGGGTGTAAATTGCTTGTGCATTCTTAACCCCGAAGTGCATAACTTTGCATTACTCTACGTTAAATTTCATCTGCCATTTTAGTGCCCAGTCCCCCAATCTATGCAAATCCGTAGTGGTCCTTTAAGTGCATGTGTATCTGCATGCACTGGTGTACATACCGCGTTCGCAGCCCTGCGACTAGGTGCCTGCCGCCATGCGTTGAAGCCCGGGAGCAGAGTAAGAGCGAAGAGGCTTTGTGAGATTAGATTAGGGTGAGGGGGAAAAGTGGGAGTGAACCGTAATGAGACAAAGAGCAAGGATATTACTCAATAGTGGTGGTGGGGGGGTGCGCGCAAGCCCCTCCTTTCCCTAGGTTCCCTGTTGCGCTCCTCCCTGTGTCCTCGTTTGTGCTAGGTAACTATACCATGGTCTCCATAGTTCAACATGCTTAGTGCTCCTTCCCAGCAGTTCCGCGTATTTCGCTTCCGCCGTGTGAATCTCTTCCACACTCAGTAACAATTCTGCCGTGGTGGGGGGTTGGGTTTGCTTCCACCTGGCTGGGATTAATGCCTTGGCTGCATTGAGTAGGTGTCTCAGGATTTACTTTTTGTACTGAGCAATCGGTCTTTCTGTGAGATGCAGGAGCCCTGTTTCTATCTGAAAGTCCGGTAGTTCGCCCAGGATATTCGGAATTTCCAGTTTAATCTCCTCTCAGTATGTTCTAATCTTAGTGCAGTCCCACCAAATGTGTCGAAGGTTGTCTGATTGGGATTCGCATCTTCAGCATGTGTTGAGCACCTCCGGGAATATTCTGTGTAATAATGAAGGTGTTCGGTACCAGTGGGAAATCAGCTTAAAGTTGACTTCTTGACATCTGATGCATTTTGTGTTTTTATGTTGTAGGATGAGTATCTGTTCCCATTGGGCTTTTGTAAAGGTCCTGTCCATCAGTTATTCCCATTGCCTCTTAAAGGTGTCCTTTCTGGTGTGGTCCCCTATGATCAATCGTTGGTAGAGGACAGATACTCTACCGTCTTTTTCAGAGTCAGTTACACATGTGGTTTCAAACCATGTCGCTTCTCTGTGTACTATAAGGTATGCTGTGGTAGAAGGGTCTCAGTTGTGCGTAATGGAATCTGTGCATCATTGTTTGGTGTTCTGTAGTGGACCACTCACGTAGGCTTTTCAACCCGGCATTGCCTAATGCCATTCTCATCAGGATGTAGTCGTCTTTGACCTCTATGGGCGATGCAGATGGCGGTAGTCCTCCTTGTTATGTGTCAGCGAAATCAGGGGACTCGGTTGAGGGGATATGTATAGGTTCCTTCTCAGGGTTGCCCATGTTTTCAACATCTGCATAATGGGAGATTCCCTACCTCAGTGTTGAGTTGCTTCTGATGATCTATGCCACACATTTGCGTGAAGAGACTTGTTGGTGCACTTTCTAAGGTCACCCACAGTTTGTTTGACGGGGCGGTATTCCATTCTCGTATCCGTTGGAGCACTGCTGCATGGAAGTAGTGAAGGGGGTAAGGGCTGCGCTAAAAGCTAAATAAGCAGTAGTCTATGACAATCGAAACCAGACCAAATGGTCTAAATGAATAGACAACAACAAGAAGGCAGAGAACTATTGCTGTTTTTTATATATCGTGGAGCATGATGTAACCAAGGCCGGACTGACAGACACACCTCTACAGTATATCCCTTAGTGGGGATTAAACCGCTAAACGCCTTTCAACCAAAGCTGGCCAAAGCTCCTTTAAATGTGAGTGTATTATCTCCCTTTTTATTTATTTTATCCTTAGATTTACAATACTTCACTATTGGCAGTTTGTCGTGTTTTTATTCTTGTCTTCACATATATGGATCAACCCGGACGGATCAACGCCTGAGGACTGTACCCATACTCTACCCAGTTATATTAGTGAGACGTTTTCTTTTTTTATAGTATTTATCATATTGGACATTTTATCACCTAGTTGGACTTTCTTTTACCTTTTTTCTGTTGTTATAAGTGAGACTTTTTACCATTTATATAGGCCCACTTGTTGTTGTCTCTTCATTTAGACCATTTGGTCTGGTTTCGATTGTCATAGACTACTGCTTCTATAGCTTTTAGCGCAGCCCTTACCTCCTTCACTACTTCTGTTTGTTCTAATAAGGGTTTTGAGGGATTCCCTTTCTTAGGGTTGCTGCTTACATCTTTTATTTAGCGCTGACTCTTTCTCCCTGTTTTTACTGCTGCATGGAAGTATTTGCGAAAGTCTGGTAGTGCTAATCCGCCCCATGCTTTGGGAAGGCATATCTTGTCGTAGCTGAGTCGTGCTCGTTCCCCTCTCCAGGGGATAAAACCGGTTTGATCAGGATGGACCAGATGTGGCATGTGTTGTTGTAGTCTTGTTGCTAAAATCTTAGAAAAGAGCTTCACGTCTGTGTTAAGGAGGGTGATAGGACGATAATTGCCAGAGTTTTCTGTTTTTTTACCGGGTTTGGGTATCACTGTGATTGTGGCCCCTAGGGTTTCCTGATGGAACTTGTCTCCCTTCTGTTGGTTTAAGGCATCAGTGAGGCAAGGGGTTAGATTTCTCCAAATCTTTTATAGTACCCTGCTGGTAGACCATCTGGGCCTGGTGCTTTGCCGCATTTCGTCAACTTAATTGCCGCTTGTACTTCCTCCGTAGATATCGGAGCATCTAAAGCGCTGGCTTCCTCCGGTGTTAGTGTATCCTTGTAGGTATTGCTGCGGTCATCGTGTCCTTGCGGACCTCTGCCAATTCGGTGGTAATATTGTACAAGCATTCGTAAAATGCGCAGAACTCGCCAGCTATCTCCTCGGGGAATTGTGTGAGGGTTCTCTTTGGTGCCCCGTAGCATGTGTACTTGTGCTCTAGCTTGTTGGCCCCAGATCATGTGGGCGAGTAATCTCCCTCCCTTATTGGCGTGAGAGGCTTTAGAGCGCTGGATCGCACTGTGGTGTTTGCGGGTAATGAGCTCCGCTAGCTGGCGTCGGGTTGCAAGTAAAGTACAGTATTGAACCTCCAGCTGTGTTAGTTTGTGAAGGGCTTCCAATTTCGCTATCTGATCAATGAGCTCAGTCATGCATCGTCGTGCCTCCTTTTTGTGAGATGCTATCCTTATAAAGCGTCCCAGGAGGACACTCTTGTGGGCTTCCCATAGCGTCACTCTTGACATGTCCTATGTGTTGTTCTCAGTAAAGTATTGGTTTAAGTGTTCTGTCAGCTGTGAGTGAGAATTGTAAACTGGCATCTAAGAGGATCGCTACCCCTGCCTTCCGTGCAGTAGGGTGATTACTGTGGTGATTGGTTGGATAGTTTCCATCTTTCAACCTATGTGTTTCTGTTGCTCTGAGGTGTGTTTCTTGTAGCATTGCTACAGAAACGTGTCTTCGTTTAAGTTCGCTTAAGAGATGTGAGCGCTTTTCGGGCGTGTTTAGGCCTCTGCAGTTCTATGTTATGATGTGGAAGGGTGCGGCTGCGTATGCCATAGTGTGAGCATTGATGTTTGAGCGGGACTTGTGTGTTAAAAGCCATGTGTATCGCAACTTCTGGAGCTCGCACATACCCCAGGGACGGGCAAAGAAGAGAACGAAAGGACAGAGGGGAGGGGGTTCAGAGGTGGTGAAGAGAAGGGAGAGCAAAGGGAGGGGGAGCAAGAGAGGGAAATCCGTGAAGTCTGTGGGACTTCCCAACTGGGCTGTACGGCGTTCGGGGGAGACGGGTCTGGGAGTTCACCGGTAGTCTGGTCACTCTCGGGTGGCCGTCTCGAATATTAGGTCCCTCAATATGAGGGATACCTGTGCAACTGAGTGGGATATCAGAACCGTACCGTCTCCTGGTATAGACTAGAGCAGCCATGGAAGTGTTTCCCCCACTAGGTTTAGCCTGGGGTGTTGGTCTACTATCGATTGTAGCGAGTGTCTATAATTAAGGTGATGTATATGAGTTAAGATGGTACAATGTGTGGGAGCCTCTGTGAGTCTCATGTCCCACTTAAGTCTAAGCTGATTCCTTTTGCTAACCGCATCTAGTTGCGGGCTGTGAGGACACAGTTCAAGTGGGTTAAAGCTATACTTAGGGTATTGGCCCTGATGTGGTGGGCTGGATATATCCCTGGTATTGGCAAGTCAGCGGTCTTCCCAGGGCTCTGTTTGCCCTCGTCTGGTCTACTGTTGTAGGGGGAAATGTTGATGTGGTTAACAGTGCGTGGTAAGGGATAACATTGTGAGGTTTCATGCGTCTCTTGTGATGGGTCCATCCAGTCATTTCATGTGTCTAGGTGTCGCCTATACTTTTTGTGGCTTATGTACCCGGTAGGCGTGATGCTGGTTTTAGCTATCTAGGTGTAGATGGTAAGGGGTTCCAGAGAGAGAACAGTGAGGTGAGAAGGCACAAACAAGAGAGGTGAGAAGGCACAAAACATTTTCAATACACAATGTAGCATACATGAACCCTTGTGTCTGGTCCCCCTAGCCCCCCCTCCCTTCCCGTGTCCACTTCACCTGGGTGGCAAATGTCTTGTATGTGATTTCTCAACTTATACCAATTCTGTTCAAGATATTCTCCCTCAGTGTTTGAGCCCCTCAGTGAGTTCGCCCCTCCTAGCTCTGCCTACCTTCATTGATTTTGTCCCATATAACAAAAGATTTTGATTCCAACAGCCACTAATAACAGCTCCCCTCCCCGCCCCAGTCCCTGTTTAACAACATTAAAGTCATATCTCGCCGTGTGGGTTTTTGAACTCCGCTTTGGTGGGCACCTTCAGTATCTAGGGACCTGGAACCATGGAGTGTCACTGGTGTATAGGGCCATCTTTTAATGTGCAGGCAGACCCCTGTGTCTCCCCCCTTCGCAGTGTCCAATATAGGGGACCTGGTTAAACCCCCCCGAGTCAGCAGTGATATAGTCTAGCTGCCTTCCTACCCCCATAGGCTCCAAGCCCAAATGTAAGTTACGGCTCGTCCTAATAACTCCAGCTTCGAGCCTCAGGGGTGTTGCCTAGAGGTCTCATGTGGGTGCTAGAGTTAGGGACCCCCTATGGGTATGTGCACTAGACAGGACTAATCTGTTCTCTCCGTTGAACTGGAAGTCTCTGTTCTCTCAATAGGGACTCTATCACGGTGGGTGCACGACAGTCTCGGCTGGGTTGTGGTCTCAAGGTGGGGGGGGCACCTGCTTTCACTCCTCCGGGTCAGCCGGTGCAAGTTGTCTGCGGGCTGTTGGGTGTTGTGGTGTGTCGTCTCTGCACCGTCGCTGTTGTCCAGGCGTTTGTGGCCCTGATCTTTGCTCTGTTGGTTTAAGGACCCAGTTTGAAACTTCTCTAAGTGACAGTTATGGTCGTTGTAGGTCTTTAAGTAACAGTTACGGTCATTGTAGGTATCTAGGTACAGCCAGCGTAGGGGGATCCACTCATTGTGGTGTCTTTCGAGTACAGTAAAGGGGAAGCCCCATTTATATGGAATTCCTCGCTCTCTGAGGAGTGACGTGACAGGCCGTAGGACATTGCGGGACTCCAATGTTAGGGGTGACAGATCTTGGTATAGAGCAGTGATGGCAAACCTGTGGCACGCCAGGCCCTCTCTGTTGGCACGCGGCCATAGGTCGCCGGGAGAGGGAGCCGCTGGCTGTCTCCAGAGTAGGCATCTGCCTGCCTGAAACGGCAGGCGCCTACTCTGCTTCCAGGGCGGGAGGCAGGGGGAGGGCTCTAGGAAGCAGCTCTCCTATTCTCCTTTTTTACCCCCTAAAGCACCCTACCCGCACAGCACACCTAACCCCCAACACAGCACCCCTAACACCTACCCCCACACAGCACAGCACACCTAACCCCCCACAGCACAGCACCCCTAACCCCTACCCCCACACAGCACAGCACGCCTAACCCCACACAGCACATCACCCCTACCCCGCACAGCACGCCTAACCCCACACAGCACATCACCCCTACCCCGCACAGCACATCACCCCTACCCTACACACACACACAGCACCCCCACCCTACACACACACACAGCACCCGCACCCACCACACACACAGCACCCCCACCCACCACACACACAGCACCCCCACACACATCATCCCTCAGACACACACACAGCACTCCACACACTTACACACGGCACCCCTCAATGCAGTATGTATGTGTGTATTCAGCAGTCTGTGTGTATGTATTCAGCAGACTGTGTGTACTCAGCAGTCTGTGTGTGTATATTCAGCAGTCTGTGTGTGTGTATATTCAGCAGTCTGTGAGTGTGTGTACTCAGCAGTCTGTGAGTGTGCGTGTGTATGTACTCAGCAGTCTGAGTGTGTGTACTCAGCAGTCTGAGTGTGTGTACTCAGCAGTCTGAGTGTGTGTACTCAGCAGTCTGTGTGTGTACTAAGCAGTGTATGTATTCAGCAGTGTGTGTGTGTGTGTATTTAGCAGTCTGTATGTGTATTCAGCAGTCTGTCTGTGTGTATGTATTCAGCAGTGTGTGTGTGTATGTATTCAGCAGACTGTGTGTACTCAGCAGTGGGTGTATTCAGCAGTCTGTCTGTGTGTATGTATTCAGCAGACTGTGTGTACTCAGCAGTGGGTGTATTCAGCAGTCTGTATGTGTGTGTGTGTATTCAGCAGTCTGTATGTGTGTGTGTGTGTATTCAGCAGTCTGTGTGTGTGTGTATTCAGCAGTCTGTGTGTGTGTGTATTCAGCAGTCTGTGTGTGTGTGTATTCAGCAGTCTGTGTGTGTGTGTATTCAGCAGTCTGTGTGTAGTCAGCAGTGTGTGTATGTATTCAGCAGTCTGTGTGTGTGTGTACTCAGCAGTGTATGTATTCAGCGGACTGTGTGTGTGTATTCAGCAGTGTATGTCTTCAGCAGTCTGTGTGTGTGTATGTATTCAGCAGTCTCTGTGTACTCATCAGTGTGTGTGTACTCAGCAGTGTATGTATTCAGCAGACTGTGTGTGTATTCAGCAGTCTGTCTGCATGCGTATTCAGCAATCTGTCTGTTTGTGTATTTAGCGGACGGTGTGTGTATGCATTTAGCGGACGGTATGCATTTAGCGGACGGTGTGTGTGCATTTAGCAGCCGGTGTGTGAATGTGTTCAGCAGCCGGTGTGTGAATGTGTTCAGCAGCCGGTGTGTGAATGTGTTCAGCAGTCTGTGTGTGAATGTGTTCAGCAGTCTGTGTGTGAATGTGTTCAGCAGTCTGTGTGTGAATGTGTTCAGCAGTCTGTGTGTGAATGTGTTCAGCAGTCTGTGTGTGAATGTGTTCAGCAGTCTGTGTGTGAATGTGTTCAGCAGTCTGTGTGTATGTATTGCATTTGTTGGAGATACTAATAAATATAAGTTTAATTTTATCTATTTATATCATAATTTAACATTTGTATCATTGAACTCTCTGTTGTGTTCTTCTTTTAAAACAAAAGTTGTTAATTAGTTTGGACAACTGTACAAGTAGTTTTTTTCTAAACTTAAACCTCAGTATTCAGGTTTAATTGCCAAGTTGGCACTTTGAGGGAAAAAAAGTTGGCATGTATTGCGGTTTGGGCACTCAGGCTCAAAAAGGTTCACCATCACTGGTATAGAGCTACCTCTGCGTCACGGAACCTCCACAGTGGTCTCCAGTGAGCTTTAGGCATAATTATTTCCTTTAGTTTATAGTTGTGTAAACAGCATATGATATCTCTTGGTGTGCTGTCTGCTGTGCGTGGTCTATTTGCTCTGTTTGCTCAAATTCCATGGATTCCGGCGCATCTGCCCCTTGTATTTCCTGGAAGAGGGCCTTCCGTGTGGCCTCTACATCTTCCTCCTCTGTGGGTTCTGGCAGTCTGCGGATGTGGATGTTAGATCTGCGGCCTCTGTTGTCTAAGTCTTCTGTTTGGCATCTCAGTGCAAGCAGCATGTTTCCCTGTCTGGAAATTGCTAGGATTGAGGCCTCTACCTGTGCTGCTGTAGCCTGTGTGGTAGTTTCCACTGCCTGGATTCTGCTGCCATGTGCCGTGATGTCTGCTTTGAGTGCGGTTACTTCCGTGCGGATCCCCGCGTGGATAGTGTCTGAGAGGGCACGGAGGTCTTCTTTAGTAACCATTGCGGTAGCTAGTGCTCGGATATCGGCGCTGATGTCTGCCAGTTAGGGTCCGCCGGCTTCCGAGTGGGTCGGGGAGTCGGCCATGAGGGCGCCGGCGGCATCGCGGGACATGCCCGCCGATGAATGGGTCCATGGGTCCGGCCTGGGTGCTGCTCCTCGGGGTCTGGAGAGCCGTCAGGGCGTTTTGTGCACCCCATCTTCGATCCTCGCTGTAAGTTTAGCGTGCTGTTATTGCTGTGTGGGGCGGAGCTCCTCAATTAAGCTGCCATCTTCCTCCGTGTCTAGGCCACGTCCCCATCTAAGGATATTTTGACACTTTAAAAAAATTGTTTATTCTTTATTTATAGTATGCAGTGATAAACACACAGACTTAACAGTGACATGACAACAAGATATATGAATGCAAGAGAATTGGCAGTGATAACACATGACATTTATTTATTTTTTTAGGGTAACAAGCTTAGTAAAACCTATAGTTTAACAGACATTTCACAAGTTTATGCATGGCAATGGAAGGTGTATAGGTGTAACATGCAATGTCAGGAATATTGCCCCTTTTATAAAAAAGGAGAGAAAACATCTGAAGTACATTTCTACTATGAAAAGCAGAGAAATAATGCCAAGAGCTGTTGAATAGAATTGTTGCTAGGAGTAGCCTGCTGCCTAAGAGTAGTTGCGTATAAGGAACTAGCTAGATAGAGTGCAATTAGAAATAGGGCAGTGGAACAGCTAGGTAATATTAACAACAGTAAGCATTAGTCCCATATACTCAGAGCCCAGCACTTTGAGAGCAATGCTGCTGAGAATAAACACAATTCCTAGGCTCTATGTCCCAGAGGGTCCCCCAATTCCTCCTCATTCAGCCTATGCCTTTAAAGGTTACTGCAAAAACCTGTAACCACCAGAGGGACTCATCCTTCACTGGTCTCAGTCCTGAGAGCCCCAACGCCAGGTTTATCTGCTTGTGCACGTGGAGGTCTGCTGTAGAGTGACCACGGCTGGTTTTCTGTGTTGTTCGGGTCCAGCATAGGTCATGGCTTTTGCCGAGCTGTGATTTGAAGGTGTGCTTGGGTGATACAAGCTGTGACTTGCGCGGGACAGTAGTTGTGATGGGGTGCCGGTGCCATGTTGCGCCTTCTGCAGCGCCATTTTCTGGTTTGCAGTGTGCGGCTTGGCATGCTTCCAGGCTGTGAGTGAGAGAGCAGCGCATTCGGTGAGTGCTCGACCGGGGTGTGGGCAGTTGCTATTCTCTCTTCTAGTTTGTTCCAAAAGGCCTCAAACACGGCCTCCAGCCGTTCCAGGATGTCGAGCTCTTGTGTTGTGGTGGGTGGTCTCGGGACGGTTGCCGCCATTTTGGGGCTAGTGGGCCTCGGCCGGGTTTGTTGCCACTGCGCCTTAGGGTGCTTTCCTGGGACCGGGATGACCCCGCCGGTCTATAGGGGGGACGAGGGCCCATTTTCATTATGTCAGTCATTGAAGGCGACGTCTCCCCTGCATTGACCATGCTTGTAGGCCGTGGTTTTCCCTCCTGGGGTTCCTGCAGGTTATATATCATGTTTGGTGTCGGTGTGAAGCCCTTACAATCAGCTCCTGGTTGGTGGCCCATATGCTTTGGTAGGGTTCCGTTTGTGGCTTTTAAAAATTATACTTTGCAACAAGGAGCAGGAGTAGCTCTATCCTGCATCCGCTCTGTTCGGCAGTCAGGCCCCGCCCCATTTTGACACTTTCTATGCAGCCATTTTACCACCAATCTTTGCCAAACGTCGCATAGGTAGTTTCTTTTTTTTTCACATACATTGCAATTCAGTTATAAATTCACAGATCCTGTTATGTGTTGCTGCCAAAAAACACACTAATATGTGTTCAGCAACATCTTCTGAGTACAGTGATACCATCCATGCATAGGCTTGTCGGGATGTTAGGGGGCTAAAAGGCCACATTTGGCAGGTGCGCATATCCGTTTTCCAACTTGGAATTTTGACATGTAGTCAACCTGCGCCCATGTCCTGTTTGGGACATTTTTCCTGGGTTTTTTGGGGTGGCTAAAAGACCACAATAGAGACTTATGTATGTCAGTTTTTCAAATTTATATATAGGTATGCTTGGCCTATCTTCAATTTGGTGTATTTTTGCATCCCCCAGTTAGTGTTACCATCATGAAAGTATATATATTTTTTTATCAAGTAGACATTCCAGGGTATTGTATATTGGGTGTTTTAACATCCTTCCCCCAACCATTGTGCTAAAAAAATTCCAGAGAACATGCATGGTGGTAATGTTTGAATTTTGCTTTTTGATTTTAGCCAGCAGGTTATATATTACTGCCTGAAAACACCCCAGTTTTTTTCTGCAAAGTCCCCTGAGTACACCTATGCCCCTCGTGCATTGGTTTGCCACGATTTTAAAGTAAAAGATTTTAGACTTGCCCATTTTGGCTAAATATAGTTTGCTTGCTTTGCTAGGCACATGTTGAGTGTGGTGCATTTTTCCATCCACCAAGTTGAATTTATGGTTTGAAAGTATACATTTGTATAAAGTAGACATCCAAGGTTTTGACTTCTTTCCCCCAACCATTTTGCTCAACATATTCAGAGAAAGTGTGTGGTGGTAATTTTTTAATTCTGTTTTTTTTATACACACATTGCTTTTAGATTTCTGCCAGAAAACTTTTTCCCTTTTTAACCAAATGTGCAGGTATCAAATGCACCTTTAGTAGTAATCTCTAAACTAACTGCTGCAAAAAGAATCTAACTAGAGATTTGGGAGAAGGAAACTGACTAACATTTTCCGCTTTCAAAAGAAACAAAAAGAAATTCAGGAACAAGTATTACAAAAAGGTATGTTCTGTGTGGTAGAGCTTAAAACATGTTCCAATACACAGTCCAGGTTTTGAAGGACAATCGGGACAGCGAAAGGGGTGTCTGTCCTTTTCTCTTTTTTATAACAGACCCGGCAATGTTTCTGGGGATTTGTTTTATTTGTAGTTGGCGGTATCTTAAAATTAAAATACGTAGCACCAATTCTGGATTACTCTGGCACCATTGTTGCAACTTGACCATCTCCATAAATGTTTGTGGAAATCAGTTTACCGGTAGGTTGAAATTGGAGAAAGGTGGTGTGATGGAACCGCTGGCACCCCGACCGGGTACCTTCCGCCGACGGATGCTCCTTGTGCTTTCCGAGGACTCCAAGCACTCTGCCTGACACCATAACCACTGCAGACTCCACGAACCGCCGCAGCTTGGTTGGGGTCTCGGCGTCTCCACCCACTCTGGACCCAGGACCAGGGTTCAGCTTCCAGCAGGTCGACCTCTCTCCGAATTCCAGAGAGCAGGAACAGGAACAAGCTCTTAGCAGAGATTAGTGATTATACCCTGGGGAGTATAGTGATCATAGCAATCCCCAGAGTGTAGTTTCTCCAATCCCCCAAACATGAGCCGAAACTTCATGAAGGTACAAGATGATCTCAGTCCAATGAGCGTTTATTACTCCTTATATACAAGTTTTCAAGTCAGAGGCACACCCCCTGGACCTGGTGGTAAACTGTGACAAAAGGGACACAAACCAATGGGAACACTAATTAACATAACAACACTCTCACATACACAATGAAATCCCTCCTCTCCATCCTGGAGATAATTGTCTTAAGGCACTGCAGTAAACTCAATTATCTCCAGGTACAGAAAATATCTACATTTTACACTAACAGCAAAAATACATAAAAGTACATAAAAATCCATAATTCTTATTACACAGAACCCCCACATTTAACCTATCCCCAGATAGCTCGGATCTGAGCGCCCAATCTAGGTGAACAGCGCTCAGATCCCATGAACAGAGTAGATTTTCCACGGGGTAAAGCATAGCAAGGGTTGTTGAGAAACCAAGGAGGGACAAAAGCAGTCAGTTCCAATTGGTTTGGCAGTGTGCCTGGGACAAAGCCCTGCTGGAGAACAATAGACAGGAAACGGGGGAGGGGAAGAAACACACCTTCCCATGGATTCCAATGGGAAGAAACTGTCTTTAGAAGCCAATAAGCCCCAAATAGTCTTTTTGTATGGCAATACACCCCAGGGCCATAGTCATGAGGAAGGAGGCTGGCAATCATGCTCCTCCAAAAGCCGGGGACAAAGGGCAGCTTGTCACCTAACAATCCAGGGACAAAAGGCATTTCGTCACAGGTGGTTTTTCCAGGATTCATTTTTTTAAAAAGTAAAAATAAATTGTGGGTTGCTACTTGCATCAGATAGATAGTCACCTTTTTATACCAGGCTATTGTTTTTCATAAAATAAGATATGGCTGAATTAGCTGATCAGCCAAATTTACACCCCCCATGTGCCTGTTATAAGCCCTGATGCAAACAGGTTTAGTCTGTACTCTGCCTTGGACAGTGACGTCTGACATGCTTTCACCATGAAGAGTTTTAAACAAATGGAAACTGCTATAAAAATTTACCACATAAAGGTGGTAACCTTTATTGAACAAGGGCATCAGTAGGTCCCAAAAATTTTCCCACTTGTCCCCAAAGAGTCAGGACAGCCAGGAGGGTCCAGTTGACCATCTTTCCCCTCATATACGTGAAAGGCAAACGTATAGCCACTTTCGCTCTCGCACAGTTTGCACAATTTTACGCCATGCTTTGAGGGGATGTATTGTTTGAATCCTAATCTCCCTTTGTATTTCATTAAGGATTCATCAATGTATAATTTTGTTGGGTAGTATAAACTTCTGAAAATTTGTGCTGAAGATGATCTATCAGTGGGTGTATTTTATGAAGCCTATTATATTGGAGGTGATCTCTGGGGTGACAGAGGGTATTGTCATTAAAATGTTAATATCTCAGCATTAACTCATGTCTGGTTCTAGACATGGTTTGGGAGTACACTGGAGTAGAACAGATTGGGTTGGTGCTCCAGTAAGAGCAAATTGATGGCTTCTTTATAATCCCCATGATCATTGTAAGAGCCTGACCTGGATTGGTATCAAAACATTGAGTAGCATGTAAATTAGTCTGGGAAGCAATCTCCTCCCAGATAGTATCCCCTAAAAATAGCTCCATGTATTGCATAGGGGAGAAGTAATCCACATTGACATTGTGGAGGTACCCAGTCGTCCTCTATATTCGGCGTAGCAGGGAAAGCACAGCGTCTTTTTGCAGCCGGCTCACACACAGATGACATGTCACTAGACGTGTCAGAAAACTGACCTGGGTTAAAATCGGAAGAAGTGTCAGTGGCGTCTAAGTCTGACGCTAAGAAGGCATATGCCTCCTCTAAGCTGTACATGCGCTGCATGTTTCACCAACACACTACCTGACACAAAACAAACAAATTACTAACACACAATTATTATTTTTTTTACATCGACTAAAACAGAGTAAAACAGACTAAAACATCTTTTAGCTGCAATCTCTAAACTAACTCCTGCAAAAAGAATCTAATGGAGATTTGGGGAAAGGAAACTAACTAAAATTTGCCGCTAATAAAAAAACAGACTAAAAAACAGCTTTTTGACAAAAAATAAATAAAATAAAAATACAGACAGTACAAATGCACTGCTGTAACAGGACTTGACAGGGAAGGGATTTTAAAAACTTTTTTTCACAGGTTCTGGCACTTTGGCAACACTTCAACAAACTGGCTACAAACTATTACACACTGATAGTTGAATGACGGAGACCCTTGAAACAAGGGGATCCCAGAAGTAGCTGCTGAACTAAACAGAATAAATAGTATAGTTACCAGGTGGCAAGTAGAGAAAAAGAGGGCGCTGTACTTATAAATGGATAAAAGGGTGAAGGGGGATAAATCGAAATACCCATATATACCCTATATAAACCACTGCTAGTTGTATTTAATAGCAGCAAAGGACTGTCCCTTTAACAAAAAAAAAAAAAAAAGGGAGACTCTAGCATTTATACTAGATAAAATGTCCAAAATAAGGACACCTAAGCTGCAAAAATACAATAAGGCAACACAAAATATGTGTAATACATAAATCACCCCACTAATATAAAGGCAAGCAAACAGGAGCCTATACAAACATGCATAGGAGAAAAGAGAGCAAAGGAGGACAGGGGCAGACCCACTAAGGACAAGCCCTAAGTCCAGAGGAGAGCCCCCAGGACCAAAAAATGCCTGCCTAGAAAAACTCTAAATGCCAAATAATAAATTGCTAACTATACTAACTAACTAAATCAAACATACTAACTACCTAAGTGCTACCTAATGTGAGAAAAAAAAAAAGTCAAGTCAAATAAGGCGCTCGACGCGCGTTTCAGCGTGCATACACGCCGTCGTCAGGAGCTATTGCAAATGCAGTTCCTATTGAAACCGGTTAAATACCTAAGCAATCAGAGAAAAGTCCATCCAGCTGATCCAGCATGTGGGAGGGGTGGGTGATTGACATGGAGTCACCACTCCTCCTCAACCCTGTCATTGCTTAAGCTAGAGTCTCATTGGAGGATAACAAAGTCAATCACTGAGAGGTGGGGAAGGGACTTATGCATAATCAGAGCACACCTATCCAAACCCTGCTGCTCACATGGGGATAACCATTGGAAGATCTATCAGTCAATCAATACAGGAGGAGGGTGCAAAATCAAGCATCCCTCCTCCTGATAACAAAACTGACATAAACCTAACTAGCCAATATATATGATATCAATGAGAAGTATCAAAATGTAGCACAGGGAAGGGGCTCCCTCTAACTGCACCTCTGGCATGAAACTGGCTGACAGATCACACAGTCAGTCATTATGCCAAATATTGATATATAAAATGCCTCCAGATGCATAAAAGCATTAAAGGCATATAATACAGCTCTTGTAACTTGGTGACCCCAAAAAATTATAATAACAGTCAAAAAGAATTAAGTTGTAAAAAGTAATTAATTATCCTCTATATACCTGGACATATACACGTAAATTTGCCAGGACATTACAATATGGCACCCTGCTGTATAATGCTTCCACTGGGATTCATATTTATTAATAATGGCAATTAAGTATAAGGCTTAAGTTAGGTTTACACTGCAGAGGGTTATATATTCTTTATACTTTACAAATAATGAAACAGCGTTTCAAATCAGGATTGACTGTGACTACTGGTTAATCTCAAAAGAAATTCACCACCATTTAAGGCAGCTATGTAATATAATAAGGTATGAAACCTATTAGGAACCATGTGACTAATGCAAAAGAGAAAGAGAAAAAGAGAATTTTTATAATTGACTTATTTACATATTTACAGACAGCAAATGATTATTATAAGGTAGATCAGATGGTTGTATAGAAACTGTTGGTGGAAATACCTATCAGTCTACAAAAATGATGAGAATGAAAAACCTTCATTCAATCCCTGTGGTGACAATGTTTTCAATTTATATATCCAGTAGGATAGTACTTCAGAGTATGAGTCTACTGATAACGAGGAACAAGACATTGTTGCCCCATCCAGCCAAACCTCCCAACCTCTAACTCCGAAAAGTATACTTCGTAAAGGGGTGGATTTTTTAGGCTTGAGGCAGGCCGAGGAACTCAAAGGCCCAAGTACCAGGCAGTCTCAAAGGAGCAGGGGCCAACGGAGATACCAAAATTAGGCCCAGATCACTTGAAAGTTGTAAATATTTCTTCATTTACTTTATCAGAGACAGAGAACTTAGTCTTGCAGAAAGGTTTGACGTTTGTACCCATTCCTCCATTTAATAAATTTATTTGGACCAAAGATTTACATCTTTTCGCTCGTAAATTGGCTTTGTTTAAATACCATACTGCTAGGAAGGAACAGAAAGCACGAGACTTAGGATTGAATGTTAAAGATCTGGACTGTCTAGACACTCTAGTTGAATTACTACAATCTAATGAGGATGTAAAACCAAATGTGCCCTCAACGGATTTAAAACCTAAGAGCACATTTACACCTCATTTCAAGGATTATAAGAATGTGGAGGTTTTTCTGGAAATGGTCTGCAGGGATATTGATAAAATAAACCCTAATGATCTGGACTTTAAGTCTAGTGGAAACCTAACGAATACTGAGGTAAAAGCGCTCAAATCTCTGTGCACCAACATGAATATAATTATCAAACCCTCCGACAAGGGGGGCAATATAGTTATAATGGATCGCTCTCAATATATATCGATGGTCAATTGTCTTCTAAGTGACACTAAGACATATCAAGTCCTACAAAACGATCCTACTACTGAATATATTATTGAAGCGAAAAGTTTATTGTCACAAGCACTTGACAACAAATTCATCACAAAAGATGAATTTAAATTCATGTTCACAAGATATCCTATGACATCCACATTCTATAGCCTTCCAAAAATTCACAAGTCTTTAACTAGTCCTACTGGGCGTCCAATAGTCTCTGGCACAGGCAATTTGACTCAAAATATGAGTATATATCTTGATAAGATAATGAGTCCATTTGTATTAAAACTTCCCTCGTATGTAAGGGATACAAAACAAATGTTACAACTTATGGAAAATACCATTGTACCTAGGGAGGCATTATTATGTAGCCTTGATGTGGAGTCTCTTTATAGCTCTATCCCACATACTTTGGGGATTGAGATTTTAAGACTAACTCTACAGCTACAATCAAATTTCTCCTTGGAATACATAGATTTTGCCTGTAAAGTCCTTACTCTTGTGCTCACTAAAAACATCTTTCTCTTTAATGGTACAATTTACCATCAGATAATGGGTACAGCGATGGGCACATCTTGTGCCCCTTCATACGCGAACCTTTACTTGGGTACATGGGAAAAGAACCTTCAAACTGACGAATGCTTGTCTCAATTTTTGACCAAAATACATTGCTGGAAACGTTACATCGACGATGTATTCATCGTGTGGCTGGGTACAATAAATGATTTCAATGAATTTGTACGGCTGCTGAATGTGAACGTCTTGAATTTACGTTTCACCAGTGAAATTGGGGGTAAACATTTGAACTTTCTAGACATCACTCTGTCATTACAAGAGGACGGTAGAATCTCCACAACATTGTACCGTAAAGTAACAGCTACAAATAGCCTTCTAAACTGGGATAGTTATCATCCCTATCCCTCCAAAGCGGGTATCCCGATTGGGCAATATCTGCGTTTACGTAGAAACTGCTCAACCCTTGAAGATTTTAAGATAAAGGCCGCTAATTTGCGGAAATCTTTCAAGGATAAAGGGTACCCAAACAGAGTTCTTAAAAAGGCATACTCAAGGGCATTAAACTCAGACAGAGTGAATCTTCTTGAGGACAAAATTTTACCCTCTAGCCATCAGATTCGCTGTATTGGGACACATGATGCAGGTTGGCACACAATGCTGCAGATTCTCAGCAGATATTGGCCGATCCTGACATCAGATGTCCATATCAAATCAGTCATCTCTCCTTTTCCTTCCGTTACGGCACGTAGAGGGAAGAACTTTAAGGACCTTTTGGTACCTAGCCACTTTGGTCCATTTAATAAATCTTCTAAATCCTATTTACCTAAAGGCACTTATAGATGCGGTCACTGTAGTGCCTGTCAGTACATAGGTAAAGAAACAAAGATTTTTTTCGACAGTTTGAATCTTGACTCTCATTCTGTACAGTCTTTCTTCAATTGCCGTACAGAGGGAGTCATCTACCTTTTGACATGTTCTTGTGGCATGAAGTATGTCGGAAAAACATTCCGACCTTTTAAGTTCCGCATTAGAGAACACGTCAACTCAGTCAGAAGCAAACTGGAAACTCCCATCTCAAGGCACCTCAAGACTTGTCATGCAAATTCATCCAGTAGGATACGCATTATGGGCATAGAACTCATAACCCAAACACAACGTAAAGGGGATTGGGATCGTAGGCTCAAACAAAGAGAATCCTACTGGATATATAAATTGAAAACATTGTCACCACAGGGATTGAATGAAGGTTTTTCATTCTCATCATTTTTGTAGACTGATAGGTATTTCCACCAACAGTTTCTATACAACCATCTGATCTACCTTATAATAATCATTTGCTGTCTGTAAATATGTAAATAAGTCAATAATAAAAATTCTCTTTTTCTCTTTCTCTTTTGCATTAGTCACATGGTTCCTAATAGGTTTCATACCTTATTATATTACATAGCTGCCTTAAATGGTGGTGAATTTCTTTGAGATTAACCAGTAGTCACAGTCAATCCTGATTTGAAACGCTGTTTCATTATTTGTAAAGTATAAAGAATATATAACCCTCTGCAGTGTAAACCTAACTTAAGCCTTATACTTAATTGCCATTATTAATAAATATGAATCCCAGTGGAAGCATTATACAGCAGGGTGCCATATTGTAATGTCCTGGCAAATTTACGTGTATATGTCCAGGTATATAGAGGATAATTAATTACTTTTTACAACTTAATTCTTTTTGACTGTTATTATAATTTTTTGGGGTCACCAAGTTACAAGAGCTGTATTATATGCCTTTAATGCTTTTATGCATCTGGAGGCATTTTATATATCAATATTTGGCATAATGACTGACTGTGTGATCTGTCAGCCAGTTTCATGCCAGAGGTGCAGTTAGAGGGAGCCCCTTCCCTGTGCTACATTTTGATACTTCTCATTGATATCATATATATTGGCTAGTTAGGTTTATGTCAGTTTTGTTATCAGGAGGAGGGATGCTTGATTTTGCACCCTCCTCCTGTAGTGATTGACTGATAGATCTTCCAATGGTTATCCCCATGTGAGCAGCAGGGTTTGGATAGGTGTGCTCTGATTATGCATAAGTCCCTTCCCCACCTCTCAGTGATTGACTTTGTTATCCTCCAATGAGACTCTAGCTTAAGCAATGACAGGGTTGAGGAGGAGTGGTGACTCCATGTCAATCACCCACCCCTCCCACATGCTGGATCAGCTGGATGGACTTTTCTCTGATTGCTCGGGTATTTAACCGGTTTCAATAGGAACTGCATTTGCAATAGCTCCTGACGACGGCGTGTATGCACGCTGAAACGCGCGTCGAGCGCCTTATTTGACTTTACTTTTTTTTTCTCACATTAGGTAGCACTTAGGTAGTTAGTATGTTTGATTTAGTTAGTTAGTATAGTTAGCTATTTATTATTTGGCATTTAGAGTTTTTCTAGGCAGGCATTTTTTGGTCCTGGGGGCTCTCCTCTGGACTTAGGGCTTGTCCTTAGTGGGTCTGCCCCTGTCCTCCTTTGCTCTCTTTTCTCCTATGCATGTTTGTATAGGCTCCTGTTTGCTTGCCTTTATATTAGTGGGGTGATTTATGTATTACACATATTTTGTGTTGCCTTATTGTATTTTTGCAGCTTAGGTGTCCTTATTTTGGACATTTTATCCAGTATAAATGCTAGAGTCTCCCTTTTTCTTTTTTTTTCTTTTTGTTAAAGGGACAGTCCTTTGCTGCTATTAAATACAACTAGCAGTGGTTTATATAGGGTATATATGGTTATTTCGATTTATCCCCCTTCACCCTTTTATCCATTTATAAGTACAGCGCCCTCTTTTTCTCTACTTGCCACCTGGTAACTATACTATTTATTCTGTTTAGTTCAGCAGCTACTTCTGGGATCCCCTTGTTTCAAGGGTCTCCGTCATTCAACTATATTTATTTCTGGGTTACCCCCTATATCGTAGCTCTGAGGTAGGCTCTTTTTAAGACAGCTCTCACCAATTCACATTTTTTTTGTGATTATGGGGATCTGTCTTTTCATTCCTTTTTATACTTTTATTACACACTGATCTCTGTCTCTCTCCCTCACAAAACGCTACACAGGAGAGAGGGCACACCCTAATCCCCGCGTGCCGCACATGGATCGAGGCCGGCAGGGAAGATCAAAAAATCTCCCCTGCCGGCTCAAGCTTACCAGATTAGCCCCGAAAGAGGCTCTGAAGAGCTCTGTTCCATTTGGTTACGGAGCAAACAGCCTCCAGGCTGCACGCAAGGCAGTCCTCTCGCAATCTCCAATATTTTCAGAGCGTTGCAGTGGTAACCCGCAGCAACGCTCTGAAACTCTAACTCTTGTGAGAGGAAGGCATGGTCTGTACCCTGCGGAGGTACAGACCTCATCACTAGCCCACTGGATCACCAGGGATGATCAGCAGCGTGCTCCCTTCCCCCCTGCAAAATAATAAGGTAACAAGGGGAAAGGGGAGTAAATTTATAGTTTGTTTTTTTTAATTTAAATAATGAAACAATCAAAATTTATTATTTAACCCTATCCAGCCCTTATATACTATAAACTATACCCCACCACTTACTCACTACACCCTGCACCTACACACTACACACCTTATATACACCCCCTGCACCTACACACTATACCCCCTATACATACATACATACATACTACACCCTATATACACCCTGCACCCACACACTATACACCTTATATACAACCCCTATATACACACACAAAACTTCCTGCACCCACACACTATACCCCCTATACATACACACTACACCCCCTGTACCTACACACTACACCCCCTATACATACATACTACACCCTATATACACCCACACACTATACACCTTATATACAACCCCTATATACACACAAACACTCCCTGCACCTATACACTACACCCCCTGCACCCAGGGCCGGTGCAAGGATTTTTGGGTACATAGGCGAAGATGTATCTTTCCACCCTCCAAAATAACATCTTCACCTATGTGCTCTTAACCAGCCCCTTCCTCCCCGCCCATTAGTGGTCCCTCCCTTCCCTGTCCCTTAGTGTTCTTCTAAGCTCCTCCCCTTTTCCCGTCCCTAGTTTCTCTCCTCCCTCCCCTGTCCCTTAAAACACCCCCACCCCTTAGTGGTCGCAGACTCCCCTGGTGCCTCCCACCTCTCTTGTAGCTAATGAAAGTGCAGGATATCCCCACAGGAGCTTCAATTCTGTACCTGGCTTGACTGATAGGGAGTGCTCTCTCAGTGAGCACCTCCGGTCAGTCTGCCGGGTACAGGAAACAGCTTCCTTGTACTGGGCGCCTCCCGCCATCGCCACACTCAGTGGTGTATACAGTCACACACACTCAATGACAAACACACAGACTCACTGATCTGACACACACTCATTCATTAACAGAGGATACTTCTACACACAGACCAATGACAAGATACTCTCACTGATTTGACAGACACTCACAGTCACACACTGACAGACACACACACCGCCACACTCAATTCACATGCAGCAATTGGCTACAAGACCTCACAGACACACACACACCCACAATCAGTTCACACACACATACACTCACAGACACACTCACTCACAGGCACACAGTCACTCAGGCACACATACACTCACACACAGACTCAATGACAAAGATACTCTCACTGATTTGACAGACACTCACAAATACACACTGACAGACACACATACACTGCCACACTCATACACTCACATGCAGTACTCATACAAGCACTCACAGACACACATACATTCATACAATCGCTCACATACACTCACAGACACACTCACTCACAGGCACACAGTCACTCACACACAGACTCAATGACAAAGATACTCTCACTGATTTGACAGACACTCACAAATACACACTGACAGACACACATACACTGCCACACTCACTCACATGCAGTACTCATACAAGCACTCACAGACACACACACACTCATACAATCGCTCACATACACACACATACACTCACAGACACACTCACTCACAGGCACACAGTCACTCAGGCACACATACACACAATCACAGTCACTCACACACAGACACGCATACACACACTCACTAATTATTTTAATAAATAAACATTTTCCACCCAGCCTCCCTACCTGGAGAGCTGGTGTGGATGATGAATCATTCCCTGGGGTCCAGTGGGGCTGCTGGGAGGCGTGCCGCAGTGCTGTGATCAGACGCGGCGAGGGAGCTCTAACCTCTCTGCTCTGCTCCCTCGCGGCTGCCTTCTGATACCGCGGGAGCCGGAATATGACGTCATATTCCGGCTCCCGCGGCATCAGAAGACAGCGCGCGAGGGAGCAGAGCAGAGAGGTTAGAGCTCCCTCGCCGCATCTGATCACAGCACTGCCGCACGCCGCGCTGAGGATCCAGAAGGTGGCCTGGCAGGAGGGAGAGCTTCCCTCCTGCCGGTCACTGAAATATTGCGCCCTCAGAGCCGGTGCGCCCTAAGGCGGCCCTCTGTGCCGCCTTATGGACGCGCCGGCCCTGCCTGCACCTACACACTATA
>OW240916.1:63128933-63178754 GCA_933207985.1 Pelobates cultripes
CCCCTATACATACACACTACACCCCCTATACATACATACTACACCCTATATACACCCTGCACCCACACACTATACACCTTATATAACCCCCTGCACCTACACACTATACCCCCTATACATACATACTACACCCTATATACACCCTGCACCCACACACTATACACCTTATATAACCCCCTGCACCTACACACTATACCCCCTATACATACATACTACACACCCCCTATACATACATACTACACCCTATATACACCCTGCACCCACACACTATACACCTTATATAACCCCCTGCACCTACACACTATACCCCCTATACATACATACTATATCCTATATACACCCTGCACCCACACACTATACACCTTATATAACCCCCTACACCTACACACTATACCCCCTATACATACATATTACACCTTATATACACCCTGCAACCACACTATACACCTTATATACACCCCCTGTACCTACACACTATACCCCCTATACATACACACTACACCCCCTGCACCTACACACTATACCCCCTATACATACACACTACACCCCCTGCACCTACACACTATACCCCCTGTACATACACACTACACCTCCTGCACCTACACACCCCCTATACATACACACTATACCCCCTATACATACACACACTATATATAACACTACACACTATACCCCCTATATACACACACTACACCCTCTGCACTCACACACTCTATACCCCCTATACACTGCACTCAATCACTACACACACTCTATACCCCTATAAACACCCTACCACTGTATTCATACAATGCCGATATACACCTCCTGTGCACCCACTGTATCCCTATGCACACACAACTCCCCTAAACACACTCTACACCCCCTATTATTATCACACCAATACACACATGTGCACAACACAGATACGCATACACACAATGCCACCCCTGCAACTCCTCTAACCAGCAGTTCCGCTGGGTTCCTCTCGCGAAGTCTGAGCATTGCCACGGCAGATAGTAACAGCAGGGGTCCTCAAGGGGATGTTACGGAGGACGGTCCTGAACCATCATCGGTCCTTAAGGGGTTAAAAGGCTATAGTTTATTTCTGTGCTGATGCCACAATACAATATATCACACAATTTTATTTATATATGACCTTATGAGCTTCTTCTGTGGATCTAAGATTTCCAGGATTTTTTCAGCATAGGCTTTCTTTGCAGTTGTAAAAACAAAAATCTGTGTACAAAAAATACAAAATAAAATATATTGTGAGTTTTTAGATTCAATATCTGCTAAAACTGCCAATGGGCACAATGTTAACATCTCAAATGCAAGAAATGGCACAGTAGGTGACTACAATAGCTCAAACACCCGTGTGGTATCCCCTATACCAACACAAATAAGTACATACAATACAAACACAATGGATGGAGCAATATTAATTCTTTCCTCTTCTCCAATATATTGCTGTGGAGATAGAGAGATATACAAAATAGTGTAGATCGTTTACAATATATATTAAAGTGCAATAAGTGCAAGGAAACACTCACAAAATCAGTGCCAAGGAACCTGGCTCTGGTATAGATGGCTTCTGGATCTATTGTGGGGTGATCCTTAACCCTTTTGTCGCTGATATGGTTTCCAATGAGTAGAAGAGGATCCAGAAGATGGAGTGATAAAAAACTACTTTATTATAAAAAAAATGTATACATAAAATGTTGAAGGATAAAATATAAGTAATAAATAGTAAGCTAATACGCGTTTCGCCAATTGTGGCTTCCTCAGTCAGCTTCCAATAATGAGTCCAGTTATTGTCTTTATAGAAGTCCTTATTAACTTGTGTTTCGCGGTAAAAATCTGCTGTGGAACGCATGTATGCTTTCCATGTCTCCATTTGCATCCATTTCCTCCCTTCCGACCACGCCGATATTATGACGTCACTTCCGGGTTTTGACGTCGCTTCCGAGTTCTTCCTCTGAGTGGAACGCACAGTGCGTTCCACTCCTTCTGATACCTCTGGTTTACATAATGACCTCTATGGGACGCAAATCTACATTTCAATCTCCCTTCACATCTTCTATTCATATGATTGGGCACTTCGATGGAACGCAAATATGCGTTCCAATCTCTTCCTCTTTTCCCTCTACACCATAAGATCTCATAAGCAAGGGCATAATAAATTATGTAAAAACATAATAAATTCATCTTTTAAACATATTACTAAAATACAACCATATAATGAAGTACCCAATTCTTAAAGTGACCATGCTTGTTTCATGAATAATGTGCATATAAAAAAAACAGTGAATTTAAAAAAAAAGTGAATTTAAAAAGACAGTAAATATTTCTTAAAGTGACCATGCAAATATTGTCATAGTGAATATGCAGGTGATAAAATACATGTAATAGTAGGATATCTTACTGATATTCTATATAAAACATACTTTTGGTTTCATTATGTAGAAAGGTGGAAAGTTATGTCCTTATTCTTTCCTCCTTTTATATTATAAAATCCTAATATATATTAAAACTGTCAATTAATTTATAAAAAATGACATAACTCAAAATCTTGGTTGAGTCCATATGGAATTAATTTTTTTAGATTATAAATACACTTCATCTCCTCCTCTCCAATCTTTTTATTAAAATCACCCCCCCTCCAATCTCTATGTATTGCTTTTATTGCACAAAAGCACATATTTTTTGGATCTTTGTTATGGTATAAATTAAAATGGTTGGAAACACTATGCGTCTCCAATCCTTTTTTTATATTTCTAATATGTTCTTCAATTCTTATGTGTACATTTCTAATTGTTCTTCCTACATATATAAGGTCGCAGGGACATTTTAAAATATAAATAACATTTTTGGAAAAGCATGTTAGCTGATTCCTTATCGTGAATGTTTTATCTTTTTGATACTGAAAGGAGGTAATGTGTCTTTTCTTTTGGTTAGTTTCTCTGCAAGCTAGGCAGGAACCGCATCCATAGAAACCTCTGTTTTTATTTAAAAAATGTTCATTATGTTTAGTAGTGAAGCTACTTTTTACTACTATTTGCTTTAAATTTTTACACCCTCTATATACTACCATAGGTTTGGAAGGTAAAATCTGTTTTAAAATGGGATCTTCTTGTAATATGGACCAATATTAATGGATGATTCTTCTTATCTTTGTGTTGTTTCCACTATGATTGCATATAAAGGGAATTTTTAGTTGACCAGTTTTTTTCAAGTCTCTTTTCTTTTTTGTATTCCCTTTATATCTAATCAGATCCTTTCTCTTTATTGATTTAACCTCTTCCATACAAGTTGTTAACTCTATTGGATTGTATCCTTTTTCTACAAATTGTTCTCAAATTTTTTCGGCCTGTGTTGTATAATCATTATCTTGGGTGCAATTGCGTCGTATTCTTAAAAACTGGCTCTTAGGGGCATTATCTAACCAGGGGGTGTGGTGACAACTATTCTTGTCAATATAGCTATTTGCGTCTACCTCTTTAAAGTGATTCTTTGTATGTAATTGGGATTCTACTGAAAAAATGTATAAGTCTAAAAAATTAATTTGGTTTTTACTGTACGTAGACGTTAAAATAATTCCCCACTCATTGTGATTTAAATCCTCTAAAAACTTAATGAGTTGTATTTCACTATCTTTCCATATAAAAAAAATATTGTCGATATAATGGCGATAGGACACTAAGTTCGCAAATTGTACATTATGGGTGACTATTGTTTCTTCCCAATATGCCATGAACAAATTTGCATAGCTTGGAGCGAACTTAGTGCCCATCGCCGTACCTGTGATTTGTAGAAAAAAAGAATCTTTAAACCAAAAGTAATTATTCGATAAAATTAGTAAAATCCCTTCTAGTATAAAATCTATTTGTATATCTTTAAAATCTGATTTCTTTAAAAAATGTTTTATTGCCTTAATTCCCAAATGGTGAGGTATAATGCTGTATAGTGAACTAACATCGCAAGTTACTAATAGATAGTTTTCTTGCCATTCAATTTCATCAAGAATCTGCAACATGTGGATAGTATCTTTTAGATAAGATGGGCTCTTAACCACAATTGGTTGTAACAATCTATCTATATATTCCGAGACTCTTGAAGAAATAGAGTCTATTCCTGAGATAATTGGTCTACCTGGGGGGTTTTCTTTATCTTTGTGAACTTTGGGTAGATAATAAAAAACTGGTGTTTTTGGATATGTGATAGATAAATATTTTGTTTCTTCCTCTGTTAGAATTCCCAGGGTAAAACCTTTTGTAATATAACTTTTAAATTTTTCTTGTATACCCTGACTTGGATTTATATTAATCTTCTTATATGTATTTGTGTCTAATAGAATTCTTTCTGCTTCTTTCACATAATCGTTTGTATTTAATATTACCACTCCCCCCCTTTATCTGCAGGTTTGATGACAACATTCTCATCCTTTTTTAAATTATCAATGGTTTTAAATTCTTGTATGGTCATATTCTTTTGAAATTTATTTAATTTTTTAATTTTTTAATTTTTTAATTTATTTTATTTATGTGAAAGAAGCAGAAAGAATTCTATTAGACACAAATACATATAAGAAGATTAACATAAATCCAAGTCAGGGTATACAAGAAAAATTTAAAAGTTATATTACAAAAGGTTTTACCCTGGGAATTCTAACAGAGGAAGAAACAAAATATTTATCTATCACATATCCAAAAACACCAGTTTTTTATTATCTACCCAAAGTTCACAAAGATAAAGAAAACCCCCCAGGTAGACCAATTATCTCAGGAATAGACTCTATTTCTTCAAGAGTCTCGGAATATATAGATAGATTGTTACAACCAATTGTGGTTAAGAGCCCATCTTATCTAAAAGATACTATCCACATGTTGCAGATTCTTGATGAAATTGAATGGCAAGAAAACTATCTATTAGTAACTTGCGATGTTAGTTCACTATACAGCATTATACCTCACCATTTGGGAATTAAGGCAATAAAACATTTTTTAAAGAAATCAGATTTTAAAGATATACAAATAGATTTTATACTAGAAGGGATTTTACTAATTTTATCGAATAATTACTTTTGGTTTAAAGATTCTTTTTTTCTACAAATCACAGGTATGGCGATGGGCACTAAGTTCGCTCCAAGCTATGCAAATTTGTTCATGGCATATTGGGAAGAAACAATAGTCACCCATAATGTACAATTTGCGAACTTAGTGTCCTATCGCCGTTATATCGACGATATTTTTTTTATATGGAAAGATAGTGAAATACAACTCATTAAGTTTTTAGAGGATTTAAATCACAATGAGTGGGGAATTATTTTAACGTCTACGTACAGTAAAAACCAAATTAATTTTTTAGACATACATTTTTTCAGTAGAATCCCAATTACATACAAAGAATCACTTTAAAGAGGTAGACGCAAATAGCTATATTGACAAGAATAGTTGTCACCACACCCCCTGGTTAGATAATGCCCCTAAGAGCCAGTTTTTAAGAATACGACGCAATTGCACCCAAGATAATGATTATACAACACAGGCCGAAAAAATTAGAGAACAATTTGTAGAAAAAGGATACAATCCAATAGAGTTAACAACTTGTATGGAAGAGGTTAAATCAATAAAGAGAAAGGATCTGATTAGATATAAAGGGAATACAAAAAAGAAAAGAGACTTGAAAAAAACTGGTCAACTAAAAATTCCCTTTATATGCAATCATAGTGGAAACAACACAAAGATAAGAAGAATCATCCATAAATATTGGTCCATATTACAAGAAGATCCCATTTTAAAACAGATTTTACCTTCCAAACCTATGGTAGTATATAGAGGGTGTAAAAATTTAAAGCAAATAGTAGTAAAAAGTAGCTTCACTACTAAACATAATGAACATTTTTTAAATAAAAATAGAGGTTTCTATGGATGCGGTTCCTGCCTAGCTTGCAGAGAAACTAACCAAAAGAAAAGACACATTACCTCCTTTCAGTATCAAAAAGATAAAACATTCACGATAAGGAATCAGCTAACATGCTTTTCCAAAAATGTTATTTATATTTTAAAATGTCCCTGCGACATTATATATGTAGGAAGAACAATTAGAAATGTACACATAAGAATTGAAGAACATATTAGAAATATAAAAAAAGGATTGGAGATGCATAGTGTTTCCAACCATTTTAATTTATACCATAACAAAGATCCAAAAAATATGTCCTTTTGTGCAATAAAAGCAATACATAGAGATTGGAGGGGGGGTGATTTTAATAAAAAGATTGGAGAGGAGGAGATGAAGTGTATTTATAATCTAAAAACATTAATTCCATAATGACTCAACCAAGATTTTGAGTTATGTCATTTTTTATAAATTAATTGACAGTTTTAATATATATTAGGATTTTATAATATAAAAGGAGGAAAGAATAAGGACATAACTTTCCACCGTTCTACATAATGAAACCAAAAGTATGTTTTATATAGAATATCAGTAAGATATCCTACTATTACATTTATTTTATCGCCTGCATATTCACTATGACAATATTTGCATGGTCACTTTAAGAAATATTTACTGTCTTTTTAAATTCACTTTTTTTTAAAATTCACTGTTTTTTAAAATTCACTGTTTTTTTTATATGCACATTATTCATGAAACAAGCATGGTCACTTTAAGAATTGGGTACTTCATTATATGGTTGTATTTTAGTAATATGTTTAAAAGATGAATTTATTATGTTTTTACATAATTTATTATGCCCTTGCTTATGAGATCTTATGGTGTAGAGGGAAAAGAGGAAGAGATTGGAACGCATATTTGCGTTCCATCGAAGTGCCCAATCATATGAATAGAAGATGTGACGGGAGATTGAAATGTAGATTTGCGTCCCATAGAGGTCATTATGTAAACCGGAGGTATCAGAAGGAGTGGAACGCACTGTGCGTTCCACTCAGAGGAAGAACTCGGAAGTGACGTCAAACCCGGAAGTGACGTCACAATATCGGCGTGGTCGGAAGGGAGGAAATGGATGCAAATGGAGACATGGAACGCATACATGCGTTCCACAGCAGATTTTTACCGCGAAACACAAGTTAATAAGGACTTATATAAAGACAATAACTGGACTCATTATTGGAAGCTGACTGAGGAAGCCACAATTGGCAAAACGCGTATTAGCTTACTATTTATTACTTATATTTTATCCTTCAACATTTTATGTATACATTCTTTTTATAATAAAGTAGTTTTTTATCACTCCATCTTCTGGATCCTCTTCTACTCATTGGAAACCATATCAGCGACAGAAGGGTTAAGGATCACCCCACAATAGATCCAGAAGCCATCTATACCAGAGCCAGGTTCCTTGGCTCTGATTTTGTGAGTGTTTCCTTGCACTTATTGCACTTTAATATATATTGTAAACGATCTACACTATTTTGTATATCTCTCTATCTCCACAGCAATATATTGGAGAAGAGGAAAGAATTAATATTGCTCCATCCATTGCGTTTGTATTACAATGTTAACATCTGTTAGTAGCTCTGGCTGCTTGACTTTTATGTCAAGTGAACAGCAAATCTGCCAGTAATTTCTTTACTCTAATGTTCTTGCTGCAAAACTATTTTATACGAACAAAAAGAAATATTGACTACAAAGAAAGACAAAAAAGAACAGATGTATATGTAATGGTATCATCAAATAGCATTTCTTTAGTAATCTGCAATAAAACTTTAACATAGGTTTAATAGCTCAATATTTGTATTACTGAGATTAAGCAAACACTCCAGGACCACAACCACTACAGTGCACTGCACAGTGGACCTCAGGAATAAGGCAAACCATTTTAAAATGGTTAAACTACTTGCAATTAAAGAGAAAAGCCCTGTAGTTGTTATGAATGTTTGGAGTGTTCCTTTCGCTACTGTTCATGTGACTTGATTTTGGCATGTGGCAGCGGCCATTGCAGGCAAATAGACATTGCAGGTATGAATTTTTATTATGTTCCCCTGTTGGTAAATCTTGAGGTAATTTGTAATCAATACAATGGTATTTAAACACTATTTTTGGCCACGTATGTATGGTTTGATCATGGTCACAGAGAGTGACTAATACATTGCCTAACTGATATGCTCCAATAAAAACTTTGTCAAGACTTAAATTGCTGAGTGCCTGGACCTCATCCTTTCTTTAAACATGGAAGGCTCCTTCAAGCATATTAATCATTTTAAACTGTTTGACAAGTATTATACTGTATAATGAAACAAGATAGATTTGCTATCTTCAACTCAAATTCTAATCTTAAAAGGTTTACTGGCAACAATATAATTTTAATTAGCCAAGCTTAATTAACATATAAAATGTAGTATTTAACTCCATTCCATACACTGTATTCTCTATAAAAGAGTATCAGATGTTTCTACATTCACCTCGTATAGTTTGCAAACGGTCTCAAGGAATTCTTTGCCATGAGGATGCAGCTTAAGATATACCTTGAAGGGAGAGGGAGAGCGAGAGAGAGATTAAAAAGCAAAACAAAATGTGTTTCGATTAATAAACATTCACTAATCAGCAACTCTACCCTAATTCACCACATTTTAGACTGCATTTACTTTAAAGGAGAAATATATTTAGTAGGATATTTCTACTTTCTTGACATGGTTGAATAGGAGATATGCCAAATACCTAAATTGTGGACCAATCTCTGTAACAAAAGGAATTAGTATGTCTCTAGCTCTAGTATTGCTACACTGGATCTCAAATCCATGCTCTGTGTTAACAGTACTTAACCAGATTTCTCAACAATTATGTGGCGAAACCAACCTTGCCACTGGACATTGGAGAAGCCTGTTTTCCCGCCTCCTGCCTGCTGACTATGGCCCCTGGGAGATTTGGCCCTTTAAATACAGTATTTAGGCATATTGTATTTTATTATGTTGCTGCTGGCCCTTTAAGAACCATCTGGGGACATACTGTGGAGTTACATTTCATGTATCAGAGGCACATGGTGAGAACAAAGGATGAAGCACATGGTGAGTAGTGATGTCGCGAACACGAAATTTTCGGTTTGCGAACGGCGAACGCGAACTTCCGCAAATGTTCGTGAACCGGCGAACCGCCATAGACTTCAATGGGCAGGCGAATTTTAAAACACACAGGGACTCTTTCTGGCCACAATAGTGATGGAAAAGTTGTTTCAAGGGGACTAACACCTGGACTGTTGCATGCTGGAGGGGGAACCATGGCAAAACTCCCATGGAAAATTACACAGTTGATGCAGAGTCTGGTCTTAATCCATAAAGGGCATAAATCACCTAACATTCCTAAATCACAATGGATATGGATTGACATATGACATATTGACACCTTGACATATGGATTCACACCTGTCCTCAGAGACCCTGATACACACTGACACAGAGCAGAATAGGGACTGTTCCCCCTACATAGGGTCACTTGGCAGGTATGGATTTACACCTATCCTCAGGATCCCTGATACACACTGACACAGAGCAGAATAGGGACTGTTCCCCATACATAGGGTCACTTGGCAGATATGGATTGACACCTATCCTCAGGATCCCTGATACACACTGACACAGAGCAGAATAGGGACTGTTCCCCCTACATAGGGTCACTTGGCAGATATGGATTGACACCTATCCTCAGGATCCCTGATACACACTGACACAGAGCAGAATAGGGACTGTTCCCCCTACATAGGTCACTTGGCAGATATGGATTGACACCTATCCTCAGGATCCCTGATACACACTGACACAGAGCAGAATAGGGACTGTTCCCCCTACATAGGGTCACTTGGCAGATATGGATTGACACCTATCCTCAGGATCCCTGATACACACTGACACAGAGCAGAATAGGGAATATTCACTAAATGCCAAACATTGTTATACAGGGGAATATTCAGTAAATAAGGATAAGGGGGGACCTACTGTCCTCCCCCCCGGCCCCCACCCCTGCACGGTGGGTGGGGGCCATAAATCTCAATGGGGGGGGACCTACTGTCCTCCCGCCCGCCCCCACCCGTGAGCGGTGGGTGGGGGCCATAAAAATAATGAGGGGGGGACCTACTGTATGATGTTGTATCGATCAGGTAGTGTAAGGGTTACGCCCGCTTCACAGTGACAGACCAAACTCCCCGTTTAACGCACCGCAAACAACCGCAAACAGTCCATTTGCACAACCGCAAACTCCCCATTTGCACAAGGTTGGATACCAAGCTAGCCATGTCCCGTTCCTTGTCCTCACTGATGTCAGTGAAGGTCTCTTCCTCCACCCAGCCACGTACAACACCAAGGGTCCCCGAAAGGTGACAACAAGCCCCCTGGGACGCCTGCTGTGTTTGGTCTTCCACCTCCTCAAAGCCACCTTCCTCCTCTGATTCCTCTTCTTCAGACTCCTCTCTCTGCGTTGCCTCTCTCTGCGTTATTATAAGGTGTGTTAAGTAGTATTATTCTTATCAGTTTAATCCCTGTCATGTGCCTTTTTTTTGGTTTGGTTTTTGAAACCAGTGCAGCACCAGAGGCCCGAAAAATTAGGCATGTACACATGCCTGAAAAATTAGGTATTGTTGCAGCCACTGCTGTAGCAGCAGCCAGAAGAATTGATGTTTGTTTCCCAGGCAGAAAGTGCCCTAAAACAGTGTTCTCCAACCCCCGGGCCGCGGACCGGTACGTGGATCAAATGGTACCAGGCCACCCGAGGAACTTTAATTTCACTGTGGCGGCCGAGGCGCAGAGCATTGCGCCCTCCCGAGCCCGCCCATTGTGTGACAATAGCGAATGAAAATTCCCTATGTAACGGATCACCTGGCACCCCGACTGGGTACCTCCATTGAAGGATGCTCCTAGCGCTTCCTGAGGCCTCCAAGCACTCTGGCAGACACCACAATCACCGAACCGGAGAAACAAATAAATTCTCCCAAACATATGAATGCTGTAAACAGTTGAATAGGAACCATACGAATAGGTTTACTCTCCTAGCAGTCAAACTGGAACAGCATACAATAAACCCTTCCCCCAATAATGAGACGACACTTCACTTTGAGGGTTAAAACAGGAACTCCCTGTACTGTCACATACAGTCTCTTTTATTCCCAATCCACAAACATAGTACAGCCCACAGGGCGTTACAAAACAGCCAATCAATCCATACAATACACCCAGACACTCCCACACAAAATCCTCCCCTCTGGCTGTGATATGATTACTGAACACAATGGGTAATCTAATTATCACAGCCAGAGAAATACAGTTTCATAAAACACATCACAGGGACCCCAAAACATGCAATAACCCCATATATCCTTGGAACAGGGGGATCTGGGTGAACCACATATCCAAAATTCACCCAGATCCACATATCCAAAATTCACCCAGATTCACCCAGCCGGAGTTGCCAGGTGCGGAATCAGGTGGTCCTTACTCGCAAATGTTGAGGGACCTCAAAGACTGGTCCTGGGAAGACCCACAGATGGCAGGTGGAGATGGGAATGGCGGTCTCTCTACCGGCCCTACAAGGATGCTGGGCGGTCGGCCCAGATCCCCAGTATGTATCACAGGGAGCTGAAGGTGCTGTCATTCCTCCCCAGCGGCAGTATGTATCACAGGGAGCCGAAGGTGCCATCCTTCCTCCCCAGCGGCAGCGTTTTTCTCAAAGGGTAGACCTTATTATCCCAGATGGGGCAGATGAGACAGTCGGTCTCGCTTCCCAGCAGCAGGACAATATATTGAAAGGGGAGACCGTCGGTCCTTCTCTCCACCAGCAGAGAGAGTTTAAGGGAGAGGAGCCTGTTACCCACTCTCCCCAGCGGCTGAAAGTGTGTAAGGGAGAGGAGCTTGTTACCCCCTCTCCCCAGCGGCAGCGTAGCCCACAAATGGGAGACACTAAGCCCCCCACCAGCGCAGATAGGACCGTGGTCTCTGTGCCCAAGCTACAGGGAGTAAGGACAGTCGGTCCTGCTCCCCAGCGGCAGAGTATTCTACCAGGAGGGGAGAGTCTCGTTCCCCCTCCCCAGCGACAGCCTAGCCCACCAAGGGGAGATGATAAGCCCCACACCGGTGCAGATGGGACCGTGGTCTCTGTGCCCTAAACCACAGGGTGTAGGGACAGTCGGTCCTGTCCACCTGCAGCAGGGATGTCTATCCAAAGGAGAGACAACCTGTCTTCCCCTCCAGCAGCAGCCCCAGGTCCGCAGTGAGGAGCCTACTACGCAGTTCCCTCCCCTGGGCTCCAACCAGGCTACTCCCGTGGTAGCACTGGCACCAGGGCAGAGTACCGCTGGTCTCTGCCCACCCAGCAACCCACCGATCCAGAGTGCTAGTACCCCCCCAGAGCCGAGGTGGAGCTCCTGGACCTGGAGAAGCGACCCACTACTCCAGGTGTAGTAACCAATTTTCGTGGGTGGGTTATACTGCGAATTCTGTTTTGTGGGTGGGTTGCTGGACTAACCAAGGCACTGACCGACAGGAGGCCAGATACCTTGTTAGTCTTTTTGGGAAAGGGGAGAAATGTGGCAAAACCAACCTCGCCACTGGGCATTGGAGAAGCCTGTTTGCCCGCCTCCTGCCTGCTGATTATGGCCCCTGGGAGATTTGGCCCTTTAAATACAGTATTTGGGCATATTGTATTTTATTATGCTGCTGCTGGCCCTTTAAGAACCATCTGGGGACATACTGTGGAGTTACATTTCATGTATCAGAGGCACATGGTGAGAACAATGGATGAAGCACATGGTGAGAACAATGGATGGCAGCCATTTTAACTCAAAGACACTGTTTGGGCTTTTCTACACGGTGCCATCTCGTCAGTATTTGGTGCACGAAGACATTGTTCAGTAATTTTAAACTATACAACAGGGGACACATTATACAGTAATTATTTTGCCTATGGCCTGTATATGTTCTGCGGAATCTGCATTAAACTGCATTTTCCAAACTAGTGAACGGATCTGGGTGAATTTTGGATATGTGGTTCACCCAGATCCCCCGGTTCCGAGGATATATGGGGTTATTGCATGTTTTGGGGTCCCTGTGATGTGTTTTATGATACTGTATTTCTCTGCAGAGGGGAGGATTTTGTGTGGGAGTATCTGTGTGTATTGTACGGATTGATTGGTTGTATTTCAAAACCCTGTGGGCAGGACTATGTTTGTGGATTGTGAATGAAAGAGGCTGTATGTGCCAGTACAGTCAGTTCTGCTTGACCTCAAAACTAAGTGTCGTCTCGTTATTGGGGGAATTGGATTGTATGCTGATTGCCAGGAGTGTAAGCTGATTGTATGCTTTTCCTGTTCAGCTGCTTACAGCATTCATATGCTTGAGAGCATTCGTATGCTTCTCCGGTTCGGTGGTTGTGGTGTCTGCTGCAGTGCTTGGAGTCCTCAGGAAGCACTAGGAGCATCCTTCAACGGAGGTACCCAGTCGGGGTGCCAGGTGATCCGTTACAAATTATATTTAAAGTAATGTGTAGTTCAACAGCAAACAGGGACGCCATCAGAGGGTGACAGCCATGACGGTTGTCACGGGCCCGGCAGCCCTGGGGGGCCCAGCTGTCCGGGCCCCACGTGTAGCGGCGGAACTGCCGCCGGTGAAGTTGCACTGTGGCCCACACGCTGATGGCGCCCATCGGTGGCCCACACACTTAGGGCCACCCGATGGGCCCTATATCTTCAGGGGCCCAGTCAGCGCTGTGGCCGTGTAAAAAATCGCAGCCGCAGGGTAAGTGCTGCTGGGAGGAAGTGGAGGAAGCTCACCCCGCGCGGGAGGACCGCCAGCCAGGCCATGAAGAGGGACACCCACGCCAAATCCTATCAGCCCTAGTAACCCTCCTGCAAAGAAAAGGTAAGAGACAGGAGAGTGGCTGAAAAATGAGCTCTGTGTGTGTGTGTGTCTGAATGCATGTATGTCTGTATGTATGAATGTCTGTCTGTATGTATGAATGTCTGTCTGTATGTATGTATGTATGTCTGTCTGTCTGTATGTATGTCTGTCTGTCTGTATGTATGTCTGTCTGTATGCCAGTATGAATGTCATTATGCCAGTATGAATGTCTGCCTGTATGAATGTCTGCCTGTATGAATGTCTGCCTGTATGAATGTCTGCCTGTATGAATGTCTGCCTGTATGAATGTCTGCCTGTATGAATGTCTGCCTGTATGAATGTCTGCCTGTCATTATGTAGGTCTGTCATTATGTAGGTCTGTCATTATGTAGGTCTGTCATTATGTATGTATGCCAGTATCAATGTATGTCTGTATGTTTGTATGCATGTCATTATGAATGTATGTGTGTATGGATGTCAGTATGCATACTAATACTACTTGCAGCTTAGGGGCACGGCGATGGGTACTGCCTATGCTCCAAGCAACGACAACCTATACTTAGGTTGGTGGGAGGAAACCATTAAGGACCAGTATGACACGTGTATCTATAGTTGGCATAGATACATTGATGACATACTGGTCTTTTGGCTAGGATCAATTGAAAGATTTCAAGATCTAGTGAAGGAGACCAATCGAAATAACATAGGTCTTCAACTTACATATGTTATTGACTCCGAACATCTGGTATTTTTAGACTTGAACATTAAAATGCAGGAAGATGGGAAAATTGAAACTGAACTCTTCAGAAAGGACACATCAACTAACAGTTTACTTAACTGGACGAGTTACCACCCAATACGACTGAAATCTGGTATACCATTTGGACAATACTTACGCGCAAGACGCAATTGCTCAAATGAAAAATCTTTTCAAATTGAAGCAAATAGACTTAGAACTATGTTCAAACAAAAAGGTTACCCAAACAAAATTCTTAAACGAGTGTATCAACGAGCAATGTCAACAAACAGGAGTGAAAGCCTCAGAACGACAAGACCTACGACGGAAACAAAGTTATCTCGCTGTATTGGCACATATGATTTACATTGGGACTCAGTACAAAAAATAATGTCCCATAACTGGCCAATTTTACAGCATGACACAGAGTTAAACGATAATGTTGCTAATTTTCCCCAAATCACGGCTCCAAAACAAAAAAATAATACAGAATTAAGGAGTTTATTAATTGCAGATCCACACGGGTGATTTATCTTATCACCTGCAGTTGCGGCATTCAGTATGTATGAAAAACTTATCAGCAATTTAAACGCAGAATTTTACAGCATATATGCTCAATTACAAATACCAAAATATCCACTCCTGTATCTAACCATGTTCGGAATTACCACAGAAGTGATCCCACACATCTAACATTTCAGGCACTTTTACAGTAAACACCAGGAAAGGGAATTTTAATAAAACACTACTCATGAAAGAGTCAAGATTGATATACCATCTAAAAATACTCACACCAGATGGTCTTAATGAAGAGTTTAATTTCACTCCATTCATACATCAATAATGGTGCGAACATCACTAACTGTCCAATAAATCAAAGTAATTTTTAGTTTTTTCTTCTTTTTAAAAAAACTAATATTATGACCGATCTGAATTTTAGACATTTAGTGGATATACCCCCATGATGTTCTGACTCTTCAATAGAGCAAAGTTTTTAAATCAAATTTATTGAACTTCTAACAAATATCAACATAATGGGTTTTTTTAAGCTCTAACTATAAAAATGATTTAACATAATGATATTTAGTGGGCATACCCCTATGATGTTTTGACTCCTCAATACAATAAAATAGTTTTCAGTGATAACACTGACCCTATGAGTTAAAACAAAGTAAAGTTTCTGCTTGAATACTTACTTTCCACAGTAACCATTACTGCAGGGATATACATCTAAACTGAAACATTTAGTTGATACAAAGTACCCATAATTGTAGCAATACCTCTACTCTGATTTACCATCAAGTAATCTGTTTGGTCATATATATATATTTTTTTTTTTTTTTTATAATTGCTAAGACCAACATAACCCTCCTTAAAAAACTTCCTTTCATCACATAGTATTTCTGGCACATAATTAGCTGCTGACTTAATCTCCATGGCGCAATGAATGTCTTTATAAGCATAATTTTTACATCCTGCATAGAATAATATGACAGTTTCATGTTAGAATTACTCGTGTAAAATTGAATTCTCCTTCCTTCAGTGAATAGTTTATGCATACACTTTCTGTTGAAATTGCTTTAACAGAGTCTGTTGCAATCTACATAATTTGCAAGTAGTTTAGTTGAATATTAGGTCCATATGTACATGAAGGTGGACCATTTCCAGTTATTCAGCAAGGGGTTAATTGAATTCACTGAGGTAATTCCTCCCCTCCCCCCCCAAGGTTATTCACTATGCTGTTCAGGACTTACCAATGAGAAGTTGCCACATCGCACCAATAGGAGGACTTTTCTGCATATTTAAATTGAATGCTGTGTACTGACCAGTTCCCTTCTGATGAGCCAGGTCAGGCGAAACGTGCGCGTCAGGGATTCCTAGCGTGCTGTTTCTATAATTCAGTAACCAACACTTGAATTTGCGACCGAGCTATTTGATTTATTAGTTTATTTATTTTCTTTCATTAATTCATCTTTATTTAATTTTTTCTACTATCATATCAGCACTTGCTTAGTGGGAATAGTGACAGGTGCCCTTGAAGGCAAAGGGGGAGTGCTAGTTGTAGGATTTTAAGTATAGCTCGTTGATTGTGCAGCTATCAGCATCCTGACAAGTCTCCGTTTATATCTTGAAGAGTTAGCACTAACAGAATTCTATACACTGAGTACTTAGAGATCCAGCTATAGAACCCATTAGCAACTTTAACCCCCCCTTCGACCGCCCCTCATGAGTCTTTAGACAGCCTTCTCTGCCTGCCAAACGATCTAGATGTCTTCTCTGCCTGTTACAGATTGATACGTATATGGTACATATATACCTAGTGACGAATAGACAGTTTTGACTGTAGGACTTCTATAACTATATCTAGGTTTCTAATACAAGTTTAATTCTCCTTGATAAATTAAGCTCCTTTTTTACCATTAGTATTATCCTACCATTACCTTCATTCAGCAGCTTATCTAAATCACAGACTGCTGGGACTTCCTATTTGTCAATTTTCTTTTGTGGTCTTAATCAGTCCTGCTGAACTGTTATCTTTAGGCAGATTAGATAGTGTAAGTGTTTCTATACTATTTAGTACCATCTTGCTATGATCTCCACTTAGCAACTTATTTTTACTACTGATTGACTCCACTGTGAGGACTCCATACTTACCAATCTTCCAGTGCAGTCTCAATCAGTCCTGCTTTACTGTTTACATTTCTGTATAAATCCATAATACTAGTAGGCATTTTTAACAGTGTATGGATTTCTAATACCTTTTATATGATCACTGTTTGTACACAAGCATATTCACCACATGTTAAGATTTGTTATAATTAAAATTTATTTTTATTTTATTTTATTGATCTAGTACTCTCTCTGGTAGCAACTAGTCTAGTATCTCTGAGATTTGACAGTCAGTCATAATTTCTGATTTCTATTTCAGACTGTGTAGGTACACTATTTTTCTTTTTTGATAATTTCTACCTGGGGTTACCCCCCATTTTCTTAGTGTACCTAATTGTTGGCTCTACCTCTGCTCTTTTTCTTATAATTTTCAGTATGTATGTATGTCTGTCTGTATGAATGTATGTATGTATGTATATCAGTATGTATGTATGTACATATGTATGTATGCCAGTATGAATGTATGTATGTCTGTATGTCACTATGAATGTATGTATGTCTGTATGTCACTATGAATGTGTGTATGTATGTCCTCATGCATGTGTCTGTATGTATATTAGTATGTGTCTGTCTGTCACTATATATGCCTGCGTGTCTGTATATGTGTGTATGTCTCATTATGTGTGTGTCAGTATGTATGCCTATATGCGTGTATGCCTGTTTCAGTATGTGTGTCTGTTAGTAGGTATCTGTGTGTGTGTGTGTGTATCTGTGTCCTTTTGTATCAGTGTGTGTGTTTGTGTCTGTGTGTATTCCTGTGGGCGGGATTGGAGGCGGGCCCCAGACCCTGAGCTGAGTTAGGGGCTCCAAAATTTCTGGTGGCGGCCCTGACAGCAAATATATAAAATGAAACAATGTGACTCTTCTTAATGAAGATAGCATTTTACCCATTAATTATAATAGGATTCTTCATTACCTACAACAGCTACACAACAAGCATTATATGATGGTTGATTCATAAACTTGAACAGCAATACTGGTGCATGGCATTTCTTTATTTTAGTACAAAAGATGGAAAAAACACTGGACAAAATATGGGCAAACCCCTAATGGAATTACATTGTACACA
This sequence comes from Pelobates cultripes, assembly GCA_933207985.1. Classification (NCBI taxonomy): domain Eukaryota; kingdom Metazoa; phylum Chordata; class Amphibia; order Anura; family Pelobatidae; genus Pelobates; species Pelobates cultripes. The sequence continues at coordinate 63,147,232 of OW240916.1, forward strand.
AAATTCCTCACTTTTATATCAAATCTCAAATGTCAAATACAATCTATGAATCTATTGTTCTAACATTGCTTGCAGTTAACCAGTTAACCGAGTTAACTACTGCTGTAATTCACCGTACCACTGGTCTTTTACAAAAGATCTTTAAATGGCTAGCTTTTCAACACAGCTACAAACATATTTCTTGTTCAAGTCACTGGGTTTTGGAAACACTCCTGTTACACAGAATGTTTGTGACCAGTTTAAAATCATTTAATACCTTAGGTGTACCTAAACAGTTTCAGTAGTAACAATTGACCTCTGCTGGCAAATTTAATATACTGCTTGCAATTCACTCTAATGGTGTTTCACCAACAGCATTTCACATTATTTTATGTGACAGTGGTAGTGGTTATGGCGCCTGGTGTGCCCTCTCTTGGTAAGACATCAAACCAATTGGAGTGTTCCTTTAAGACTACATTTGAGAAGCTGTGTCAAGTTATAATTTTCTATAACATAATTTAAACAAGAGCAAATCATTCAAAACACAAACCACAGGGTAGCCAGAGAGTTGTAAAGGAGAATGGTGATTGCACTATTAAAACCAAAAAATGACTTCTAATCAAGAAAAATATTGTTTTAATGTGCAGTTTAATACTGCAAAAAAATAAATCAGTACAAATACACTTGGATCATTAATCCAAATCTAAGATTTTACAACTTTTTCCACACTCAAAATTAACAATGGAACACATTCCAAGTAGAATCAAACCTTGTAATAGTTGTCTTGAAAAGGGGTGAGGAATGTGTAGTCTGGATCGTCGTCTGGGAGCAATGAACTACTGACAAGGATGTTCTCCTGCAGAGGAAATATCAAAATATAAAACAAAAGATATTGTAAGATTTCATTTTATAGTAGTTTGAAAAGGAAAAGCAAAGCATATTAAAGTTTCCTTTCATGCCATAAAGCTAGGCATATGTGGTCACCAGCTTAGAGCTTGTGGATACATATTATTTGCTGTCATGCCTAGTAAAGTCTAAAAACAGACAGGCCTGAAACATATAACGGATTATTTAAATAAAGTTTAAAAAAAAAAAGTATACAAATGATATGTAATGTAATTAAATGAACAGTCCCCGGGGCAGAGCCTCACGCTTGAAACGGACGGTTACACACTGCAAGTGCTCCAGCTCTAATTATCGCCAAAAATGGATTAAACCTGACTTAGAGCCCTGCAACTAGTACTAGCGTTGATCCGACAATCATGGGCAGAAAAAAAAGCCAGACAAACCCCGGCTGGGAATGAATATAGGTGACATGCTTCGCCAGGTATATGGAGTGGCTGAGCCAAAGATGGCCGATTATCTGGGTGAATGCTCGGATTCCTCAGATGAAGATCCATTGAATGGGGTGGCGGTGACCATATCTGCACAGGCACCAAACCGTCAGATCCCATGGAGCACAGATTCCCAGCCTGTCATGATGGGGGCATTGCGGGAACTACTCTACAATCTGCAAAAGAACATTCAGGCTGACGTGGCCTCCCTCCACACGGACCTCACTGTCCTCGTGGGCAGACTGTGCACCGTAGAAACCTCTTCCGAGGGCCAAGCACGAAGAATAACCACTCTGTAAACTGCAGAACTTGCAACAGCAGCAGGCACTGTCTGAACAGATATTTGCAAATCTAGAAGATATGAGGCGAAGAAAGAACCTCAAGCTAAGGGGCATCCCACAGGCCATACCGGTGGAACTCCCGCACCTGGTCACGCTAATAACACCTAAACATGCCATAAATGCCATCCTAGACTGTGTTTTCTGCATCTCCAAGTCTAAGAATGCTCCGGCTACAGCCCCACGAGCAGGGCCGTCTATAACATGAATAGGACCCTGGGCAAAGCATTTTCTTGGGCCCCCTGGAGCAACTGGGCCCAGGGCAGCTGCGCCGTTTGCCCCGTGCCCACAAGATTTGATCCTATGCTTTCAAAACATGAAGGATAAATCATCGGTACTGGCTGCTCTTAAAGAGGCTTCCCAGTATGCATTTGAGGGCATAGCCATCTCGTTCTATGCGGATATCTCTGGCAGTACAATGATATGGAGAAGATCGCTGCAACCATTCACTTCCCTACTCTAAGAACTCGAGATTCGATACACCTGGAGGTCATCACGCATCCTTCAGATCACACATAGAGGCTCCACTTACACAACTCAAGATATGCCAGGAGCGCAAGTCTTCCTGGAGCCCCTCGGCATCCCACAAGATACTCTGCGATCAAAGAAGACCATGGCTGCAACCTTCAGATGGGACCGAAGAACATCACTCCATTCATACCTCAGCGGGTTGAAGCAGACGCCTACACAACTGTAACTACCTGAAGGCTCCCACGGTCTGCTCCATGTTGCACATGGAACTGCGCAAATCAGGACTGTACATAGTTCACAATAAGCCAACTTACCTTACTCCATAATTTTAATGGAGATGGCTTTATGATTAAATCACCCCCCCCACCTTAAACAGCGACGCACCTTAGCCGGAAAGCATTTCAGTGGCATTTTAGGCGTTAAAAATTAGGGACTACTGGCCCCCGTACCCAACATTTAATGTCTGCTAAAAGACATACCCATTCTACAGGGGCCCTCTAGTACCACTCTGAGTTGCTCTCATCTATAACTAACCTAACCTACATATCTAACCTGGCTGGTTGGCCTATACACCTATTAATCGCGAGCATGTACCTATATAACAGCCCCATAATGTACGAAAGCCACATGCCCGGCAGCGCTAGTGCCACAGACCCACTAGCAGGCAAGTAAGAATGATCTCTTACCTAGCCTCCTTAAACCCCAAAAAGCCCTCAGCTCACTGAATATGTCATTTCTGTACCCTATGTTTGCATTTTACATTTTATATTATGTTAACCTTATAACAGTCTTTGCTATATGATGCTTCCTCACGTCAGTGAGTTTGAGCCAAAAATAAAGAATAAAAAAAATGTAAAAAAAATTAACAGTCCCATTTACTATGCCATGGATAACAATTTGATAACTATACATTATTAATGCTTTTTCTTCCCCATTCATTCTACATAACCCCAAGCCTAGAAATAATTCTCAAATTTAAAGGGACACTCCAGGCACCCAGACCACTTTAGCTCATTGGGGTGGTCTGGGTGCTTGCCCCTCTCCCCTTTTAGCCCTGTTAGTCAAAACACTGCGTTTTTGGAGAAACTGCAGGGTTTTGATTACAAGGCTAATCCTCTAGCTGCTGTATATCAGACAGCCGCTGGATTGTGCTTCCGGCTTCTTAGAACATGAAAAGTGTTTTAAATGACGCTGGACGTCCCCATAGGAAAGCATTGAATAATTGCTACCCATGCCCATTAGACCCCACTCAATGCGGGACAGAGAAGGGGGCGGAGCTTCAAACCAGCACCGAGGGACATCGGCACTGGGATCAGTTAAGTATATAAAGGTTTTTTAAAGGGACACTCCAGGCACCCAGACCACTTCTGCCCATTGGAGTGGTCTGGGTGCCAACTCCCACTACCCTTAACCCTGCAACTGTAAATATTGCAGTTTTCATAAACTGCAATATTTACCTTGCAGGGTTAATTCCTCCTCTAGTGGCTCTGTCACATCTGTCACATGTGCTCAGTGTGAACCTGCTTTCATCTGTATAGAGCACAGGGCGCCAGTGGCAAATTTGCCAATCTTGGTGTTCTCTGGCAAATGCCAAACGTCCTGCACAGTGTTGGGTTGTAAGCACAACCCCCACCTGTGGACGTCGGGCCCTCATACCACCCTTGTGGAGTCTGTTTCTGACTGTTTGAGCAGACACATGCACATTTGTGGCCTGCTGGAGGTCATTTTGCAAGGCTCTGGCAGGGCTCCTCCTGTTCCTCCTTGCACAAAGGCGGAGGTAGCGGTCCTGCTGCTGGGTTGTTACCCTCCTATGGTCTCCTCCATGTCTCCTGATGTACTGGCCTGTCTCTTGCTAGCGCCTCCATGCTCTGGACACTACGCTGACAGACACAGCAAACCTTCTTGCTACAGCTCGCATTAATGTGCCATCCTGGATGAGCTGCACTACCTGAGCCACTTGTGTGGGTTGTAGACTCCGTCTCATGATACCATTAGAGTGAAAGCACCGCCAGCATTCAAAAGTGACCAAAACATCAGCCAGTAAGCATAGGAACTGAGAAGTGGTCTGTGGTCACCACCTGCAGAACCACTCCTTTATTGGGGGTATCTTGCTAATTGCCTATAATTTCCACCTCTTGTCTATCCCATTTGCACAACAGCATGTGAAATTGATTGTCACTCAGTGTTGCTTCCTAAGTGGACAGTTTGATTTCACAGAAGTGAGATTGACTTGGAGTTACATTGTGTTGTTTAAGTGTTATTTTTTTGAGCAGTGTATATACACATACATACACACATATATATGTGTGTGTATATATACACACACACACACACACACACACACACACACACACACATACACAGTGCCTTACAAAAGTATTCACCCCTCCCCCCCTTGGCATTTTTCGTGTTTTGTTGCCTCACAACCTGGAATTAACATGGATTGTTTGAGGATTTGCATAATTTAATTTACAATTTACAAATTTGCCCACAACTTTGAATATGTCTTTTGTTTTATTGTGAAGCAAATAACAAATAGGACAAAATAACAGAAAACGTCAATGTGCATAACTATTCACCCACCTTAAGTCAATACTTTGTAGAGTACCTTCATTTATTTTTAACTTAACCACCATGTACATTTATTTTATTTTTATTTAATATATCCTGTGTACATTGTATATTTTCTTGTTTTCTCATATTTATATCTTGTATTTTTATGCTAAAGTGTAGTTTTGCTAGCCCTGTATGTAATTGTTTTATTCACCTATATGCATTCCTCTATTTCCCCTCTGATTTGTGACTGACCTCTGACCTCTCCCTTTTCTTATTAATATGTTTGTTTTTATTTGAATATCCATCTCTTCATCTCTGTACCTAGATACATTTCCCCCTCCCTTACCTTTATTGCAAGCTCTCTGACCCTCAGGGAAACCACAGTTTAGCAATGATCTGTTTTCTCCTGCTCTTTATTTCCTCAGTCTCCCTCAGTATAAAAATCTCTCCTTACACCCACTTCACTCATCCCCCATCCACATTTACATATGCCCTTCTCTGCTACACTCCCCCCTTCTCTCATCTCATGCCTTACACTCATTTTTCTACTCTCTCACTCCAACCCACAATCGATCTCATCCTAGACCCCATGCATATAAAACCCATTCACACCTCCTGTCACTTTCTCTCCTTCTACTTCTAGCAGCTGTTGATGTCTCTCCCAACCCAGGGCCCTTCGCCTTCTCTACACACACTAAGACAACCAGAAACCCCACAAACCTCATCACAATACCCTGCCATTTACCCTCACTTACCAAAATTAATTGTGCACTCTGAAATGCCTGCTCCATCTGCAGTAATTTAAAATCAACAACCATACACGACTTTTTCATCTCAAACTCACTCACACTGCTTGCACTTACAGAGACCTGGCTGTCCCCCTCTGATAGCGCTACTCCTGCCTCTTTATGTTTTGGTGGGCTACAATTCTCTCACACTCCCAGACTCAACTGTAAAGGAGGCGGCGTAGGCATCCTTCTCTCCCCTCAATGTACCTTTCAACCAATCATAACTCCCCCTGCCCTATCCTTTTCTTCTTTTGAAGTTCACATTGTCCGCCTATTTAAACCCACTCCTTTAGGAATTGCTATCATCTACCACCCCCTGGTTATCCTAGACTATTCATTGAGCACTTTTCTTCCTGGCTTCCCCACTTCCTCTCACTTAGCACTCCTTCCCTTATACTTGGGGATTTCAATATCCCAATCAATAACCCCAATTGCACTGATGCCTCTCGTCTGCTCTCTGTAACCTCCTCCTTTGGCCTTGCACAATGGTCCAATCTAGCAACCCATACAGCAGGAAAGACTCTTGATCTTGCCTTCACCAACCTCTGTACTGCCTCTAATCTCTCCAATATTCCCTTTCCTCTATCTGACCACCATCTGGTGACTTTTGACATTGGCATACCTAAGACCCAATTGACACCACCGTCTGAATATCACTCTCACAGAAACCTCCAATGTCTTGACCTAGAGCATTTCTCCACTAATCTCAAAACTCTCCTTTTACCAAACCTCACCTGTCCTAGTTCTGCAACCTCCTACAATTCCACCCTCTCCTCTCAACTAGACATCATGGCACCTTGTACATTTAAACACCGCAGGCCCCCCCAACAACAACCCTGGTACATCAAGCTCACTCGATACCTCCAAAAATGCTCCAGAACTGCTGAACGCTGTTGGAGAAAGTCTCACTGTGCATCTGACTTTTTCCACTATAAATTTATGCTGAGCTCATAGAGCTTGGCTTTTTCCTCTGCAAAAGTTAATTACTTCAATAATCTCATAACCACACTCTCCCGCGAACCCAAACGACTATTTCACACATTTAACTCTCTTCTTCGCCCAGCTGTTCCTCCTCCACCTACTAACTTGACTGCCTTAGATTTTGCAACTCACTTCACTGACAAGATCTCTACAATCAGAGAAGAGATCTCATCTTTCTTCTTCCCCTTAGAATACTTCCCCTAACTTCACTCCCTCTGTTGTTCTATGTTCATTCGTACCCTCTACATTTGAAGAAGTTTCTGCTCTGCTCCAGTCCTCCCGCCCCACCACCTGCTCCCTAGATCCAATTCCATCGCATCTCATCCGTACTCTGTCTTCTTCTCTTTCTCCACCTCTCACTAAAATTCTCAATCTCTCTCTCTCTTTTCTGGTATATTTCCATTGCCCTTCAAACATGCAACTGTAACCCCAATTCTAAAGAAGCCCAATCTTGACCCTAACTCCCCATCCAACTATCGTCCTATCTCGCTACTGCCTTTTGCATCCAAGATCCTTGAAAAAATTGTGTATGCGAGATTGACAGACTTCCTCGAGTCCAACTCTCTGCTAGACCCGCTTCAGTCTGGTTTCCGCGCTAAGCACTCTGTGGAAACGGCACTGACCAAAGTATCCAATGATCTACTTGCTGCAAAATCTCATAGTCACTGCTCTATCCTAATTCTCCTTGACCTGTCTGTGGCTTTTGACACTGTTGATCATCAACAGCTTCTTCTCATCCTCTGCAATATCAGTCTACAAGATACTGCTCTCTCCTGGTGCTCCTCCTACCTCTCCCAGCGCTCTTTCCGTGTTTCTTTCTTTGGCTCTGCTTCTTCTCCCCAACTCCTCTCTGCTGGTGTCCCCCAAGGTTCAGTCCTTGGTCCCCTACTGTTCTCCATCTATACTGCCTCCCTTGGAAAAAACTCATTAGCTCCTTTGGCTTCCAATACCATTTCTATGCAGATGACACGCAAATCTAGCTGTCCTCTCCTGATCTCTTCCCGTCCCTCTTGACTAGTGTCTCTGACTGCCTCTCTGCTGTTTCTAACTGGATGGCTGCTCACTTCCTTAAACTAAACTTGACCAAAACTGAAATTCTGGTCTTTCCTCCCTCAAGTGTTGTTACTCCTGTGTCTGTCTGTCTCCAAGTCAACTGTGCTACCATCAGCTCCACCATGCAGGCTCGCTGCCTAGGTGTTCTGCCTAGGTGTTTGCTCAAGAATATCCCTGTATTTAGCACCATCCATATTTCCCTCAACTCAGACCAGTTTCATAGTCCCGGCTGCTGAAAAACATCCCCAAAGCATGATGCTGCCACCACCATGTTTCACTGTGGGGATGGTGTTCTTTGCGTGATGTGATGCGTTCTGTTTGCGCCAGACATAGCGTTTTCTTTGATGGCCGAAAAGTTCAATTTTAGTTTCATAAGACCAGAGCACCTTCCTCCATACATCCATACTCCAACTCTATGGAGCGTACGGCTTATTGTCGTCCTATGTACAGATACTCCAGTCTCTGTTGTGGAACTCTGGAGCTCCTCTAGAGTTACCTCAGGTCTCTAGGCTGCCTCTCTGATTAATGCCCTCCTTGCCCGGTCCGTGAGTTTTGGTGGGCGGCCGTCTCTTGGCAGGTTTGCTGTTGTGCCATGTTCTTTCCATTTGGTTATGATAGATTTGATGGAGCTCCTGGGGATCATCAAAGATTTGGATATTTTTTTATAACCTAACCCTGACTTGTACTTCTCAACAACATTGTCCCTTACTTGTTTGGAGTGTTCCTCGGTCTTCATGGCAGTGTTTGGTTAGTGGTGCCTCTTGCTTAGGTGTTGCAGCATCTGGGGCCTTTCAAAAAAGGTGTGTATATGTAATGACAGATCATGTGACACTTAGATTGCACACAGGTGGACATCAGTTCACTAATTATGTGACTTCTGAAGGCAATTGGTTGCACCAGAGCTTTTTATGGGCTTCATAACAAAGGGGGTGAATACATACGCACATGCCGATTTTCTGTTTTCTATTTCTAAAAAATAGCTTTATGTATACATTTTTCTCATTTCACTTCACCAACTTATACTGTTGTTTTCTTGTTACAAAAATACGACAGTTACAACGTAGCTCCTTCTCTATTTTCCACACAGAACCTTGCTTCGGTATTTTAATTCTGTAACCGAATTCCCGAATCGATTGCCCGTTACCCATTCGTGCATACGAACAACGGACCACCTGGTACCTGGCGTGTGCCGTCACTTAACCCTGGTCACCTTTCTAATACCCGAATGGCCGACCACCCTACGAGCGGAACGTGTCCCTAATTAATCGCCCAGGGAGTTGCGATCTGCGGTTAACCACAATCTAATTGACGGTCTCAGGGCATTCTCTTTCGGGCCCTATTTCCCGAACTCAAACTACCGAAAGACTCCCAAATAAGGACCACCTATGGCCTGTCGTGTGGCCTCAATTAGAATGTTGGTTTTGCGGTTAACCACAGGTTAAGTGCCCCTTCCCGGCGGTCTGCGTTCGTTTCCCGAATGGCTGGGACAACCATCAGGAGAGCGGGGATTCGTGCAAACCCCTTGCCGTTACTCGTTCCACGAGTTTGGGGGTCGAGGTCCCGCTGCCCATTAAATCACCTAAAAACATGGCCGCCATCTCGAGCCTGGGACAAAAGACATGAACAGACTTTATAATGAGGAAACTAAGCATACCGTTCGAGAGTTCTGAGCGCTATTCGACTATCTGCTGTGCTCAGACTTGGGCTACATAATGGACGGTAGAATGCATGAAATATATATGAAAATGTTAAAGTTATGTATTTTTTATCATGTTTTGTATGTTGCAAGAAAACATGGTATTTTGGGCGTTTGGAGATAATTACTTTGTCATAATTGTTGGATTCATTATCTCCAAGCTGGGCGGTAACAATTTCAAAAGATACCTTGTGTTTCTATTGGTTAACTACTTGTATTGTCGTTGTATCCCATCAGGTCCAGAGGGGGCTGTCCCTGGACCTGAGATTTCGCATAAATAGTGATGCCTGTGTGCCATTAAAGCCAGTTCTGCTTGACCTCAAAATAAAGTGTCGTCTCGTTATTGGGGGAATTGGATTGTATGCTGATTGCCAGGAGTGTAAGCTGATTGTATGCTTTTCCTGTTCAGCTGCTTACAGAATTCATATGCTTGAGAGCATTTGCATGCTTCTCCGGTTCGGTGGTTGTGGTGTCTGCTGCAGTGCTTGGAGTCCTCAGGAAGCACTAGGAGCATCCTTCAATGGAGGTACCCAGTCAGGGGTGCCAGGTGATCCGTTACAGTTCTGATCCATCACATGAAATTCAGTTTAATAAAACAAACTTAAAGGACCACTCTAGGCACCCAGACCACTTCAGCTTAATGAAGTGGTCTGGTTGCCAGGTCCCTCTAGGATTAACCCTTTTTTTTTATAAACACAGCAATTTCAGAGAAACTGCTATGTTTATAAATGGATTAATCCAGCCTCTAAAGCCTCTAGTGGCTGTCTCATTGAAAGCCGCAAGAGGCGTTTTCGTGCTTCTCACTGTGAAAATCACAGTGAGAAGACGCCAGCGTCCATAGGAAAGCATTATGAATTATGAATGCTTTCCTATGAGACTGGCTGAATGCGCGCCCAGCTCCTGCCGCGCATGCGCATTCAGCCAAAGAGGAGGATCAGAGGCAGACAGGAGGAGGAGAGCTCCCCGCCCGGCGCTGGAAAAAAGTTAAGATTTAACCCTTTCCTCTCCCCAGAGCCCGGCGGGAGGGGGACCCTGAGGGTGGGGGCACCCTCAGGGCACTATAGTGCCAGGAAAACGAGTATGTTTTCCTGGCACTATAGTGGTCCCTTAAGGCTGTAAAGTAACAAAATTGGTAAAAAGTCAAGGGGGGGTGAATACTTTTGCAAGGCACTGTATATAGGGTTGACTAAGGTGACTAAGTGGCTACTAAAAAAGACTGGACATACCCCATTTTGAATAACGTGGGTTGTCTACTTTTACAACCCACGTTATAATACTTTTAGAACGTGCATAATACATAATGCTTTTATGATGGTGTTAATTTTCATTCCTGGGCTGTGTAATGGATCACCTGGCACCCCGACTGGGTACCTCCGTTGAAGGATGCTCCTAGCGCTTCCTGAGGACTCCAAGCACTGCAGCAGACACCACAACCACCGAACCGGAGAAGCATGTGAATGCTGTAAGCAGCTGAACAGGAAAAGCATACAATCAGCTTACACTCCTGGCAATCAGCATACAAACCAATTCCCCCAATAACGAGACGACACTTCATTTTGAGGTCAAGTAGAAATGACTGTACTGGCACATACAGCCTCTTTTATTTACAATCCACAAACCTAGTACTGCCCACAGGGTTTTTGAAAACAACCAATAAACACGTACAATACACTCAGACACTCCCACACAAAATCCTCCCCTCTGCCTGTGATACAATTACCTTACAAAATGGGTAATGTAATTATCACCAGCAGAGAAATACAGTTTTTCCACATTATTCATAACTTTAAAAGTATGCATCACATTCACGTTTTCCGAATCGGCATACTCCAAATACAAACATATGTCAAAATCATCCAAATTGGTCCATTGGTTTAAAAGATAGATCGAAGTCCTTTGTGACCAAATGAAGCATGGCTTTTCTGCCCAAAACCAGTTCCACAGAGTCTTCTATCCTGGAGATAATTGAGAAGTAATCCAATTATCTCCAAGGACAGAGGCAAAACTCCATTAAGCACATGGCAGTAAAAAGACAGTAAAATACAAACAAATACACAAGGTTACATTTATTACATAAAATACAGACATGCAACATATCCCCAGATAGCTTAGGTCTGAGTGCACATTATTACTGAATGGCGATCAGACCACACACATACAGTTCAATTGCCATGGAGCCAAAGTCTTTTATTACACGAATAGGCTCCATGGCATAGCTATCTGGGTTAAATGAGTTAATTCAGTAAATCTGAGAACCTACCGAACGCCAGGGCAGAAATACATGAATAGACCTTTCTGCATAGTAAAATAAAGTATTTAAATGCCGGTCCATAGTCAAAAGGCAGCAGGCAGGCAACTAGGCTCCTCCAGTGCAGAGTGGCGAGGTTGGTTCCGCCACATTTCTCCCCTTTACCAATCAGACTAACAGGGTATCTGACCTCCTGTCGGTCAGTGCCCTGGTTAGTCCAGCAACCCACCCACAGAACACAATCAGCAGTACAATCAGCAGTACATAAGTTGTCTTGTCGCTGGAGTGAGAAACCAATTGTCTCTGCTCCCTGTAGGACACTCTGCCGCTGAGGAGGGAGGATGCTGCTCTCCACTCCCAGTAGCTTGGGTGCAGAGACCACTGTCCCATCTGCGCTGGTGTGGGGCTTAGTGTCTCCCCTTGGTGGGCTACGCTGTCGCTGGGGAGAGGGGGTAACCAACTCCTCTCCCTTACACATTTTCAGCCGCTGGGGAGAGGAGGTAACAGGCTCCTCTCCCTGACACTCTCTCTGCTGGTCGAGAGGAGGTAGAGAGGGGGATCGACTGTCTCCCCTTCCAATAATGCGCTCTGCCGCTGGGGAGTGAAACCAGTGGTCTCTCCTCCCTGTAATGTACTCTGCCGATGGGGATCTGGGCCGACTGCCCAGTCTGCGTCCATGCTCTGCGGCTGGCATGAATTTAGTAGTTCCAAATAGTCCATCTCCAGTTCTCATTCCATGGCAGCGAAACGGAGGAGGTCTTCTCCCAGTCCAATAGATCTCGGGCCTTGTAACATCTCACCTCGGTAATGCAAGATAGCCCAGTACCGTGACTCTGCTGGACTGCCAAAGTCGACGTCTTCCGCTAAGGCCTTCCACAACAGGCCAGGGCTAGTGTAGTTCTCCCCCTCCGGCTGGATGCCCTCTGCCCTCCACCTCTCTGGCTGGACAGTGCACCACCACAGTGCCCGGTATGAGGCGTCAAGGCTCAGTTCCCTTTCCACAAGGTACTCAAATTGTCTTACCCGCTCCCCTCCGGGTTGGTCTCCCAGAAGCAGCATCCGCCAGGCCATTTGTTCCTCCAACCGGTATGCGACACCAGGAAGGCGCTGCTGCCGTTGATACTGGACTTCCTCCAGGGCATCATACCATAATTCTTTCCGGGCAATATCTCTCCATTCTAATTCACTCTCTTCCTCAGGTGTGTGTGTTGCCCAGAGGTACACGAACCCCATTTTCCCAAATCTCTATATAGACAGGGACGCTGTATGAACACGCAACCAGGCTCCTCTAGTGCACAGTGGCAAGGTTGGTTCCGCCACAGGCTGCAATATGGTGTCAAAGGCAACATTGGCCCAGGAAACCAATCTTGCAAATTTCAAAGTGCAAACATGGAAAAGGGGAAAGCCCTACATTTGACCCCTGTAAGTTTGCAAAAAAAAAAAACAAACAATTAAACTTGTACATTGTGGGCACTGTTGTACTCAGGAGATGTTGCTGAACACATATTGGGGTGTTCTTTATCAGTAACACATAACAGGAACTGAGAATCCAACACAACAAATTGACTACCCAAAAGTTTGACAAAGAGTGGTGGTAGAATTAGTGCATGGAAAGTGTTAAGATACCAACATTACTCAGTACATGTATTCTTAAATTGCTATGTGTGTCAAAAAAAAATCACAATTTTTATTTTAAATTTGGCATAGATTGGTGGTAAAATGGTTGCATGAAAAGAGTCAAAATACTTCAAGTTTAATACCTTAGGTGGTCTTCGTTTAAAAACATATATACATGTGAAGGGTTATTCAGGGATTCCTGAGAGATATCAGTGTTACAATGTTAATTTTGAAAAAAAATGTTTTTGAAATAGCAAAGGGCTACTTGTACTTATTGCCCTATAACTATCCAAAAAAAGCAAATAACATGTTAACATTGGGTATTTCTAAAATCAGGACAAAATGTAGAAACTATTTAGCATGGGTGTTTTTTGGTGGTTGTAGATGCGCAACAGATTTTGGGGGTCAAAGTTCAAAAAGTGTGGGGTTTTTTGTTACATATTTTCATCATATTTTATAATTTTTTTTATAGTAAATTATATGTGATATGATGAAAATAATGTTATCTTTGAAAAGACCATTTAATGGCGAGAAAAACTGTCTATAATATGTGTGGGTAAAGTAAATGAGTAAGAGGAAAATTACAGCTAAACACAGCATAAATGTAAAAACAGCCCTGGTACCAAATGGTGAGAAAATTGAAAAGCGGTCTGGTCACTAAGGGGTTAAAGGGACATTTTAGACCCCTAAAGCATTTCAGCTTGCTTAGAGGACGATTTCAGACTGTTTTTTTGTTTTTATAAAACAAAAATCACAAGTTAGTAGATATACCCCCAATAAATGCATGCAGACCATTCACACCACAGAGTGATGATGCTTCTCCAAGAGAAGCGTCTGATTGAGCCCTGCTACATTGTCATTTTGATAATAAAAAAGGGGGTGTGGATTGCCGAGGATGTCAGCACTGGAACAGAGCTAAGTTTTTATTTTAAAAATAAAATCTTTTTTTTTTTTAAGGGGAAACTAATATAAAAGCAAGGAAGGCGGCTAGGGGACCTGTCGTTTTTGCTTTTATATTTTGACTATAGTGCTCCTTTAAAAGCTGCAGTTCTTATGAATTGCAGCCTTTTCAAGCCCTCCTTTTTTACCCCGGATGAGGCTAACAGTCACTTCACAGGAAATAAATTGAGAAGCCTCTGAATCTGTGTGAGTGCGCTGGAGTTGCTGAAGGCACTGGTCTGAGCTCTGAGGAGGAGGAGCCAGGAGCACTCAAGAAGAGCACAGGGGAGCTAATGGAAAGAGGAAATAAACTACCGTGATTATGTCAGGAGGTTGTTCCATAATTTAATTATAAAATTACAGATTTCTCATAGAAATTAAAATAGGATACTCCTTGTGACGGAACGCTGGCACTCCGACTGAGTACCTCCGCCAATCGATGCTCCTAGTGCTCGCTGAGGACTCCAAGCACTCCAACCGACACCATCAGCACTGCAGACCCCACTTCCAGCGATGCAACTGCGCCGGGGTCTCTGCTGTCTCCACCCACCCTGGACCCAAGGCCAGGATCCAGCTTCCAGTGGGTGAACCTCTCTTTCCCCAGAGAGCAGGAACAGGAACAAGCTCTTAGCAGAACTTAGTGATCATACCCTGGGGAGTATAGTGATTATAGCAATCCCCAGAGTGTATTTCTCCAATCCCCCAAACATGAGCCAAGGCTTAATGCTGGAACAAGACTGATTTACTGGCACACAGAACTCACAATTTATGCAACACAAAACTCCTCCTCTGGGCCAGGCTAGATAATTGAGTTTCTACAATACACAAAGCTCAATTATCTGCTGGCCAGAAATAATACAGTTTTTACAGCATTCATAACTTCTAAAATATACATCACATTCACATTAAAAAAACATATATATTCCCAATCAATTCATTCAGGGAAACAACATATCAAAAAATGGCATGAATCAGACCAGGGGTTCAGAAGTTAGTAAAGTATCTTTTGGGGCCTGGCTGGCAGCATGGCTATCTGGCCCAAACTGGTTTTACAGAGCCCTCTAGCCTGGAGACAATGGGGAAAGTAATCCAATTATCCAGGGATAGAAGCAGACTCCATTGAGCACATGTTCCAGGTAAAACACAAAAGGATACAAAAATACATAACTCCTATCATACTGAATTGAACGGGCCAAATCTCCCAGGGTCCATAGTCACAGGGCAAGAGGCTGGCAAGCAGTCCTCTCCAGGCACAAGTGGCGTAGGGCACTTCGTCACACTCCTCACCCATAAAGCACTTCAGCAAGCTTAAAAGAACACTTTAATGTTAGGAATACAAAGATGCATTCCTAACACTAACGTGTTCCTCAGCCCTTGCAGCCCCCTCCCTGTGTTGTAATTAATTAAATAATCAAAGTTGAAAACAAAGGCAAAAAAAATAACAAAATTTAAAAAAACAATTTGAAAAGATGGCCAATTATGCCACAACGTGGAAAAAAAGTAATCTTTACTATATAATGACCAACAGATTTTACCTTGGATCAACAATCCACACACATTTATTATTTCTATAAGAAGGTTTTTTTTTTTTTCCTTTGAGAGAACAGCTTAACCCTGCACCTGGTCCCACTTACCCATTGCTTCCTTCTGTGGGCTGATGAGGAGGGTTTTGCCTGGGAGCCATTAACAGGCTGAGAGCCTCAGCTAATGTTCACTGCCTATCCCTGGTCAGCCATTGAGAGAAATAAAACTTCTCTCAATGTGCAGTTAATTACAGGCAGCACCTAGAAAAATGAAGGCAGAGGCAGTGGTATTGGGAGTGGGAGACCAACTTAAGGGTTAAACTGATGGAAAAGTTTTAACCTTTGAAGATAAGATGGCGACTGGAAACTACTGCATCCATAACAACTCCAAAAAGCCCTATGGTTATGCAAGTATTTAAACAAAACTTTTGCTTTCATATATTTTTGTAAACTCCTTTAGTAAATATTCTTAGAGCATAGCTTAACCAGGGTTGCTCCCTTGCCACATAACATTTTATTACCGGATCCAGGACAAGAGTATGTTTTGGTGAGTTGCGAGTCTTCAAAGGGATATCCATCCATCGATGTCGCTTCTCCCATAGTTTGTTGACAAAATTGCTGCTATATTGCGGTCTGGAAAGTAACAAGAGAAATAGGTTCCAGGCTTACAAACACTGCCACCAGATATTGGATATAAGCACCGCAATATTTTCAGGTTACTTAGTTACATAGGCTGAACAAAGTCCATCAAATTCAGCCTTTAAATGTAATTTACTTGCACTAGAGTGTTTTAAAAGGTCAGCCTCTGATAATGGCTGTGTGTCCACATTTGCAAGAACCCATGGAATGTGGGTATAATTCTGTAAATGAGGACTTTTGTAGACTGATCTGTTTGGTGAGGAAACTGACTGAAACATGTATATATGATAAAACTGTTTTGTTAAATGTGAAGGCAACCTTAGCTCTTGTGGTAGTGATATCACCTTAGTGACAAGCAGAATGATACAGCCTTCTCAATGGATGCCAGAAAAGAAAGTTAAGATACTTTGTATGGTATGCATTGCTGTACTGTATGATACCCTACTACCTCTATAAAAATAGGCTATCTTGGCCAAACACACACAGCATTGGCAACAGTTGCCCTTAAGTTGCCCCATGCTCTTATTCTTGGTCAAAATTTCATAGGCTTTGAAAGCCTTATTCAAACCCAGTGAAGAGCAGTTTTTTTTATTTTTCCATTTACACACCCTGACTTGTTTCATGATAAGTATACTTAGTTAATATTCCCTTGTAGCAATCCAGTTTATTTGTGCTTAGCAGTATTTAAAGCTGATTATAGCCCCTATTGAGTATGGATACAATTTTCTAGCCATTAAACCTGGATTTATGGGATTGTGAAAGATATATAACCCTTCCTTCTTGGTTCCTCAGCAGCGTTTCCAGATGTATCACTTTTGCATTGTTTATATAAAGTATTGATTTTTTTTAGATACTTTGGATACAGATAGTTGAGTACTCTGTTATTCTTTCCCCACTTACCTTAGCTCTAAGTTAGTTATTATATGTTGCATTTTTCTTTTTTACACTCCCCCTTTTTTATTAAAAACCAGCAGTGAGTCCCTCCCTTTATTGGGGTGCATTCACTTTCTACTTACATTTTTGGGGGGTTCAAGACCATTTGGTGGATCTGGTACCACTATACTGACCTCTGTGTTCTTATCCCAGCTTTGGAATTTGGATTAAACAGATTTATCCCTTTTGCATGTATTATTTAAAAGTTGCACTGCTAAAGGCAACAGAAAATTGCATTAGGCTTGTCAGTAAAAGCCAAAAATTCAAGAAACCACTGCGGTACTCTGCAGATGTGGCCAAAATAGTAAAAAAACAAAAAGGTAGCATTTAGTAATTATAAAAACACCAGCGTGAGAAAGATAGAATGATCTATAAGACTAGGCAGAAAGAGGCTGAGCAAGAGCTTCCAAATCACACATAGAAGAGAAAATAGCACAGTCAGTAAAAAATGGGGTCAAAACAATTTTTAGATACATAAATGAGAAAAGGAAAGTAAAACAAGGATTAGTTAGATCAAAAATAAAAGAAGGAAGGTATGTAGAAGAAGATAAAGGTCTAGCTGATTGCCTCAATGAATATTTTTTGTTCAGTATTTATAGATAAAAATGAAGGAAAGGGGCGTCAATTAGGAAAAAGGACAAATGAGTTATTTGTTACATGTGAGTTTACAGAGGAAGAGGTTGTTTTTCAACTGTCAAAAGTAAAGACAAATTAGTCAATGGGACCTGATGGAATACACCCAAAGTTATTAAAATAACTTAGTGGTGTACTAGCAAAACCATTAACAGATTTATTTAACCAATCATTGTTAACAGGAGTAGTCCCAGACGATTGGAAGTTAGCGAATGTTGTGCCCATTCACAAGAAAGATAAAAGAAAAAAGGTGAACAAAAACACTATTTTTAAACACACATTTACACCATGACAGGCACAGAAACACACATATACCATGACAGATACACACCCCATGACAGACACAGACAGACACACACAACCAATGACGAACAGACAGACACACACACCCCATGACTGACAGACAGACACAAACACCCCATGACGGACAGACAGACACACACACCCCATGACGGACAGACAGACACACACAACCAATGACGGACAGACAGACACACACAACCAATGACGGACAGACACACACACACACCCCATGACGGACAGACACACATGACACACACCCCATGACGGACAGACAGACACACACACACACCCCATGACAGACAGACACACACACACCCCATGACAGGACAGACACACACACCCATGACAGACACACACACACACAGAAACACACACACCCCATGATGGACAGACAGACACATACACACCCCATGACGGACAGACAGACACATACACACCCCATGACGGACAGACAGACACACACACACCCCATGACAGACAGACAGACACACACCATACAGACAGACACTATGACACAGACAGACAGACACACACACAATGACACATACATACATACAGACAGACACCATGACACGGACAGACACACACACACACCATACATACAGACAGACACCATGACACGGACAGACAGACACACACACCATACAGACAGACAGACACCATAACACAGACAGACACATTACTAGTACCTGACACCAGGGGGAGGTCTTCTGGCGGCCGCTGGGGAGGTCTTCTGGCAGCCGCTGGGGGACTTGTCCTGGCGGCCGCTGGGGGACTTGTCCTGGCGGCCGCTGGGGGGAGCTGCGCTGTCTGTGCTCTCCCGCCCTTGCGCGCTGCTGAATGAGACCGGCGCCGGAATATGACATCATATTCCGGCGCCGGTCTCATTCAGTTGCGCGCTGGGGAGCAGAGCCAGCGCAGCTCCCCCAGCGGCCGCCAGGACAAGTACCCCAGCGGCCGCCAGAAGACCTCCCCAGCGGCCGCCAGCAGACCCAGGTGTCTGCTCGGCCCCAGGAGCCGACGGCCCACCGGGAAATTTCCCGGTATCCCGGTGGGCCAGTCTGGCCCTGCTCTCTAGTGTCTTCCATGGGGCAAATCAATGAGAGACTGGAAAGACTGGAAGCTCATAGCAGTCCAGTTGTGACATCAGAGCCACCCACTACCAATATCCCAGGACCATCACAAGCCCAACCCGGTAATCATAATACCCCCAAAATCCTTGGGTCGCAAGTGATCAACCCAGCCCATATGGTACCAACAAACCTTAAAAAGGATATCCTGGAGGGCAAGGATGTTAATTTAGTATCTCTGCTTATTGCCTCCCAGGATATCACAGAAAACCGTGCATATATGTATGGCGATATTTTTGTCGTCTTCAAGGCCAGAGATCCTAGACTGAGCAAAAAACTAGCAATCTCAGATTTCGTTATTGCATTCGGCATTTACAGGGACGTACTGTGCTCAGTTTACCCACAGAGAAGGGAAGAATTAGACCTATACATGCACAAGCTGGTAGACCTGGGCAAATCTCTGTCCTGTCTCAATGGATTATACCCCAAACAATGCCACACCAAGCACTTCCAGGGGGGAGAAACAGGGCAGAGACAAGCTGGGTCGCCCATCGTGTATTTGGGCAAGTCCCAGATATGTAATAATTTTACTGTTGGGGCTTGCTCCTATAGTGCTTGCCGTCTGTTACATATCTGCTCCAATTGTTTCAGGGCACACGCAAAGGCTATGTGCCCTAATAAAATGCATGTTAAACCCTAACTAACTACTGTGAATGTTGATGTCCTGGCAGGGCTTCTCTCCAAGCACCCTTCTACACATCTTGTGGAGTATTTGATTGCAGGGTTTTCCCAAGGGTTTCATACTGGCATCATTTACATACCAGGGGATACATGGGAAGCCAACAACCTCCAGTCCGCCCTTTGTGACACAGACGCAGTAGACTACCTACTACAAATAGAACAAGACCAAGGATTTGTCTTAGGTCCATTTATTGACCTGCCTTTTTCTAATTGGAGAACAAATCCCATTGGACTAGTCACTGGGAAAACATCTAACAAACAAAGACTCATTATAGACATGCTTTGGTGATACACAGTCTCAATTCCCTGATCCCGTCAGAGGCATTCTCTTTACAATACACCACCATAAATGACGCCATATCTACCATCATCTCAGCAGGCATAGGCGCATGGTTGAGCAAAACCGACATAGTTAACGCCTTTAAACTACTCCCCATACACCCGTCGCTGTGGCATTTGCACAAAGCCATACACTTATTTAACACCATTGGGGTTCCAGTATGTCCCACCTAGACGGAAGGTCCAATTACGATCATTCTGTTTTTGGGGATACAACTGGATTCCATAAATATGGAAGCCAGCCTCCCTAGAGACAAGATTGACAACATCACTCAGACCATTCAGCAGTATTTGTGCATAGGCTCAAGCAATAGGAAAGAGTTTCAGTCGTTGGTTGGCTCGCTAAATTTTGCCATCTGTATTATACCCCAAGGAAGAGCTTTCATTTCCAGACTCCTGTGCCTTCTTCCGACACTAACTGACGAATACAAACGTACCACTCTTGATATGCAAGCCACAGCACACTTACACATGAGGAATGTGTTCCTGTCAAACTGGAATGGCAGGAGCATGTTCCTCCCCCAAGTCACAGAGGATGCCATTTGGACTATAGGATTCCCCTACCATTTAGACTGACGTAGCAGGCTCCACAGGTTTTGCAGCAGTTTTTGGGGACAACTGGCTATGGGGTAGATGGCTGGAAGAAGTTAAGCAAATAGAAGGCTTTTTTTTAGGAATTCTGCACTCTGTCCCGCTTTAGGTTCCAGGCGTTCAGGGAGTCTCTATCAACAGCGTCACCGGTAGCCACGACCGCCCCCCAACTCCAGGATCTAATCATGGACTAGAGGAATTATTACAACAAGGCAAGATACTTACAAAACTCGCTCTAGCTAAAAACACACACAGCGCATACGACAGAGCTTACTACCTATACAAGAAATTCATGGCAGTCCATCATCTCACGAATTGGTTTGACAATATAACTTTGGTGGCTTTTGCCACGTTCTGCCACATCAAATTAAAAATGTTGCATAATACCACTAAACTATACCTCACGGGTATCCAACATCATATGTTCACAGAACATCTTAACAACCAAGGGTTTCTCACCTCCTATCCCATTAAAACCCTCCTTAGGCTATGCTCAAATCGCAGGGACCTACACCGCAACGTAGGTGGCCTATAGACTTACAACTGTTTAAACGTTTGTCAAACCTACTAGATACCATACCATTCGAACCCCCTACTAACACCACTCTTGAAACTGCCATATATGTGGCTTTTTATGGTTTCTTACGACCCAGAGAATTTACCATTAATAGGCAACACGAGTGCAAGCATTGCCTCCGGTAGTCTAACCTGTACAGGAAACAGTACCACTACATATTAAGCTTACATCGACTAAGACCAGCCAGATGGGTCACGAGGTTCTTATTCAATACTACCCCACCAACAACGCATGGTGCCCGGTGGAAGTTTTTAATAAATATCTACAGTCTTCACCTATACAAGCCTCACTCCCTCTCCTTTCACTGCACGGTACAGCACTCACTACCGCCAAGTTTGTGATGTATATTCGCTTGCTATTGACCAGGCTCGGCTTAAACGCTGCAAACTATTCTGGGCATTCATTCCGGATAGGGGCAGCTTCCACGGCCTCGGGCCTAGACATCCCGGTTCACATCATTAAAACCTTAGGCCGCTGGAAGTCGTCTGTGTTACGGTACCTCCAGTAATTAAATGCACAAACCGCCGTTTAGTGAATGTTCCCCATTCGCAATACTGTGGTCTGGTAGCGTATGTAGTGAAACCATGCGAACCACCAGCCAGGGAACACTCCAAACTCCCGAACGGTACCTGTACGGCCTTTTCCCTTCTCAAGCTCCAAATACGCGAATCGCCAATAGCAGCCGAACGGCAATAGTTTCCAAGCGGCAAATAATTCCAATAAGCAGTCTCTAGGCACCGGTAATAAAATCCCCCCAATAACGAGACCAAGCTCCGCTTTGAGGGTAAAACACGAACTGAGTTTACTGGGGGCTACCTGCCCGTATTTATTCAGGTCTCCCACTTGGTGGACACTCCCCTAGGGGACCAAATGGGAGACTGAAATGACAGAAGGACATGGGGACATTCTGGACATACATCCCCCTAATATTCCCAGCATGCATCACAGTTTCCTCCCCTCTGCTCGGGAGATAATTGGGAAGTAACTTAATTATCTCCCAGAGCAGAGGCAAATCGCCATTTTAAATACAAGTCACAAAACACATAAAAATATATAACTTTATAACTACCGAACATATTGCATTCGTGTAACACATCCCCAGATAGCCTGGATCTGAGTGCATATTATTGGTGAATAGCGCTCATATCCCATACGCATAGTTCAATCGCCATGGAGTCAAAGTCTATTACAGTTCTTCGGTATGCGATTGACTCCATGGGAAGGCTATCTGGGTTAAGTCCATTCGTGTTATAAAATCTCCAGAACGGCCGGTATTCGTATGCTTTTGTCGATTGAGAAGGGGAGGTCGACGGCTTCAGTGGTGTTCGGTTGAAAAAGTGTCCATTTTTAGTTCCATGCAATAACCGTCAAACACCGCTGGGCTTTCGCATAGTTAAAATGGCCGCCGCCTCGTGGTCGACATACGAACGACGACCACCCTGTATTCGGTTTTAATTGAGAAGTGTCTGTGGTTAACCGCAACGTTCTAATTGGGATCAATAGGTTAACCAGCAGCACACTTCTCTTCTGGGTGGCCGTACGTTCGGTAGTTCCGTTCGACAAAAAAAAAAGACATTCCCTTAAACAAAGCATACGAACGGGGAGATTCATGCAAACGGCAAAACAGACGAACACAGTACTTTTAGTCCATACAGATGGGTCTGTCACAGTCTGCTTACGCTGTTTACATACCACAGCCAACACAAGAATTAACGTTGGTGAAAATGTCATCGTAAATATGCTAACTTCATGTCTTGTGGTTTCATAAATAAATATCATTGATAACTCTATATGGGTATTCCTTTTTGCCCTCTTATCTACAGGCCTACCACACACATCTGTTTCGGCACACCTCTACCGACTTTTAAAGGACCACTCTAGGCACCCAGACCACTTCAGCTTAATGAAGTGGTCTGGGTGCCTGGTCCCTCTAGGATTAACCCTTTTTTTATAAACATAGCAGTTTCAGAGAAACTGCTATGTTTATACTGAGGGTTAATCCAGCCTCCAGAGCCTGTCTCATTGACAGCCGCTAGAGGCGCTTGCGTGCTTCTCACTGTGAAAATCACAGTGAGAGCACGCAAGCGTCCATAGGAAAGCATTGTAAATGCTTTCCTATGCGACCGGCTGAATGCGCGTGCGGCTCCTGCCGCGCATGCGCATTCAGCCGATGACGTCGCGAGCAAGGAGGAGAGGAGGAGTACAGCTCCCCGCCCGGCGTTGGAGAAAGGTAAGTGTTTAACCCCTTCCTCTCTCCAGAGCCCGGCGGGAGGGGGTCCCTGAGGGTGTTTTCCTGGCACTATAGTGGTCCTTTAATGATTATAATAAGTATATTCACTAGCTATTTCATACTATACTGAGATGGCCCCGAATACAATTATACATTATTCCTTTCTAGGTGGGCCCACTTTATTTACAGGCCCGCCGATACATCGATTTCGGCACACCACAGAATTTCACATATAACCATGTTACTTTCGCATAGGTCTACATACTATCGGCTATTGATATGGCATTTGTGCCATGACCACAAACTATATAGATATATGGTACTTGAAAGGGTCGAGTTATAGAGGGTATTTGCAATAGAAAGGCATGTGGTAGTAGAGATTGGTGAGAGGACTGGTTAAATGTCAATAGAAAGCTGCTGCAGATCAAGAGATTTCAGGTGAGTCTAGGTGTGGTAATTGAGGGAGCTTGGGGAGGTGCAAGATAAGACTGCAGCATAGTAGGTGGTGATCAGAGAGAGGAAAAGGTGAACAAAAGTTTGAGAATAATTAGACCTAGATAGGCAGTCATAGAGAGGAATTTAAAGGCTTCAGAGGTAGTTGATGAATCTAAAGAAATGTTAAATCTTCAAGGATAAAGGATGGAATATCAGAGGACAGAACTGAAGGAGCAAGGCAGAGAAGTGTTCCAGGAAGGAGCCAGGGTGGCCATGAGACTGGTAGATGACCGCAATATGTAGCAAATGATCACATTCTATCGCTTGTGAAAGGACATTTGTAAGCACCAATGGTAAGACACTGCAAAGAGTACCATTTTATGAAGAAGTTACCATGAGAAGCAAAAGCATTATATCATTCACCACAGTCAGATAGTGCTTGGAACTTGCAGAATCCTGTTTAAGATCTGAAGGTTTTTGAATGGGCTAGAATGAACATGAAGAAGTGCAATGTTTCAGCCTGCACAGAGGCCTTTGACAAGCTTGACAAAGGCCTCTGTGCAGGCCGAAACGCTGTACTTCTTGTTCCAGTAAAACTGGTTGACATTGATCTGGAGTGCATGGACCATACTTGTTCTATGACTGATATACCTGGTTTTGCCAGGCCTAGGTCTGGAGCACCTGAATCATCACATAACAGTGCAGTCTCTTTTGTTTGTGTGGATTACTTGTATCTTATGCTAGACCTTAAAGAATCCCATGGGTGGGATAGTGACACTCACAACTTAAATTCTTCTTCTGGGTCTTCTTCACGGAGGGAGATAAAATATGGCTGTTCGACAATATAAGAACTGCTGCCTCCGCTACTAGATGAGGAGCTGCTACAATCTGAAAGGTTAACATAAAGAGTAGTTAGAAGGTTGTACATCAAAAACTAATTAAGCATTATGTATCTTAGATATAAAAATATAAAAGAAAAATGAAATAGATGCAAGACTTTAAACTGGAGAAAGTTTGTTAAAATTGGAACAATTTAAGAATAAATATTTCTAAAAACATAATTAAAAATTTTACGTAAAAAATTTACGAGTATGGAAGCTTCTTGCAGGAGATGGTGGTGGCTGCATGGCAGACTTGTAGATAATCATATTATTTTATTACTTACTATGGGATGGCCACATTGTACTCCTGGCACCATCACCACTACAAATAGCTGTAGTAGTTATGACACATGGAGTATTCTTTAAAATATCAGTCACCTTATTATTGCAGGAAAATGTTGTTTAATCTTTCACCAGTCCCTCACAGTCCAGTTTATTTGATCTCAATCCTTATTGCCACTTTATTTCATATTCATCACCAGTTACATATCATCAGACCTCTCTACCTGTCCTTCTAATAATAATGAAATCATGGCCTTGGTACTTACTTAGAAATAGCGAAAACTAAATGTATACTTCCTGGTTAACACATTTGATATAATTATTATTTTTGACAATATTTTAGAAGTTTGTAATAAAACTGAAACATGAGATAAATGTTACAGAATGCAGAAAAGTGAGGTGCAGTTTTTGTCATAATTAATCTTGTCATAATTAATCTGACTCATACTAAGTTTTTAAAGGAGACCTGTAATGTTAGAAATACAAACGTAGCTCTGGCATCAGAGGAGTTTACAAACTATGTCTATGTAAGGCCCTTCTAACCATTTAATTAAAGCAGTTTTGCTCACCTTTTATTCCCACTCATGCCGGTCTTGACGCAGCCGCCGCTCCTCCCCATTACTGATAATCTCAGCCAACCAAACCTTCCCCATATATAAGCATTCGGGGCCTACTGTGCATGAACAAAATCATTCAGAAATATGCCTGCCATGGTCTCTGGAATTAGTCTCTGCCACAGTACTCTGATTCATATCAGCCCATGCACCAGGGCCTCAGGCAGTCTATGTTCCCTATACCTGCTATTATTGACATGTACCAGGCTATTTAATCAAACACACTCTGTCCACAGTCTCCAGGAACCCACATCAATTACTGTGTATTGTCATACATGTGCAAGAGTACAACACTTATGTCTATAGAGGACAATGCGAGACCTCAGGAGCCAAAGTACATATCTTGCGATTTACCCCGATTGCAGTGCATTAAGGAAAAAACAGTCTAGCTGGTTATTATCATCTTTCATATTTGCAACCAGGTCAAGATTTCATATTTAGAATAATACTTTTTCAGATTAGTTTAACAGTTATGCAAAGTCAAACTTCATAAACAGCACAGCAGCAATCTCTTCTAAAGTGGCACAATTATAGTGTGACTACAATGATGAAGATCTTTTTTAAAACTGAAACTTTCTTTTGTTTAGTAAACCAGATTGTACTGTATACCTGAAGAATACATTTTCCAATAAAACAACCTAAAACAACATAGACATCCTGCATATTCTTTTGGCATTATTAAATGACATAACCAGAAACAGAAATAGTAGGCTATACATGTACGTACCAGCAATCCTATGTCAATATAATCCATATGTTAAGGGTGCACTCACCTGAGCCACTGACATCAGGTGAGAGGAAGCAAAGTACTGGGGAAAATATGCTGCACAGAATGTCTTGTTCCTCAGAGAAAGATTCATCCATTTGGAAATTAACCCGTACAGATCGTTCTTTTAGTGGGGTTTCCAGATCTATGAGGACAAATGAAGTCAGCTGTAACCAGGTGCGAAAGCAGCACTTGTAGGCCTTGTTAGGGTTAGTAATTTAAGCTATCTTTCAACAGTTCAGTTCTTTAACCAGGACTTTTCTCAAGATACATGAAAATCAAAGAATGGGTAAAATTAGGAAAGTGCACAAGAACCGTGCATAGATGGTGGGTTTTAGAAAAAGAAAAAAAAGGTGTGGGGAGGAAAGCTTTGTCTAAAGAACCACTCCATAAAAGAAAGTGAGGTGTGGAGTATGGGTGAATTAACAAGTTTGACTACTGTCTTAAAACATTATCAGGTTAGGTAACCAAAAGCACAAGCTATGCAGAGAATATAAAACATGCATGTCCCAAGATAAAAAAGGCAAGGAAAAAATATGAACCCACATGAAGTGAAAAGGAATCATATGGTGAGAATGAAAGTTGATCCCTAAGAGGTAAATGGCAGTTTAAAAAAGGTGAAATCCAGTCATCCATAAAGTCAACAAAATCTTTAAAAACACTATTATGAATATAATAAAAACTATTGTTTTAGTAATTTCTATAATATATATATATATATATATATATTTTTTTTTAAATAGACAACAAGAAGCTATACACAAGTAAGCGAGAACATTAGATGTAATAAAAGTGTGCATTGGTCAAAAGGTGGCTACAAGGTGCATTGATCAAAAGTTAATAAAAAAAAATATATAGATAAGCAACATCCACATTTATCTCATCTTAAATCAGCTACCCAGTATATAAAGCTAAATTTAAATAAAAATAAAAACCCCACTAATATAAGTACAGTGACACAGATATAACATTTCTATAATAAATTTCGGACATAGGGGTGATTCACTAAGGTGACAATTAGTCAATTCTATTTTGGTTTAGCTATGTTGGACTTAAATTAGAAATTCACTTTGAATTCCCAGCAATTCTCACCTTCATGAATAGCCCTGTGAATACTATTGGAGTAAATAGAGAAAATTTTAAATATTTGAAATTGTAAGATTATAGCAGACATAGGAGGGCTTCCTCTGGGGATCAAGGTCTGTTCTGCAAAGTTTGCACCTTTTCCCCAAGAGTGAAGCATCAACAGGTAACCAACTCTTACAGCACAGCCAGTCTGGTAGTGCCGAGTATTTCCTGAAGAGTTGCTGAAATAAAACTAACAACTTTTTACATTAAGGCCATGTTCTCCAATGTAGCAACCTTTTTCACATGCTGTACACTGTAACATGTACTTTTGCATATGTGCATAAATATGATCCCTTAATGCTGGCTGGCTGTGTTACTTGCACATATACGTTGGCACAGTTTGCAGAGTGATTAGTTGCATTGTACAGTGTGATTCTGTGTGAGCTCCTGTTCTTTGGTTAATTTGCTGCAGACCAATCTTTGTCTCATTTTAGGTGGTTATTTGAATGCTAGTATGGGGGTCTGAGGAAATATTTGAGTGTGGGGTCCTCTGAGATGAATGGATGTAGGTCTTTAATAATTTTACGTACTTATTCTAGCACTTGAGTTGTAGGCAACTACCAGTGATATTCTTCTTTTGTTTTCCTTTTCTTTGTATTGGAGGAGCCTTTACCATGGTGTTTTTATGGCAGATATTTTTTAGATGTTGTCCTTTCCTTTTAGTGCTTTTGCCTAAATGACCCTGGCAGTGTACTCAGGTGTTTATCTCTGTCTCCTGTGTCAGAGCAAATGCAGTGATATCTGATAGCCTGCCTGTAGATGACACCTGGTTTGGTGTGGTTGGGATGAAGATGGAATTGTGGACGTACAGCACCTGTCTGTGGGCTTTCTGTACACAGATGAATGAAGAATGCCATTAGTGACAGTTATGGTGCATTTCAGGAAGCACGCACTGTGTCCTGAGAAGTTAATTTTGAGGATTAATAATAGGTGGAATAAATTAAATGATTTAAGGATGATTATATGGCTTTCTTCTCCTTCTGTCAATAATCCAATCTACATTGCTAAAAGATACAAATAAATTTAGACAACTGGACACTCCCAACTTTGCTGTTCTTTACGATTTAAAGGACCACTATAGGCACCCAGACCACTTCAGCTTAATGAGGTGGTCTGGGTGCCTGGTCCAGCTGGGTTTAACCCTTTTTTCTATAAACATAGCAGTTTCAGAGAAACTACTATGTTTATAAATGGGTTAATCCAGCCTCTAGTGGCTGTCTTATTGACAGCCGCTAGAGGGCTTCCGCGCTTCTCACTGTGATTTTCACAGAGAGAAGACACCAGCATTCATAGGAAAGCATTGTGAATGCTTTCCTATGGACTGGCTGAATGCGTGCGCAGCTCCTGCCGCACATGCGCATTCAGCTGAGGAGGAGGAGAGGAGGCGGAGAGCTCCCCGCCCGGCGCTGGAGAGAGAGGTGAGTTTAACCCCTTCCTCCCCCCAGAGCCCGGCGGGAGGGGGACCCTGAGGGTGGGGGCACCCTTAGGGCACTATAGTGCCAGGAAAACGAGTATGTTTTCCTGGCACTATAGTGGTCCTTTAAGCAGGACTGTGCTTCTGTGCACAAAGCATGGTCTATGAAGACATTATTTAATACATTTGATGTGGTTAACCTCTAGTGAACTGCATAGAGTTTTTATGAATTGAAATGCTGACCGTGAACCAGACCTCATTAAATATCACTGCCTGATCTCACAATTGCTCTTGTGGCTGAATGGGCACCAGTTCCAGCAGATACAATATAAAATATTATTTAACGTTTTCCTCAAAGAGTGCAGGATGATATAGCTGCAATTGGGAACTATTTTCTTAGTGGCTACTAGCTCTTCGATTTATAACAAATATTATTAGGGTCTCATTCTCAGGAGATATTTTCTTGCCACACACTAAAGTGGAAAGGTAGTGTGAGATTATAATGGTCAATGTGTAGCTGAAGTTTTGGTGTAGCAAGGAGGCTTTTGGATATCTAGAGCTCTGCACCCAGGGCCAGCCCAAGACATTGTGCTTCTCGGGTCCAAAGATAAAATGCTACCCCCCCCCCCTCCAAAAATGTATCTGCTTCTGCAATGGTATGTGTGTATGTGCTGGGGATGAAGTTTGTGTCTGTGTGTGTGCTGGAAATTAAGTGTGTGTCTGTGCATGCTGGGGATGCATAATAATGGTAATACCATTCAGCCCCTCCATTAGGAGTCATCAAACGATATTACGCATCATAGATATTTAGATGCTGTATGGAGGTTGACTAGCATAAAATGATAAAGTTCATCCCATACTGAGTAGTGCTTGAGACCAGTTCAAATATGCATCTAGAATAATGTCAGAATATTTATATCGGCAGACATATTGTGCTAAAATAGAAATGAAAAGTGTATATTGCCAGAGTCACTCAGAACAGAGCGGACTCCATTTTGGGATTTCAGGCAAGACAGACACATAATTTCTTTCTTTTCTGTAACTAGCCACTAGCTGAGCTTAGGAATGTGTTATGTAAACAAAGCAATGAAGTCTCCCAGCAAGGATGGGGATGGATCACTAAGTCCAGAGACAAGTATACACATTATATATACATTTAACCACTATATACTTATTTTACTATTATATTTATTACGTATAATTAGTATTATGTTAATAATATAGACCATTCATGGATAAATATTCATGAAAAAATATCATATTATTAAATAAAAGTTAATGGAATAGAAAAATAATGTCTCACAGCTCCTCAAGAAAGCCAGATAACAGTGACAGAGAAGACATAGTAATTATTTTTACTTTCTAAATCTTACAAGGTCCCATTGTAAGCAAGGGGTGAAATTAAGGTTTAGACGTGTACATTTTAGATATACAACAGGAATTGCCAACGCTCTGTCTGGAAAAAAACCAAAGAAATCTTTTGAAATGACAGCAAATTTGAGTTATATTAGCTATTTAGATAAGCCAAAATTACGTCAGAATCGTCATCAAAATTAGTTAACTCTTGCGAGGACACGAAATTTTGATGATGTAAGGGTGCCATCTATCCATGTGGATTGGCCACACCTTCAGTTTCCAATTCGCCTGATCAACTAATGACATACAGAGAACCTGGCCCTTTAAAAAGTAAAGACAAAGGGTAGAGATGCACATTCAGATTCAGATTCAGACATTCAGAGAGATCCAGGACAGATATTCAGGACACTCTGGGACTAACACTCAACTCTCATACTCTTTGACTCAACTCAAGAAACACCTCCTGAACACTTAGAATTTTACTATAACTTTCCAAACCAATATCACATTCTCTATCACATGCACACCTCCTTACAAACATTAACCACATTTCCATTCATTCCTGGGAATATCTAATCATCTGATGAAAACATCTACATAACTAGTGATGTACCGAACGGTTCGCCGGCGAACATAGCATGTTCGCGTTCGCCACGGCGGTCGAACATATGCGTGGTTCGACCCGCCCCCTATTCGTCATCATTGAGTAAACTTTGACCCTGTACCTCACAGTCAGCAGACACATTCCAGCCAATTAGCAGCACACCCTCCCTAGCAGACCCTCCCACCTCCTGGAAGGCATCCATTTTAGATTCATTCTCAAGCTGCATGCTTAGTAAGAGGAGGGAAAGTGTAG
Source organism: Pelobates cultripes (assembly GCA_933207985.1). Taxonomy (NCBI): domain Eukaryota; kingdom Metazoa; phylum Chordata; class Amphibia; order Anura; family Pelobatidae; genus Pelobates; species Pelobates cultripes. Next base: position 63,178,543 of record OW240916.1, read on the forward strand.
CTGCTGTTCATAAGATAGGGAAAAGCATAGCTAGGTTAGGGTTAGGGTATGCTTTTTTTTTATTTTTTTTTCTATGTAATGTAATTGCACTTAGTTGTCTGCCACTGCTGCCAGCTTCTGTGTCAGGCTCACAGTGCATACTGTGCCCATTTCCCCAGTCAGTGCCACCACTTACATCTGGTGTCACAATAGCTTGGATTTAAAAACAAAAA
>OW240916.1:63178854-63204798 GCA_933207985.1 Pelobates cultripes
GGCATTGAAGTTGGGCAAGTTGTCACATGTGCCGTGCATGGCACATGTGTGTAATCTGATCGTACAACGCTTTGTGCATAAGTACATAGGCTTACAGGACGTCCTGAAGCAGGCCAGGAAGGTGTCTGGCCATTTCAGGCGTTCCTACACGGCCATGGCTCACTTTGCCGATATCCAGCGGCGAAACAACATGCCAGTGAGGCGCTTGATTTGCGACAGCCCGACACGTTGGAATTCAACACTCCTAATGTTCGGCCGCCTGCTCCAACAAGAAAAAGCCGTTAATGAATATTTGTATGACCGGGGTGCTAGGACGGCCTCTGGGGAGCTGGGAATTTTTTTGCCACGTTACTGGACGCTCATGCGCAATGCCTGTAGGCTCATGCGTCCTTTTGAGGAGGTGACAAATTTAGTCAGTCGCACCGAAGGCACCATCAGCGACATCATACCATTTGTTTTCTTCCTGGAGCGTGCCCTGCGAAGAGTGCTGGATCAGGCCGTAGATGAGCGTGAAGAGGAAGAGGAAGAGTTGTGGTCACCATCACCTCCAGAAACAGCCTTATCAGCATCGCTTGCTGGACCTGCGGCAACGCTGGAAGAGGATTGTGAGGAAGAGGAGTCAGAGGAGGAATGTGGCTTTGAGGAGGAGGAAGAGGAGGAGCAAGACCAACCACAACAGGCATCCCAGGGTGCTCGTTGTCACCTATCTGGTACCTGTGGTGTTGTACGTGGCTGGGGGGAAGAAAATACCTTCATTGACATCAGTGAGGAGGAGGAACGGGAAATGAGTAGCTCGGCATCCAACCTTGTGCAAATGGGGTCTTTCATGCTGTCGTGCCTGTTGAGGGACCCTCGTATAAAAAGGCTGAAGGAGAACGACCTGTACTGGGTGTCCACGCTACTAGACCCCCGGTATAAGCAGAAAGTGGCGGAAATGTTACCGAATTACAACAAGTATGAAAGGATGCAGCATTTGCAAAATAAATTGAAAAGTATGCTTTACACAGCGTATAAGGGTGATGTCACAGCACAACGGGAATCTAACAGGGGGAGAGGTGGAAGTCATCCTCCTCCTCCCATGACCACGCCGGCAAGGACAGGACGCTTTAGAGACGTGTTGTTGATGGAGGACATGCAGACCTTTTTAAGTCCTACGCATCGCCACAGCCCTTCGGGATCCACCCTCAGAGAGCGACTCGACCGACAGGTAGCAGACTACCTCGCCTTAACTGCAGATATCGACACTCTGAGGAGCGATGAACCCCTTGACTACTGGGTGTGCAGGCTTGACCTGTGGCCTGAGCTATCCCAATTTGCGATAGAACTTCTGGCCTGCCCCGCTTCAAGTGTCCTGTCAGAAAGGACCTTCAGTGCAGCAGGAGGTATTGTCACTGAGAAGAGAAGTCGCCTAGGTCAAAAAAGTCTAGATTACCTCACCTTTATTAAGATGAATGAGGGATGGATCCCGAAGGGACTGACACTGGGCGATACATTAGATTAAAAAAGGCCTGATGAGATGAGCTGCCTTGGGCTAAAAATGGTCCACACGCTGCTGTATTTTTAGCTCTGAATGCCTGTTGACTTGCGTGATTGATCCGCCACCAACTAGGTTTCAAGCCGCCATGTTTTAGGGCACTTTCTGCCTGTGAAACAAACATCAATTATAGATTGAATAGCAGTTAGTTGTCTCAAAGCGGGTGTGTCAGGCTCACAGTGGATACTGTGCCCAGTGCACCACTCACTCACTGGTGTCACAATAGCTTGGATTTAAAAACAAAAAACTTTTTTCACTGTTATAGATTGAATAGCAGTTAGTTATCTTCAAGCAGGTGTGTCAGCCCTACAGCGTGTACTCTGCCAGTATGCTGCCACCTCCTCTACTCCTCCTACTCCATCCTCTTCCATAACCTCCTCAGCTGAGTTCTCTTCTGCTGCTGCGTCTTGCTCCACATCAACGGATAGGGGACGTAACAGTGATTAAACTGATAAAAATAGTACTAAACACACCACTCCTATCTGGTGTCACATTAGCTTGACCGCGCAGTGCCCCAAATTTGCAATAAGAGGACCGACCAAGCCTCTTCTTCCATCTCCCTGTTACAAAAATCAATGCCGTGTACACGTCCACTGATAGGAGAGGCGGAAGGTATTAAACTGATAAAAATAGTACTAAACACACCACTCCTATCTGGTGTCACATTAGCTTGACCGCGCAGTACCCCAAATTTGCAGTAAGAGGACCGACCAAGCCTCTTCTCTTCTTCCATCTCCCTGTTACAAAAATCAATGCCGTGTACACGTCCACTGATAGGAGACGCGATAAAAATAGTACTAAACACACCACTCCTATCTGGTGTCACATTAGCTTGACCGCGCAGTGCCCCAAATTTGCAGTAAAAGGACCGACCAAGCCTCTTCTTCCATCTCCCTGTTACAAAAATTAATGCCGTGTACACGTCCACTGATAGGAGACGCGGAAGGTATTAAACTGATCAGAACAATACTAAACACACCACTCCTTTTTTTTTTTGGTGAGGCTTTACAGGACAGAGTGCTTCTCCACGGGACATGTTAACTCACGGGCAGCTGGCTCATCAAGGAACCACAGCAGCTTTCCATGTACAGGTAAGACACGTGCAGCCGGTAAGGGTTCAGGCTCTTCTTCCTGGAGGATACGCTGCAAGCCTGTTGAACGAGGTGACCTTGCTCAGGTCCCAGGTGTACGGTTCCTAAAATGGCTGCCATATACACGTCCACTGATAGGAGACGCGGAAGGTATTAAACTGATCAGAACAATACTAAACACACCACAAATAAGGTTTCTCTCCTGTATGGCTCCTCAAATGATGCTTAAGATTAGAAGCGGCTGAAAAGCATTTCTCACACTCAGAACAAAAATATATTTTTTTAACATTCTCTCCACTTTGAACGAAATGACGTTTGGGAAGAGATTAACATAATTAAACACAGGCAGTAAAAATACAGTTTTTAGCCATACACTGTAACTTTAAAACTACACATCCCATCTTCATAATTACATATTTGGAATCAGCACACTTAAAACATAAACATAACCAAAAATCAGCCAAATCCATCCAGGGGTTAAAAAGTTAGCTGGAGGTCCCTTTATGACCGACCGCAAGCACATTTTCCTGCCCAAAACAGTTCCATAGATTTGGGCTGTGCGGTCGGTCTATTTCAGGCTGAAAAATCGACTAAGTCCCATCGCCGAATGGGACTTAGTCTCTGCAGCTGTAAAACCAGTAGGGGAGAAGGTAGAGCTCAGCGGTGTTGGCGGAAATGTGTAGCCGATTTTAGTTCCATGAATTTGGCTACACATACCGCTGACCTCGTCGAATGATCAAAGATGGCCGCCGCCACGTGTTCGGCAAACGAACAAAGACCTCCCAGCATTGTCAATTAAGCTGCGGTTAACCGCAGCTTCTGGGAGGTAAATTGCCTGCACACTTCCACTTCTGGGTGGTCTGCCTGTGTGGTACTTGGTTCAGTAAGCCCCATTTACTGAACCAAGTGGGAATTAGCCAGGCAGGCACAAAGGGTTTGCACCAGGTCTGGGGACACAGGGGACACCGTCTTAAAGGGGCAGTGTCCCCAACAAGTCTGGGGACACGGCCTTAAAGGGGCAGTGTCCCAATCTTCCTGATGTCCCAAAAAAGGTGTTTAAAGGGCCAGCACCAGTCACATAAAGAGTCCATAAGCCCCAATATGCCCACCGACAGTCTTAAAGGGCCATACACACCAAATAAAAGTGCATACATTTTCACAATCTCCCAGGGGCCATAGTCATGCGGGAGGAGGCTGGCAAATAGGCTTCTCCACAACCCAGGGAAGCAGGGCAATTTGCCATTTAAAGGGCCCGTTACAAATAGCAGTTTGTAACAAGGTGTCAATCCATATCTGCCAAGTGACCCGATGTAGGGGGAACAGTCCCTATTCTGCTCTGTGTCAGTGTGTATCATGGATCTCTGAGGACAGGTGTCAATCCATATCTGCCAAGTGACCCTATGTAGGGGGAACAGTCTCTATTCTGCTCTGTGTCAGTGTGTATCAGGGATCCTTAGGACAGGTGTCAATCCATATCTGCCAAGTGACCCTATGTAGGAGGAACAGTCCCAATTCTGCTCTGTGACATTGGGTATCAGGGATCCTTAGGACAGGTGTCAATCCATATCTGCCAAGTGACCCTATGTAGGGGGAACAGTCCCAATTCTGCTCTGTGACATTGGGTATCAGGGATCCTTAGGACAGGTGTCAATCCATATCTGCCAAGTGACCCTATGTAGGGGTAACAGTCTCTATTCTGCTCTGTGTCAGTGTGTATCATGGTCCCTGAGGACAGGTGTCAATCCATATCTGCCAAGTGACCCTATGTAGGGGGAACAGTCTCTATTCTGCTCTGTGTCAGTGTGTATCAGGGATCCTTAGGACAGGTGTCAATCCATATCTGCCAAGTGACCCTATGTAGGGGGACCAGTCTCTATTCTGCTCTGTGTCCGTGTGCATCAGGGGCTCTGAGGACAGGTGTCAATCCATATGTCAAGGTGTCAATATGTCATATGTCAGGTGTCAATCCATATTGATTGTGATTTAGGAATGTTAGGTGATTTCTGCCCTTTATGGATTAAAACCAGACTCTGTATCAACTGTGTAATTTTCCATGGGAGTTTTGCCATGGATCCCCCTCCGGCATGCCACAGTCCAGGTGTTAGTCCCCTTGAAACAACTTTTCCATCACTATTGTGGCCAGAAAGAGTCCCTGTGTGTTTTAAAATTCGCCTGCCCATTGAAGTCAATGGCGTTTCGGGCGGTTCGCCGGTTGGCGAACATTTGCGGAAGTTCGCGTTCGCCGTTCGCGAACCGAAAATTTCGGGTTCGCGACATCACTATACATAACCGGTAATTATGCTGGTTTTATTTAATTAATTTCAATTAATTAAAAATTTACTAATAGCAGGATATATGCCTGAATAAATCACAGTCAGATTTCAATATTTAGAAATCTTAGTTAACTAAAGAATATATAGTTATAAACATTCCATTCTGCAGGTGGAATCAAGATAATTATATATTAATGTGATATTTATCACGTGTTATCATACCGCTGTTTTTATCTTATGTAGAGTTAAATTCGGCTTTTGTAAAATCTGGTAGATTTTTTTTTTTGGATGGTTCCAGGAAATGATTAATGAGCTGGTTTGAACGTTATTTTAATTAAAAATAGCAATAGAATAGGATATTATATGCCTAAAAGGATCTAGCCAGCATTGAAAGGGTTACTCAGTTGATCTAACTGTGAGCCAAGATTGTATGGCTTTTTGCTGTGCTGTGTGAAGTTTTGCTTTCTGTGTTCTGTGTGAAGTACCCTCATAAATTGTGTAAGTCTTGACAGTTGGTTGCTCTTAGCCGCTGGATTTGTTTAAATATTGCCATATTGTATACCAATGTTATACTAAATATTCACTGATTATTATCACGCATATTACATATTATTTTATTATTATGTCACAATAAATTATATTTTTATAATCAAATTGTGATTTATTTGTATGGAGTAAAAATCCTCTAAATTATGCCGTTCTCTAGGATCTAAGAGAAATAAAATTGTGGGTAATTCTCAAGATATCAATTTTGATATAATAAAAAATATTAAATTAATATTTGATAATTTTTATGAAAATATTATTTTAATATTTATCACCCCATAAATAACCCCACAATAAATCTCCATACCACAATATTAGCCTGCAAACTGCATATTTAAGCAGTGACCCAATCCACCCAAAATCTCAGAGATATCTTTAATATAGAGTTGGGTCCCTAGTCATAAGGTATCCATAAGTTGATGCAAAAATAATGGTGACAAAACTAGGTAACCCACCTAAAAAGATAAGGAAATATAGGAGTGGGTGTTTAAATAGTGAATCAATTACATCCTAGTAGGAAGTATATATGTCTATTCAGAGTGTAGCAATCATAAAAGTAAATAAAATACCACACAAGCCTATTGGTGAAAGCAACTGGAAACACTACAGAAAACTAATACGTACATGTGATATCCAGCAAAAAAAAATAGTATGAAAAAAATACCCAAACCAAACAAATGTAAGAGTTATCACAATTGGTGTCTTGAGTCAATAAATTAAAATACATTCTCTCATTCTCAGAGTGCAAAAAAGGTCCCCCTTCCTTTGGCCTAGCTTAACATGTTTAATATCAGCAAAAGGGAGGCACTAGAGGATTTGGATGTCTGCATATTGCAGTGTCACTGGGTTTGATGCCATTCACTGAGTTAACATGCTCCATGATTCATGTTTTGAAGGCCCTTGATGTTTTCCCAACATATTTAAATTCACAACTGCAGACAATAAGGTACAGTACCCCCCTGTAATACAGTTGAAAAAAAGATTTGAGTATGAAATATCTTGATTTGTGGGAGGAGTGGCTTGCAGGGCGTATGGATGGTCGTATGTTACCAGTGCTCCATGCATAATTTTTAAGTACTAAAGATGGTCCAACATAAGGGCAAGAATGATCCTAATAACGGTGATCAGTGTTCTTTACAAGCCTATACTCCAGTGGCCCAATCCTCATGCCCGCAGGACAATGACCAAGATGGTGGAAGGGACGAAACATTTATTCTACAGGCATTGCCACTTGCAAGAGACCAATCATTACCTGCAGACTTGTCTGAAAAAAATTATCCATCATATTAATCAGTTATTGAGCGAGTAAAGAAGGTACTTGCAGGAACAAGGAGAGAGATCTGCATGGGTTAAACAGCACATGGGCGAATATGCGGAGGCCCATTATGACATGGCAAATCATGTCCAACAAATAGAAAACCATTAGAGTGAGAGGTGTTCCAGAGACGGTGAAGCAACCCGAACTCTAGAGTATCGTATTTATTTATTTTTTTAAATAAGGCCCTGGTTCCTTTTTTCCTAACAGAGCTCTTACTCATAGACCGTGTACATAGGGTGGCAAAATCCAAATTTATGCTAGCAGAAGCACTAGCAGACGTCTTGGCAGGTTACATAATTTCCTCGTCAAAGAGGCAATTTTAAAAGCTTTTCAGATGATAATATTGACTAAACCTTGAATCTTTACAGAGTGTTGGTCTTACATAAGATTATCTAGTTGCCGGGCACAGATGGTATGTGCCTCTAGCATTTACTCTTTAGCATACCACTCGTAGGTAGGCATTCAAACTTACCTTGAGATGTTTGTCATGAGTTTGAATGCTTTCCAATCTATTATGACTTTCAGCTCCTAAACTGTTGCTGGCTATGCATCTCATTTGCAACAGGTCATAACAGCAAAAGTACTAAAGATGCTTGCCACAACGGGCGCTAAATAATTTTTAGACTGGAAGATCACTGGATCTTTCTGCTAAATGTACATGCCTAGACAAGCTTATCTTTCCAGGTCTTCTAAATCATTTATTAAACTTTTAGACAAGCATCACTTGTATTTTGTCTGGAGGATTCTCCAACCAGGAGACAGAGATTATTATTATTTATTCCAAAGTCATAATTCCTACTGAAGAATGAACATGTGTCATGGTGAGGGGAAATACATAGACCTGGTCCTCCAATGCTTGAAATGACTACGTGTTCAACACACTCAGCTGTTATTATAATCTTAAATAACCACTACAATTGTTACACAAGAAGCTTGTGGAAACTTAACAAAATCCTTCTAAATAACCAGAAATAAGAGAAGCCATGACTTTGTTGTTTTGCAAAATGTTTTGTAAATTGTTGAACTTGATTAAAGCTATTGTGTTAATTATTATGTTATGTAACAAGTATTGTGCAATGCGTCTTGGTGTCCAGCAGGCAATTAAATTATCATGACTTGACCTAATAGTGCCACAGACACCAGGGAGTGGTTTGCATTGTTCTAACTAAAGATCCCCTGATATGTGTAGGGGCATACACACACGTTTTCTTTGCAATAAACTGTTCTTTTGTTTTACCCAATATGACTGGCTTTGTCCACTATATTTGGTAATTTTACAAGGTTCCACAGGGCTATAATAACTATTTCTGTAGCAATGATCACTGTATGCTGTAGCAGAATTTAGGACCAGCGGAGGATTAGAGAGACGATGACCAAGAGACACTAAGAGACATTGCTACCTGTGACACCCAACTTTTGTGAACAAAGTGGAACAAAACATTCACACTTCCTTCCTGGAAAATGCCTCCACGGATGTTTCAGCAGAAACCGTGTGGCTGTCGCACAAACTGGTAATAAGGAGTCTTTTGATTCAAAGAGCAATTCACATGCTCAATTGTTGCAGTGGCATAAGGAACAACAAACAAAATCAACTCTTAATAAAAAAAATAAGTGAAGTGCAAAACCATATTAAAGTAGGCACCATTCAAAAAGTAGGTCTACACTTGAGAAAACTTGGAGCCTCACAATATTTGCAAGGCAATAAAGCTAGCAAACTACTGGCATGACTTTCAAAACAGAAACAAGCAGCATCTAGGATCACCTTCCTCATCACACCAAATGGCGATAAAGTTATATCCCTTATGGACATTAGCAATAGCTTTGCTAAATACTATGGATCATTATATAATCTTAAGAATAATTCTCATACTAACCAGCCATCTTCCCAAGCTGTAGAAAAATACATGAGGAACATAGATCTTTTCAGTTTAACCTCAGATCATAAAGACATTTATTCAGCTCTCATCTCTCAACAAGAAATTAAAGAAACTATGCATTCCTTACCTGCAGATAAAGCACTAGGTCCAGATGGGTTTCCAAGCTCATATTATAGTAATGAAAACATGTCCTCTCACTACACCTGACCTCTGTGTTTAATAATGCTACCAAATCTGGGTTAATGCCAGGTGAGCCTTTATTGGCTCACGTGATAACTCTTCCTTAACCTGGTAAGACTCCTTCTCAGTGTAAACATTTTGGGGCAATGTCGATGCTGAACATGGATGCAAGACTCTATGAAAAAATGCAAGCCAATAGACTAAAAGGGATTCTCCCAAAGTTAATACAAAATTGATCAAGTGGGTTTGTTGTGTGGAGGCAGAGGTCTGAAAATATCCACAAAGTAATTGATATTTTACACAGCATTCGCAAGCTGAAGATCAGATGTCTTCAGGTATCCTTAAATACTGAAAAGGCCTTTGATCACTTAAACTGGACTTTTATTTGTTTATTTATATGGGCAGTCCTCTATAAATTTAATTTCCCCCCAACAAGTGTAGATTATACTAGCTTTAGTGTAACGATAATCTTAATTTATTAATGACAGGAGGCAAATATTTGCTTAAGTCTCACTTTACTAGAACTCCACAGCAGCACATTAACAAAGAGAGAAAAAAACCAGAGACAAAAAACTCAGGAATCCATAAAAGGCTTCTCCTAACCAACTTATTCCTCTTTCACGCTGCGACAAAATAAAGTACATGAACGATACACCACAAATACAATAACAAGAGAAACAACATAAGATAACGATGAATGCCATTGAAATTGGAAACGTGGAACCAGTGGATGAAGCCTTGACCTTTATCCTGTAGAGTAGTCTGATCTAAGAACTGTAGCTGAACCATTAAACTGAAACGAGATAAACAGAGTCAAAAACACTGATTAGCAAATGAAATGTACTGAGAAAAACATGAATCCCCATCGTCAATACTGACAGTATAATATCACAGACACTGAGAAAACATGAATCCCCATCATAACATACTGACGGTACCATATCCCAGATAAGCCCCAACTCCCCCAGATTAACAAACCTAGTCCAGGAGACCAGGAATAAACAAAAGTCAGTCAAACCAACCAACAAACCAGGGAAGGGAGAAACTGGGAGGGAAATATTCGCCTCCTGTCATTAATAAAATTAAGATTATAGTTACACTAAAGCTAGTAAAATCTAAAATTTTATAACATGACAGAAGGCTTCATATTTGCTGTTTTAACGCTCGGACAGCAAAGCCCAAAGAAACACGATCCGCCGTACCAACCTAACTTAGCGACGATAGTTCCCGTAACCGGCAGGAAAGTGTACAATGTCCTGGAGAAAAACGCCCGCCATGATGGCGCCTGAAGTCGCTGAGTACCGACTGAAATGAACCGAAAGACCTATACGCCCCGCCAATGCCAACAACCACCGGGCGGTACATGAAGGGCGAAGAAAAGGAAAAGAATCGTCTAATCAAATGGTGGTGTCGAACACAACATAAAAAAGAGGGGCGCGCAACCAAGACAAAAGTATAACCCTTGGGTCCGACTAGAGCCGATAGACAACTCAGGTCCGAACATCCAAACCCATCTGAAAGAAGAAAAAAGGATATGTTAAGGGGAACAAATCCAGAGTCTGAGATGGACAAAAATTGACGAAAACCGGCGACTGAGGCATGACAAACAACGCCCCTTGGGGAAATGAATACCCGCCCTCGGGAATCGAGAGGACTCACACCCCTATGAACCCGCATGTCTAGCTCGAAGGGAGATACCAACAGAGTGAGGCCCACCGAAAACAGTCGTACGCCCTACCTAATCTAAGTGATATGACAGTCCCCGGTCAATAAAACGACCAAACAATAATCGAACCCTGTAACAATGTTTGCAAAATTTCTGTTAATCCGTACCAGGATGCAGGCAAATGTCTTACGGTCCCCGAGATCAAGTGGGGCAGGTCCAGGGAATCCGGGCACTAGTCTCGACTCGGCCGAAGCGGAGGTCATAAAACCAAGGTACCAGCAGACCGAGACACTTGTAGTAAGGTCCTGGAAACAACAATGGAGGGGCCTCCTCAGCGTCTCCGTGTCGAACACCCCTGGAGGGAAACGTCCATCACTTATGCCGGATGAAATTGGATGGGGCTTAATGGGTCCTACTCCATGGGCTAAGGTCTTGACGCCGGGTCTACCCGGAAAACTATTCCAATCGTATGAGAAACTCGGATAGGGGGAAAACGTCCGATCCGCCCTCCAGGACTCTACACCTCGAGCCACAGAGGGGGTCAATATTCCTTGTTTGAACACGAACCTCAGGGACTCAAACAAGGAAAACGCAGATAGCGTCTGTCCCTTCGGTCTGGGGGGCAACTCGCAGAGGATCCAGCCAGCCCGTCCGGGTAGACCGTCCCACGAAACGTCCTCGTGGAAAAAACGAGAAGGATCTCTTCGAATAGTTCTGGTATGCCCGAACATCCTAAAGTCATCCAAACCTGCCAGCCAGGCTGTATTATCGTCCAAATGAATGACACCCTAGGTCCTTATCTCGCCAGGGAGAAACTTGAGCCCGCCTTACCAGGAATGGGCCCCGCGGTCCTGGAAGTTCCCTGAGGACGCGTCTAATTCAAAGTAACTAATGGCTATACCTTTAAGCGTAGTCTCATGCAGGCTCCAAAGGCCTCAGATCCCGTGATCCCAAGCACCTCCAGCGGTCCGAATTGACTAAGATAGGGTCTCCTGCAATCCCCAGGTTCAGGGTCCCATCTGTTATGTCATCCAAAGGTGGAGGCAACTGTGACATTCTGGGCCCAGGGTCCAATCCCTTATAACAGGTACGGGTTGGAGCTTTAGATATGTCTCCGTAACATTTTTTTCATATGAAAACTGGGACCCAATATTCTTCCCCGTATGTCCTGTAGGACAACCCACTCGTGTGGGGGAGAGCCCTTGGCTTGTCAGTGCGGACTAAATAAGTAGAGTATAGGCACCGCAGCGGGCCGTACTCTGGATCTCCTGTATACTAGACAGGTGTTGCCACCAGGAGAGCCGTAGCGCCCCATCAGGGTCTAAGTCTGGGTACAAGGCTACTTTGTTCGGGAGCCCGGCTGGGTATACCACTCCAAGTATCTTGCGGGCTTCTCAAGTCAGCGATCTACAGTCCCAACCACGCACCGATGGTGCTAGTTGCCTGGGCTGAGACCCTTCCGAAGAAATGAGCAATTGGTCGAGGGTCACACAGGGGTTCGTTTAAGGCGACCCACGAGACGACCCCTTCTTCCACAGTCATCGGTGCCACTTAGGGGCATCATCATAGTCCACCCTCCATCGTCCTCTCCTTCCGAGAGGGACTGGCCCGCCCGCCATTCAGCTAGGGTGGCTGTGGTAGGGGTGGGGTCACGAGGACTATCACCCATTTGCCACCTAGGCAGTGTAGTCTGGCCGCCGAGGCCGATCGTATTGGGGTTAGACGCGTCTCCGGAGTCTAATCTGTCCGGGCGCCTGGTTTAGGGCCTTCACCCCTCCAGTAGCGCTTGTGCGCACTTGCCTGCTCTCCTTTAGGAGAGTCTGACTCATTCAAGTCTCCCACCATCTATAGAAGCTGGTCGGTGCCGTAGTAGGCATCGCCTGTGTTCATTCCCCCGAATGAAGGGTTGACCGTGGAGCGGTCCTAGGCAAGGCGACCTCTAGGGGTATAACAGACAAGTGTCACCGGCAGCAGCATCGGGGCAGCACCCCATCTAGTGACAGAGGCAAATTTGGCAGCGCATGCAATGTCCAAGTGTGAATATGTAGTCGCAAGGCTTGGCATGCAGATATTCTGGCACACACAACGCAGGCCAGATTAATGGGGCACAGACAAAGCAGGCCAATCAATGGGGCACAGACAAAGCAGGCCAATCAATACGGCTCAGACAAAGCCGGACAAATCCTGGGGCACAGACAAGTCAGGCCCTACGGGGGTGCACAGGTGATAAACTGCCCTTCCATTCTTCTGATTAATTGTACAATTCACTCTTTGGAGAAGATGTACCTAACACTTCTTCAGATTAATGGCACATAACGCTCTTCAGTGTCACTGTACATAACATTCTTCTGTGTAACTGCATGTAACATTCTTCTGTGTAACTGTACGTAACGCTCTTTCGTGTAGCTGAACAGAACATGCTTCTGTGTAACTGTACATAACGCTCTTTCGTGTAGCTGTACATAACATTCTTCTGTGTAACTGTACATAACATTCTTCTGCGTAGCTGTACATAACACTCTTCTGTGCAATTGTACACAGCATTCTTCTGTGTGACCGTACATAAAATTCTACAGTGTAACCGTACATAGCATTCTTCTGCGTAACTGCACATAGCATTCTTCTGTGTAACTGTACATAACATTCTTCTGTGCAACTGTACATAGCATTCTTCTGCGTAACTGCACATAGCATTCTTCTGCGTAACTGCACATAGCATTCTTCTGTGTAGATAATGCTCTTCAGATGAATAGTGCCTAACACTCTCTGTGAACTGTAACCAACTCTTCTGTAACAGAGAGTGAAAGAAACAGCTTTCCATAGGAAAACAGAGAAAGTGAGGTTGAAGAGATGAAGTGCCTTACTCCAAAGGGCTCAAACCTAACACTCCAGAAATTTATTTATAGTAGTGACATTAGAATTTCCAAAAAGCAAACTCTTACAACCTGTCTCCCCACCGGCGCCGGGACCAAGGGCCCGGCGGTGTGGGGAGGCCAAACGAGGTCGGGAGCCGTCACTCCCATGTGGCCGGTCATCCCACGTCACCCGCGGTCGCGAAAGATAAATGCTTCCCAGTGGTACGGGGAGCATGGGAGGGAGACAGGTGGAGGGGCAGGTCCCGTGCGCCATGAGAGCGGCACGTGAGATACCCACGTGGGAGCGCCGGAGTCGGTACTGAACCGCTACCCGCCGGCCGCTAGGAAAACAGAAAGACAACAGGAAGAATACAGAAGGAAGCCAGAAAGAACTGAAAGAAAACGAAAGTAAAATGCCCACAAGGAGAGCAGGGAAAAATAGAGGGAGAAGGGTGGAAGAAGGCACCCATACAGACCCCACAGAAAAAAAGGGGGGAGATAGAAAGAGCAGGCAAGAAGAAAACACCTGCAAAAGGCACAATAGATGACTTCACCTCATAAAATAAATCCCAAAATCAACACACACTATCAAATCATGAAAATCAAATCATACAATCAAATCATGGAATTTAAATCATACAATTAAATCATTAACCTCAAATCCTAAAATCAAATCCTAAAAGGAAGTCATACAATCAAATCCTGAAATCAAATCATGAAAACTAAATCATACAATCAAATCCTGAAAATGAAATCATACAATCAAATCAAATCTTAAAAACAAATCACAAGATCAAAAACAAGTAAAAGTATATATTCCACAACCACCCATATAAAACAGGAGGCAGTGGTACTTTGACCTGTACTGACTGCGGAGAAGCAAAGAAAGAGGAATTAGGTGGTTGGGAGAAGCCTTTTATGGATTCCTGAGTTTTTTGTCTCTGGTGTTTTTCTCTCTATGTTAATATGCTGCTGTGGAGTTCTAGTAAAGAGAGACTTAAGCAAATATGAAGCCTCCTGTCATGTTATAAAATTCTTAAATGCAGTCTCAGCATTACATCTAACAGTGCAAGTTCTTAATGCAGGATTAAAATCTGCAACGTTCAATATAACTAATGGCTCTAGAAAGGGCTGCCCCTTGTCCCCTCTTTTATATGTGCTAGGTTTAGAACAATGCTGACCCATCTATACACTGTGTGCGTCTAGGGGGTGACGAATATAAACTAAACCTTTTTGCGGAAGATGTGTTTCTGACTTTGACCCAACCAGGCATATCATTACCTAACTTAACCCCTTAAGGAACACACTTCTGGAATAAAAGGGTCTCAAATAGAAACATATGGATCTCATTTGTATTATAAAAGAAACCTAAATAAAACTCAGGCCCTAAGCATTAACCGTCTCAATTTAATGTTCAAGGGCTACCTTACCCGTGGCCTGGCGATCTTTTTGGGGATAAAGATTACCAAAAATACAGCTGAGCTCTATAAATCCAACAAAATAAACTATTCAATGAATTCAAAGAAACCCTAACAAAATTCTGCTCATGGATAGGCCGCATTGTGGCACTTAATCAGTACCTGTTTAGGAAGCACAGTTTCTGCTTCCCCAAACTTAACTGAAGAATGTGCTTGGTTTAATAGTACAATTCACGTAGCAGCATAAAAAAGTGGAAATTAACAAAACTATTACAACTTAGTGTATTTCATGGAGGCTTAGGGTTTCCGAATCCAACAGCATATTACACCCCAGTCCAAACTGGTTACGAATTGAGACATTTTGACCCTTACCCACCTTATGTACTCTTATGGACATCCCCAAAGCTGTGCCCACATCCCAACAGGATACTTCCCCCCACCAAATTACTGTTCCAAGTTTGGGACCTCACTGGGAACAAACAGTCTACCTTCTCAATCCCACTGACAACACAGCTACAGATGGTCGCACTATCAGTTCCTTTTCCTCGGATCCCATGCACTCTAGGGGCTGATCCTCCCGGAGTGCTAAAGCAACGAGTTATTTTCCACGGATCCCACGCATGCTAGGGGCTGATCCTCCCAGAGTGCTATAGCAACGAGTCTTTTCCACGGATCCCACGCATTCTAGGGGCTGATCCTCCCAGACTGCTATAGCAACGAGTGGTGCTTTTACCACTCCAATCTTGTGAGTGTAATACCTTAAGGGCACCTCTGTCTGTTTCATTTTATATATATATATATATAAATTACTATGCCGCACTAGGAGCTCTCTCTCTGTTTTTATCTCCTTAATAGGGGTCAGAGTGATTTCCATGTTTGCAAGTATACCTTTGTAGTGAATACGTAGTGAATACGATTCCTATTGTTGTGCACCATCACTACTGTAAGTTATCCCACTTTTAACTATTAACCATCGTTATAAAATGGTATAAAATCAATTTCACAAGTTTATTCTGTTAATTCTAGTCAACCCTTTCTGGTCATTCAGTCACAATTTAACCTCTCTTTTCACTTAATATTTGTATACCTTCAATTGAAATCTATGTTTTCTCCCAACAAACCAGTAGACTAAGAAGAGCCACACTGGTCACATCTTTCAGACTTTCAACAGATGTGCCTGTATCTCAAACCCCCTAGAAAAGTAATATCCCTCTGTTACATGTTATTAACCAACATAGACAATCAAGGCCATAGGTCCTATATCACCTCTTGGCAGAAAAATCTAGGCTGCACTTTGCAGGCGAGCTTAAAACGCACAAAAAAGTATCACATCATGTGCAGTGCACCTGAAGTGGCATGAAAGATACTATAAAGATGGTGACTGGTACCTGACAAAATTCACTACGTATGGCCGACCAACATAGATGTTGGAGGTGTGGTTTGGGGAGGGGAACCATGTTGTTGGAGGGCATGTAAAGTAATCAAACCACTTTGGAATTCCGTGGCCACAGTGATCCGGGAAGTCTTGGGATTCCGGGTGGATCACGTTGTGCAACTTGTCCTGTGTAGAAGCTTATGTTCCGGCCGCATGTTTGGTCATGGCTCTCACACTATGTTAAATGCCTAATTTCTCATGTTATCTTTCACTGTATTTTTCATGTGATCTTTATCATGTTATATTATTTTGCTTTGTTCAATACAAAATATGTTGGTTCAAAAACAGAACTAGATAATGAATGTTGCATCCTACCACCAGATTGCATTATGTCTCACAGTGTACAGGCTTCAAATACCTGAATGTATTATGTTGTACAACATTGTATGCTTCTATTTTGTAATTTGTTATATAAATATGAATGCCATAAGTTGTATGTGTAACATGTCAATTCTGTGAGAAGACCCTTGGAAACTCCGGTCTCACATCATCTGAAAATATATCACTCAAATGCCTTCAATAAATTGAGATTTATGGGAATAGAATATATCCCACAAACCCAAAGGAGAGGAGACTGGGACAAGAAATTGAGACAACAAGAATCTTACTGGATTTATAGACTAAAGATCCTCTCCCCAGCAGGATTAGATGAGGATTTCTCATTTGCTGCCTTTCTCTAATCACTCTCTACATTAGATGTAATAAATAATAGGAACACCCCTACCAAAGCCCTTATGGACAGCAGGCTCTATAAATATTTGTAAATAATGTATATGGTTTTTATGTATGGTACTCTAACCATACAGTAATTTTCCTCCCTGTATCGATAATACTGATCGTTGGGCCAGCACAACCTTAATGGAATAACACTGACCAAGCTGGACAGATTTAATCATTACTGCTTTTTTCGCTCTTTTCACATTATTGCCCCCGTTACCCTTTGCATAAATTGGCAATATTGGGCATGGAGAGATAAACTGCCCTAGTATAAACAGCTCAGTTAGTGTTCTTATGATCAATGAAACATCTGAATGAAGTTTTCACCTTACTGACATGAAGAATTGGATATACAATTTATGCACAGTAGATTTTGTAAACTCATTTTTCAAACGATATCCGCTGTGCAATTAATTTAATTAACCTCTCAATGTAACAATTACTAGACACATCATTTGTGGCAATTTATTGGTAATCTCCATCTTCCTTAAATCGGATGATGATGAATGGGGAGCCGCACGTCCCATGAATCATGGATCGAAGCATCCAATTAGGATCTCTCAAGTGGGAGGTCTTTGATAATACGAAATAGTCGTCATAAGATGATGCGGATTAACCACTCCCATCCCATAGGTTACCCTCTCCTCCACGTGGGTATGGCCCAATCAACACATTCTGCCACCACGTCCCCCTGATCACGTCACGATTATACGTCATGTGACGAATATTTTAGTGATTCAGGGTGGTCCTTACCGTTTACCGAATAAAGACCAATCAGCATTTAGGAAAGACGGCAGAAATGGAACACGTGGTATACATACCTCAATCACACAGCATTCAACACTTAATAGGTTGATTGCTACAATAGGTATATAAACCGATACAAGGACCATTTCAAAGTTTATTGCTCCTGACGACGGCGTGCAGAAACGCCGAAACGCGTGTCGAGCTCTATCTTCTTTATTTTTTTTCACTTTCTGGTAGCACTTATGATTTTATTAATTTAATTTAATTTTATTTAAAGTTACCAGCACAGGAAAGGAGAAGGGCTCAGGTAGGCACCTGTGGTTCACCACAGTGTCGAGGTAAATAGAGGAAAAAACACTATCATGTGTTTTCTGCTTGGGTTTTTTTTTGGGGGGGGAGGGGTTATCCTCCTTTAAGGGTTTACAGTTGCAAGAAAAAGTATGTGAACCCTTTGGAATGATATGCACAAATTGGTCATAAAATGTGATCTGATCATCATCTAAGTCACAACAACAGACAATCACAGTCTGCTTAAACTAATAACACACAAAGAATGAAATATTGCCATGTTTGTATTGAACACACCATGTAAACATTCACAGTGCAGGTGGAAAAAGTATGTGAACCCTTGGATTTAATAACTGGTTGAACTTCCTTTGGCAGCAATAACTTCAACCAAACGTTTCCTGTAGTTGCAGATCAGACGTGCACAACGGTCAGGACTAATTCTTGACCATTCTTTACAGAACTGTTTCAGTTCAGCAATATTCTTGGGATGTCTGGTGTGAATCGCTTTCTTGAGGTCATGCCACAGCATCTCAATCGGGTTGAGGTCAGGACTTTGACTGGGCCACTTCAGCAGGCGTATTTTCTTCTGTTTAAGCCATTCTGTTGTTGATTTACTTCTATGCTTTGGGTCATTGTCCTGTTGCAATACCCATCTTCTGTTGTGCTTCAGATGGTAGACAGATGGCCTTAAGTTCTCCTGCAAAATGTCTTGATAAACTTGGGAATTCATTTTTCCTTCGATGATAGCAATCCGTCCAGGCCCTGACGCAGCAAAGCAGCCCCAAACCATGATGCCCCCACCACCATACTTCACAGTTGGGATGAGGTTTTGATGTTGGTGTGCTGTGCCTTTTTTTCGCCACACATAGTGGTGTGTGTTTCTTCCAAACAGAATATTTTGCCAGTACTGCTGTGTAACATCCAGGTGCTCTTGTGCAAACTGTAAACGTGCAGCAATGTTTTGTTTGGACAGCAGTGGCTTCCTCTGTGGTATCCTCCCATGAAATCCATTCTTGTTTAGTGTTTTACGTATTGTAGATTCGCTAACAGGGATGTTAGCATTTGCCAGTGACTTTTGTAAGTCTTTAGCTGACACTCTAGGATTCTTCTTCACCTCATTGAGCAGTCTGCGCTGTGCTCTTGCAGTCATCTTTACAGGACGGCCACTCCTAGGGAGAGTAGCAGCAGTGCTGAACTTTCTCCATTTATAGACAATTTGTCTTACCGTGGACTGATGAACAGCAAGGCTTTTGGAGATACTTTTATAACCCTTTCCAGCTTCATGCAAGTCAACAATTCTTAATCGTAGGTCTTCTGAGAGCTCTTTTGTGCAAGGCATCATTCACTTCAGGCAATGCTTCTTGTGAAAAGCAAACCCAGAACTGGTGTGTGTTTTTTATAGGGCAGGGCAGCTGTAACCAACACCTCCAATCTCATCTCATTGATTGGACTCCAGTTGGCTGATATCTCACTCCAATTAGCTCTTGGAGATGTCATTAGTCTAGTGATTCACATACTTTTTCCACCTGCACTGTGAATGTTTACATGGTGTGTTCAATAAAAACATGGCAACATTTCATTCTTTGTGTGTTATTAGTTTAAGCAGACTGTGATTGTCTATTGTTGTGACTTAGATGATGATCAGATCACATTTTATGACCAATTTGTGCAGAAATCCATATCACTCCAAAGGGTTCACATACTTTTTCTTGCAACTGTATATACCTATTCTTTCTAGCCCAGATACACATTCTTTACCTTTATCTACCTGATTTACTCTATCCACTAAGCTAAGATCTATGCAGCCTAGGCTTGTACTCTACGTTGAGGACTAGTCAGGTTGTTTTTCTAAGCTGGATACTGATTTTGTTTTGGGGCGTGTATATACATATCCCTTACACTACCTTAGTATCCCCAATTTTTCCTGTCTTATTTTATTCCTGGTTTTCCTTAGGACTATTAAAAGGTAGGGACTCCTTCCCAATTATATTACTCTCCTATTTAGGACCCCTCAGTCCAATCCTTCTCTCTATATATTGTATTTTCTGTGGGTTATTTAGGGAGACTCATTTAGGGCCATTTTGGCACTGATCCACTGGTCTACATAGGGACCTCTGGATCAGAGCCTTTACTGCTTACTATTTTTCAGTGTGTGCCATTAAACTTTCTGTTCCTTTTTGACCCTCAACACATAGTCTTGTCTCGTGATTGGAGGGGAACTGCTATAATCACACTGGAGGTACCCAGTCAGGGTGCCAGATGATCCGTTACAATGACTATCCTACAACAGAAGACAGTCTATGAAAGTGGGCTTTATATACAGGCTTGTCCAACCTCAGAAATAGCGAGGGTTGTATGGATAGATTCCCTACCTCTCCCATGAACATTAGGTTTAAAATGTTTACATTCAGAAGCTGAGCGAACTGTAGTAATGTGTCCACCGTGTTTGTCCATAATATTAGTATATCGTCGATATACCATTTCCAAAATAGTATGGAATCTGTGTATTCTTTCATCTACTCAGGGGAGACAACCAATTCCTCCCACCAACTTACCCATCAAGGTGGAGGTTATCCTATGATGAAACAGTTTATATAACAATACACAGTAGTTAAAATTGGCGCCAATTTTAACTACTGTGTATTGTTATATAAACTGTTTTATGCCAGGTATACTGTTCTATTACCATTTTTGATAAAGCCTTAAAGGTGAAACGCGTTAATGGTTTTAAATTGTGTATTTTAAGCAATAAAAAGTTTTATTTGGTTACCTTTTTTAATCTTACACTTATTTTAGTGTATATACACTTTTCTTTATTTTTCCTGGCATTTTACTGTATCCTGTTTCAAGCAATCCATAGGTGGGGATTATTCCACCAGTGCTGTGTCTATAGAGCAGTATTTTCTGCTCTTCCATTGTGAGTATATTTTATTTTTTATTAAATTTTCCTTTTACTTTTCCTACTGAGAGCACTATTTCTGTTTTTATATATATCCTGTGGAGTACAACGGAATTAAAGTAGGACGGACAGACCCACTTCTCCAGTATATCCTCTAGCGTGGATTATACCGCTAAGCGCCCTTCATCCCAGAGCTGGCCTTAGCTCCACCAAATGTGAGTGTACTATCCTCCTTTTTATTTATTTTACCTTTACAGCTACAATATTATACAATTGGAAGCTTGTCGTGTTTTTTATCTTCACATATATGGATTACATACAACCCGGGAGGATCAACTCCTGAGGATTGTACACATACCCCATCCATTTACCAGTGAGACGGTTTTATGTATTTGATTGAACATTACACTATTTGATCTCTACTGAACATTTTAACACTTGGATAGACTTTGTTTTACCTACTTTTTTATGGTATTTTAATAGAGACTATTATACCTAGGTCCTTCTATTGCTGTCTATTCATTTTGGCATATTCCGTTTTTACCATATTATTTCTTGTATACTAGCGCAGCCCTTACCGCTTTCTTTTTTTCATGCAATTTTATATAGTTTTTTTTCTTCAACCAAATATTCAGCATAGACTAACTGCCAAAGAAAGGATGGACAAAGAGAGCAGGTGACAGCACCCACAGGTGGTCCTTTAGCTCTCCCCCTATAGGAACCACAGGGCATGTGCTCTGGTTGCTATGGTTACTCCCTAGCCAAGCTGGTAACACTGGCTAGGAAATTTAGGAAGACTGACGTTACTCCGTTCGGATGCCGTCACGCTGGCAACTAAGTGAGAGCATCTGTGTCTTGAAGGAGGTTCCCCAAGCAGGGCAGTTAAGACTGATATCAGTTGATGTTTTTCCTACTTAAAACAGTATGGATAAGTTGCCACCATCATCTGGCTTTTTTCAGTATTATTGTAATAGTGAATGAAGCATGCTTCAAAGCCCAACACTTATCACATTCAGCTTTAGGACATGAATGGAGACTCTATCTAGAATGGACGGAATGGCACTTGATAATGGAAAACGGTAGCTTCCTCACTGTAAGTGGTTTGACAAAAAAAAAGGTCTCCCATAAACGTCTACCTTCAATGCAACTACAATGAAAAGTAGTGTCATAGGATAAAATAATGTTGAAAGGAAATCTATATGCAATGAGGCATCATTCCTGGAGTTAATCAGGCAGCTGTTTCCACTGCCACCTTGAAAATGAAAAGGTTGATGAATCAACAGTAAATAGTAAAAAGGTTTATTTAAAAATATGCTATAGTCATTATCTCCTCTTTAAAGAAAAAAAAAAGTGACACCCAATTATGACATCCTTGGGTGGGTAGCAGTTGTGGACAGTATAGGCTCTGTAAAAGCAGAGTGCATCTTCAGATAGGCACTTGGCAATCACACTAATCGTCTACAAAGCAAATCTTCTATGAATAATATAATAAGGTGAACTCTCTCCCCAAATTCACAAAGCCTGACATTTTTACATCTAAGCTGATTGAACATGTCCTCAAAAGATTCAAGTGCTTCCACTCTGTATTGGGCATGAGTTGTGGTTACATAAATACAAGCCCAATGGTGGGACTGCACATCATGGACTTGAAGTACATGGCAAGGATCATTATGATAATTTCAGGAAATTTGCTCCAGATCCTGTTTGGTAAGAAGGTGTTAATTTGTGCAAGGTATGTCCAATTTTAGTGGTTGTAAGTAAAAGTGTGCTGGACAAAAAGGTGTTTTTACTTTGAATTAGGTGACAACATTTTCTTTATGCGTTTTTTCTTTTTAAATTCACTTCCCTCTCTCCGATACCACTTTTTCTACTTCTACATTTGCCAGAGTTGCAGATGGTGTCTCTGGGCTGCAGAATAAAATATCTGGCTGAGTGCCTTTCTAAAACACAGCAATAGGCCCTATTTTTGTGCAGCCATGGGCAATGAATGGGAGGTTAATGTGAATCAAAATTGCCATACTAGCATATCTCATTCTTCTAAGAGACTACCTAGTGACTATATATATATATATATATATTTTACCAGTAGAAAACTGGATGGTTAATGTATGTTCCTAAGAGGGCTAGAATTATTATAAAATAATGCCTACCTCGCCCTCACCACCAACCCCCAATACACATTTAATTTTACAAAAACATATTTGTATATCAGTCCCACAACGCATAGGTGTATTCCATTACATGAAGCTTCATATATAAGGGAGTAGTGGGGATCTGGGCTTGACCTATTTTACAGTTAGAGCCTACCAGCTCTTCTGCTCCAATATTTAGAAAGATGTGTTTTTACGTCCCATAAACCCTAACACAACTAACATTTGCCCGGTCCAGACTGCAGCACTGCCCCAAAACCAGAATATGGCATTGTACAATATTGAGTTATATGACAGTAAAATATAAAATTATTTTCATATGTGGCAAACACAAGGTGTAAAAGGTTGACAAGACAGAGGAAATACATTAAGATTAAATATATTGTAGTGAATAAGGTGGGATTAAAAGGCAGATGAAACTGAGAAGTAATAGTCAAAATATAATTTAAAGGCACAAAAATAATTGAATTAAGCAGTTTTGGTATATAGATCATGCCATTGCAGAGTCACTGCTCAATTGTCTTATTTTGGAGTTTTGTTTCTGTTTAACCAGCTTTTGGTACACCTAACCTGGATTAGCCCCTGGGAGAGGCAGGCGAACCACTCTCACTCACTGGCAGCCGTGCCTCTGGCAGGCATGTTTGGAGTCCCCCACATTGCTCCAGGATCCCCTAATAAGTCACTGAATAAGTCACTGAAAAGGTACTAAAACAGCAACAAAAGGGAAACCGGGCGCACAAAACGATACCCTCTAAGCAACACTTGCTTCGCTACACACCCATCACCCTGGAGAGGCCTACCAGCATGGCGGGCGCAGCAGAGACGGCCGCTCTCCTGCCACCAGGAACGGATGGAAACTTCCCCAGAGCCCTCGGTTATCCCGTGCCACCCCTACACGATCCCCTCAAAAAGCGACACCGAAGGGACAGGCATACCGAGTTCGGAGGGCAACAGTGCAGCTTAAAAAATGGCAGATGGCTCACACAATGTAACCCTATGCACTGCCTGGAGGGTGACAGAGGAACGACTTAACAGCATATTCAGCTCCTTCTGGGAGAAGCTGGAGGCACTCACGTGGCGATGGAACAGGAGCCCCCACCCGAAGGCACACTAGGGGGCCCACCACAGGAAACCCCAGAGCAGGACACAGCAATCCCACTGAACTCCTTTGCCAGGCCAAGCAGGCATAGGAGACGGGCCACCTCGACAGCAGGGGCCTGGCACCACACTCAGAGTGGGAGTAGCCCACAAACAGTAATCAAAGCCAGAGGGACACCCACAATAAAGTGCCAAAAACCAACTCACCCACATGCAGAGATCCAGCACGGGCGCCGGAAAGGTGCAGCCCATCAGGGAAGATCACGAAAGCGGCGGACCAAGAGGCCCAAAATAACGGGAGCGGTAGAGTACCCACACCGGCGCTGCAACGGCCCGCAACTGCACAGACCAAAGAGACACACAAACGGGACTGCACATTGCCCTCCAAACGGGCCGGCTTCTCACTTTGGAACTTCTTGCCCCAGCACCCCCAGTCCAAGGGGAATGACACACAGCCCAACGCACAGGGAGGCCAACGTGAACCCACAGGGCATAGGCTGAGCGACTCAATAATGGGGCAGCCACACAGACACCAGGACCAAAGCCTCCAACAAGGAAGCACACAACACACAATTTTAAAGGTCCACCACATACATCACTGCAGACCTATAACTGTGCATAGGCTTACCCCACGCACCCACACTCACTAGGGCTCAACAAGCAACCGCATACACCCAAGCAGGGCCGGACTGGGAAGAAAATTCGGCCCAGGCATTTTTTAATTACAGCGGCCCACTAAAAAGGGGCGGGGCCAGATAGGGTGTGTTTTGTCATCACCAATGACAAGCATGCCCCATTACAAAGTGAGCATGTTGGTTCAATGCTCTTCCAGGGTAGACCATGCGCAGAGCTCTGCTGAAGAGCTCTGGCATGAGAAAAATACCCTGTATTTGTTCTGCACAGCGCAAGCAAATTTAATAACATGCTTGCACTGTGTTTGCTTGAAATTTGTCTCTGGTGTCTCCATAGTTGGGATACCAGGAGACAAAAATGCCAGGAAAGCATATTGCGCAGTGTGTGTGAGGGTGCTCTGTGTGTGTGTAAGGTGTGTTGTGTGTGTGTGTGATGGGTGCTGTGTTTGAGTGAGGGTGCTATGTGGGTGATGGGTGCAGTGTGTGTGCTGTGTGTGAGTGGGTGCTGTGTTTGCATGAGGGTGCTATGTGCATGTGAGGAAGCTGTGTGTGAGGGTGCAGTGTATGCATGTGAGGAAGCTGTGAGTGTCAGGGGTGCAGTGTGTGTGAGTGAGGGTGTGTGATATGCGTGTCAGGGGTGCAATGTGTGTGTGAGGGTGCTGTGAATGTCAGGGGTGCAGTGTGTGTGCTGTGCATGTCAGGGGTGCAGTGTGTGTGTGTGAGGGTGCTGTGAGTGTTAGGGGTGCATTTTGTGTGTGTGCTGTGAGTGTCAGACGTGCAGTGTGTGGGTGAGGATGCTGTGAGTGTCAGGGGTGCAGTGTGTGTGTGTGTGTGTGATGTGCGTGTCAGGGGTGCAGTGTGTGTGTGTGCGGATGATGTGAGTGTTAGGGGTGAATTTTGTGTGTGCTGTGAGTGTCAGACGTGCAGTGTGTGAGTGAGGGTGCTGTGAGTGTCAGGGGTGCAGTGTGTGTGTGTGTGATGCGCGGTCAGGGGCAGTGTGTGTGTGTGAGGGTGCTGTGAGTGTCAGGGTTGCAGTGTGTGTGTGGGGGTGCTGTGAGTATCAGGGGTGCAGTGTGTGTGTGTGAGGGTGCTGTGAGTGTTAGGGGTGCATTTTGTGTGTGCTGTGAGTATCCGGGGTGCAGTGTGTGTGTGTGTGTGTGCTGTGAATGTCAGGGGTGCATTTTGTGTGTGCTGTGAGTGTCAGACGTGCAGTGTGTGTG
>OW240916.1:63204898-63235929 GCA_933207985.1 Pelobates cultripes
CTGCTCCGCTTTTGCACCCTGCTCCCTCTTATGCTGTGCTGGTGCCTCTGTGCAACCACCGCCTCTTCCTCCAAACTGCACACGTCACTCACATGACCTCTTCATTCCATGTGGGGTCTAGGACCTCATCATCCTCCACATCATCTTCCACCCACCTCAACCCAGCCCTCCTTGCCGGTCTGCACACTGCAGAAAGCCACAGTAGTTGGCAGATATTTTATATCAGGCGACAATGTAACCGCCAATAGTCAACAATTTAAAAAAAACTTTTTTTTTTTAGTTTATTGGACTGCAAGAAATGCACCGCAGGCCGTAAATGTACTATTTAGCACCCAAAAAATTAGAATTTTTGAAAATGCAGTATTTGATGGTTCTATTTGACTCTCAGATATGAAGTGCAGGCATCAAATTGACTTTTTAGCACCTAAAGAATTAGCATTTTTAAAACTGCAATGTAAGCACAATATTTGATGGTTCTATTTGACTCTCAGATATGAAGTGCACCACAGGCCGCAAATGCACTATTTAGCAGCCAAAAAATTTTAATGTTTAGAACTGCTTTGTCACAGCACTATTTGACGGTTCTATTTGACTCTCAGATATGAAGTGCAGGCACCAAATTGACTTTATAGCACCTAAAAAATTAGAATTTTGGAAAGTGCGCTGTAAGCACAATATTTGACTGTTCTATTTGACTCTCAGATATGAAGTGCAGACCCCAAATGTACTATTTAGCAGATTAGCACCCAGAAAATAAGAATGTTTACAATTGCGCTGTAACTGCACTATTTGATGCTTCTATTTGACTCTCAGATATGAAGAGCACGCCCACTATGTACTTCTTAGAAGCAAAAAAATGGGAATTTGTCAAAGTGCGCTGTAACCGTAGTATTTGACGCTTCTATTTGACTCTCAGATATGAAGAGCACGCCCCAAATTTACTATTTAGCAGTTTAGCACCAAAACAATTACAATTTTTACAATTGCGCTGTAACCGCAGTATTTGACGCTTCTATTTGACTCTCAGATATGAAGTGCAGGCCCCAAATGTACTATTTAGCAGATTAGCACCCAAAAAATAAAAATGTTTACAATTGCGCTCTAACCGCACTATTTGACACTTATATTTGACTCTCAGATTTTAAGTGCACCCCACTAATGTACTTTTTAGCACCCAAAAAAATTTAAGTTTTAAAACTGCAATGTGACAGCAGTATTTGACGCTTCTATTTGACTCTCAGATATGAAGTGCACACCCCAAATGTACTATTTAGCACCACAAAAATTGACATTTTAAAACTCAGATGTAACCACAGTATTTGACGCTTCTATTTAATTGACTTTTTAAGACTCCGATGTAACCACAGTATTTGACTCTCAGATATGAAGTGCACCCAACTAATGTACTAGTTTGCAAAATTCTTTCCTAATCTGTCTCTGAAAGTGGCAGCATCCTCTCCCTACACTAATAAGAGCTCATGTGACGTGCGGCGCTACATAGAAACATAGAATATGACAGCAGATAAGAACCATTCGGCCCATCTAGTCTGCCCAATTTTCTAAATACTTTCATTAGTCCCTGGCCTTATCTTATAGTTAGGATAGCCTTATGCCTATCCCACACATGCTTAAACTCCTTTACTGTGTTAACCTCTACCACTTCAGCTGGAAGGCTATTCCATGCATCCACTACCCTCTCAGTAAAGTAATACTTCCTGATATTTTTAAACCTTTGTCCCTCTAATTTAAGACTATGTCCTCTTGTTGTGGTAGTTTTTCTTACGTGACTCCAACTTATATATAGAGGCTGGGTCACATACTGCACTGGCCAATAACAGCCATGCCATTAGTAGGCATGGCTGTGATGGCTTCTAAGGGCACACGAGTCAAACGCTTGTTGATTGGCTGCCCTGCAGCCTTTCAAAACGCGCCATTAAATCGCTGAACACCGAACTCCAACCCGAACATACACTGATGTGTTCGGATCCGGGGTCCAAAAAACTTAAGGTTCGGTACAAACCCGAACTTTACTGTCCGGGTTTGCTCAACTCTAATTAACAGGAGAAACAAATGTGAGGAAGGCTGAACTTGATAGACACATGTCTCTTTTCAGCCTATGTAACTATGTAACTCTGAGCAGCAGGTAAGGGCCATAAGTGACAAAAGGGGGCCTATTGCCTCCCTCGTCCCTGACCCCCCCCCAATTGTGTGAGGGGACTTATTGCCCCCCCATCCATGAGCAACAGGTGGGGGCCCAAAGTGACAAAAGGAGACCTATTGCCTCCCCTGATGGTCCCCAACCATGAGCGGCAGGTGGGAGCCCAAAGTGACAAAAAGGAGGCCTATTACCTCCCACCTCCCCGGCCCCCACCCACAATTGTGTCACTTTGGGCCCCCACCCAGCACTCCTGTGGGGGAGACAGTAGATCCTCCCTCATTTTATCACTTAGGGCCCCATCCACTGCTCATGGCAGGGTACCAGAAGGGGAGGCCATAGGTCCCCCCCCAAGGCCAGCCTTAGGGTTGCGCGAGCTTTTGCCACTGCACAGGGCACCATGTAGCCGGGGGCGTCATGTGGCTGACACAGCTCACACATGGCTGGGTGACATGAGTGCAGGTACCCGGGTGGAGGAGCAGGTACCCGGGTGGAGGATTTCATTATTCTCCACCCAGGTCTTTGAAAAAAAAAATCAAGGCAATGGGAGTGGGGGGAAGCAGAGGTGGGGCTAATACCTACCAGAAGCCCCCTGGTAACTGTTGCACAGGAAGGGGGAAGCAGGAAGGAGTCCATGCGTTGGTGGGGGCTGCATGAGAACACTTTGTCCCCCATCCATCAATTATTTTAATAGCTGCCCCACCATGGGGTACCTATGCTAGGTCCCCCTTTATTGAATTTGTGGGGGGTCTTTTTTTTTTTTTTTATAACAGTGAGGAGCTACTGGCTGCTCACGGTTTTGTATACATGCTCCTACTCACAGCATAGCAAGTAGGATCATTAGGGAGATTTTAATTTTCCTTATGCTAATATGGCAGTTATTTTGATCACCATAGAATGACGGGTGACATGGGGGGTTTAGGAATTGGTGGGGAGCCGGTAGCTCCCTTCTTGTTAATTAGCAAAGGAACGAAGATCAAATTGAAATTCGTTTTTGTCCGTCCTTTGTAATTTCTATTTCGTTTATTCATTTTCCTGATAAATGAATGAATAGCCAATATTCCCAACCAAATTTCGGACAATTGAAAATACCCAAGTGATCAACTGGGCATGTGTGGTAATTTTCCTGCTTTTATACTGATGCAGGGTACCATATTGATGAAGCAAAACCATTTTTTGCTCTACATCAGCAAGTATATTTCCTCATATTCGCTTATATATTTACCAGTGAGCACTAGATATTTCTTATTTCGGTTTTATCTATATATACACCAAGGTGAGAATTCCTGTCATACATATTCCAGAGTTGGAACCTGTATATAACTAAAAGTGGGGATTATTCCACTCCAAGCTATCCACTGGGAAATATTAGTAGGTTTTAATAAATGTGAGTGTGTACATATGCATGTTCATTCCACCAGCATATCTGATATACTACACTATATTGATTTTTGCTTTTTTGTTTTCTTTACATACCTCCTATTAGACCAAGATATTAAGTGTATATCCACAGATGGGGATTATACCTCCCAGGCTAATCAAATTGGAGCTAATTATCTGCTCCATACATTGTAAGTGCAATTATTTTAACCAAAAAAGTCTTTAGATATATCTCCAAATGCTTTGTGACATGCTCATAAGACGAACTCAGGGATTAATTTGTAAAATATGCTCCCTTAAATAGGAGCGCTAAAAGAACATTTCTCAGGGGGAAGCTGACTTCTCCAATGTAGGCCTCAATTTAGTAAGCTTTCCAAAGGATTCAATAAGTTTAGGAAAACAAAAAATTTTAACTAAGTCTTTACAAAAATTCCCTTCAACATTAATAGTGATATCTGTAGATAAATAATTTGGAACTTTTTTTATTCAATTGGAAAACGTATTAAATTGAATCCTTAATGTTCCAACATAAGTATCCTCAACGTCTCCAGTAAACTGAGTAAATTCAAACTCTTAAATTGGAACTTTCCAAACTTTATAATTCTGCTAAAATTGTAGATAATTTTTTTTATTTTTTATTCTAGACTGTAGAATTGTAGATTATACTAGCTTTAGTGTAACTATAATCTTAATTTTATTAATGACAGGAGATGAATATTTGCTTAAGTCTCTCTTTAACTGAACTCCACAGCAGCACTTTAACATAGAGAGATAAACACCAAAGACAAAAACATAAGGTTTCTATAT
This sequence comes from Pelobates cultripes, assembly GCA_933207985.1. Classification (NCBI taxonomy): domain Eukaryota; kingdom Metazoa; phylum Chordata; class Amphibia; order Anura; family Pelobatidae; genus Pelobates; species Pelobates cultripes. Next base: position 63,209,241 of record OW240916.1, read on the forward strand.
AAGGCTCCTCCTAAGCCACCATTTCCTCTTTCACGCTGCGACAACATAACGTACACAATAATGCCAATAAACGAATTAAAGGAAAAATATAACGTAACAATGAATGTCATCTGGAAACAACTTCGGATAACGGATGTGATCTTGATCTTCATCCTGTCCAACAGCCGATTCTAGGAACTGAAGTCGAACCATTAAATTGAAACGAAATAAATAGAGTCGAAAACACTGATTAGTGAACGAAATGTACTGATAATGAAGGGTTCCCCGAACAATAGGCCCTTAGCCATGGGGCCCAATTCTTTGGAGCCCAGTTCCGATAGTTTGTTGTCCATACGGAACAGAGCTGTCTTCCTGCGCTCCGTGCAGAGGGCCACATTAGCATTGCCTAGCAGGCAAATGGAACGTAGTGCCCAGTCCCGCATGGTGGCCTGATCCAGGTTCGTACATTCTGTGTAGGCCTTGTCTGCTAAGGCCAACATCCTGCATAGGGGTCCCAGTACGTCCAGCTGTTTATCTTGCGCTGACCGGAGGCTACGCTCCACCCCCTTCCTGGGGTCCCGACCCGAACCGGTCAAATACGTGGCCACCAAGGGGTCAAACTCCGGGGTCGCTGCCACCTTGTCCGGCAGGACGGGTCTGGGGCATTCCGCCCTCAGTTTCTTGCGGGCCTCCCCTTCAAGGGGTCTTTTCCCGGCACCACCGAGGGGGCCGCTGTCCCTGGCACGTCTTCGTCTTCCCAGCGCCAACTGGGGCCATCCCCACGGTCCTCGACCCAATCTCCATCTTCATCTGAAGGGGACTGGTCTGCCCGCCACTCATCCAACACGGCCATAGTAGGGGGAGTAAAGGAGGCCTCCTCTCCTGCGCCCGATATACGACGGCGCCTGGCCGGCGAGGTTGATAACCTCAAACCATGTCGCTTCGCCGGAGCCTTGCCCTTCCGGGAGCGTGGTTCAGGGCCTTCACCCTTCCAATAGCGCAATTGCGCACTTGCCTGCTCTCTTTCCTGAGAGTCTGACTCAGCCGAGTCGTCTGCCAAAAGGGGTCTTCCTCTCGCACCCCTGTCAGTCTGAGGTTGAGCCCTCTCGCCAGGGCTTTCTCCACAGAGGCGGCCACAGCCGCATTAATCAATGCCTGCAAGTTTTGCTCCTGCGCAGCGGCTTCCATGACGCCTGAGATACGGTACGTGATACCTAAGGAGACAGAGAACAGGTATCAGTAGCAGGCAGTAGGGGCAGCACCCCTAGTATGGCAGAGGCAAGTATCAACGCATGCAGGCTCAACAAATCTTGTTCCAGGGTAAGGAGCCGTCAGGTCAATAGCATGCGTAGTATGGCACAGACAGAGCAGGCCAATCATGGGGCACAGACAAAGCAGGCCAATCAAGGGGCACAGACAAAGCAGGCCAATCATAAGGGCACATACAAAGCAGGCCAGTATATGGGCACGGGCAGCACCAGCCCAGTGGTATGTGAGGCAGGAGCGTAGGTCCTTGTGGTAGACGTGCGGGTATATCTTGACATACAGTGCGTGTAGGGCAGAGGTGCAACCGGGTGCAATGACAGCACAGTGATGCTAAGCGGGTCCCATGCAGTGAAATGACTAGAGCCACCTATATCCCAGGGGACATGCAGCAAAATCATGCAAATTTAGTAATTTAGTGAAGAAAAAGTAGAGAAACCCAAACCTGCCCATAGGAACCCAGAAAAACCTGTAGGAATGACCCCCCAAACAGAGGGGGCTGAACAGTAGCCCAACATAAAATAAAAAATAAATTGGGCACTGCGCCCTTAAGGAATAAAGGTGCGTGCGGCCGAGACTGAACAGAGAGCCGCTCACCCCCGCGGCCGGCCACGTGGTCGCAGGGGGGGAAGGACGCCCAGAAGCGGAGGCACCCGCGGCAATAACCCAACACCCTGCTCCGTCCCCACGCCGCTCGGGAAACAGCAACCGGGGACGCGGGCAGGGCAGGAAGGCAAGGATAGGATTCCCGCTCGGTGGACGAAGCTGGCGGGCGGGAATCAGTACCAGAAACACGTGGGACCGCCGGAGTCTTACTCTGCGGTCCTGACGGCGGCACGGGAAGCGGTCGGGAAACCGCTTCTCGGCGACCGCAGAAAGCAAACAAACAAAACCCAAAAGAAGGGAAAAGAAATAAAAGAGAAAGGAAAAAAAAGGGGGCACAAGGATAAACACAGCAATAAGAAACAGAAACACTGATAATCCAAGGCAAGAAAACATTAGAAAATCACCAAATATAAATAATAATAATAGACACACAGCCACCCATAGACAACAGGAGGCAGTGTTACTTTGACCTGTACTGTCTGTGGAGCAGCAAAGAAAGAGGAAATGGTGGCTTAGGAGGAGCCTTATATATTGCCTTATGTTTTTGTCTTTGGTGTTTATCTCTCTATGTTAATGTGCTGCTGTGGAGTTCAAGTAAAGAGAGACTTAAGCAAATATGAAGCCTCCTGTCATGCTATAAAATTTACAAACTAACACTTCAGTTCACTAGCCTTCTGATTCTGAAATGTGTGCATTCCTGAATAAGCTGCTTTAGCCCACTATTCCAGAGTCCAAGTTAGACACCCTTTTGGTCCTGATTACTGCAAAGGATGTAATATCTGTGATTAAATTATTGAAGCCTACTAACAGTCCATGCCCAGATGGGGTTTCTGACCAGTATTATCAATATTTCCTCAATTTCTTTTATTTTGTCGCCTCAATTAAGTACTCTGTTTGATTTTTATATCAGTGACAATTTGGTAATGGGGGAGTTTATCAACATTCTTTATCATTCCCGCTGGACATTCCACTCCTGCCTGCTCCTCTCTGTTGACGACAAAAAGGAGTTTAATAAGGTGCATATTAGGCTTATTCAAAATTGTCACTATGATGGCTTTAAATGACTCTTAAGTCATTATCTGCTTTACAGTATACTCTAGCTGAATTTGTTGCCATATCATACAATAAAGTTAATCTGTCTAAATAAAAAATTCAACCAATTGGAATTTCAAGAGGCAATGTGTAGCACTTGCGATCTTTGTATCATAAGTGGAGGAACAACCATATTTTTTATTTTAGAAAAGCATTATTTTCTAAAATAAGAATATGAGTAAAGGAGTCATTATCAGACTGGAGCGGTTTAAATGGAAGAGGTCCAGGAAGAATGGGTTTATTTAAAAGTTGCACTACTCAAGGCAACATAAAATTGCATTAGGCTTGTCAGTAAGAGCAAAAAATTGAAGAAACCACTGTGGTATTACACAGAAGTGGCTAAAATAATAAAAAACTAATAGTTAGTATTAAGTAATTATATAAAAAAAACAAAAAAAAAAAAAAAACAGTGAGGAAGACAGACAGATCTATAAGAGTAACAAGAAACAGAAAAAGATACAAATAGTCACAACACAAAGTGTTTTGAGACTCCATGCATCTCCTGGAATGTGTGCTCAGATCTATAAGATTAGGCAGAAAGAGGGAACACAAGTTAAAAGAGCTTCCAAAGCACACACAGAAGAGAAAATAGCTCAGTCATGAAAATAAAGGGGATAAAGCTTTTTTTTTTTTTTTTAGATACATAATTGAGAAAAAGAAAGTAAAACAAGGATTAGACTAAAAACAAAAGAAGGAAGGTATGTAGAAGAGAATAACGGTTTAGCTGACTGCCTCAGTTAATATTTTTTAGACATTTGCATTCCTTTTCGCACGAATACGATTCCATCCGAAAATTCGGGTATTTTTTGTATTTGTTATTAAAATGTAAAAGAAAGCCCTACATACTAAACTAGAAAAGCTACAATTTCTGGGGAAATTGTGTGAAGTGTTCTTGCCTCCACCAGTAGTCTACAACTGGAGTGGGCAGAGTAACTGGGTGGAGTGGCTTGAGTAACTTGTGTGGTTGGAGTGGCTGGAGTAACTGTGGAAAGGTTGGAGTGTGGTTCACTCACTCTACAGCAAGAGCAGAGAAGAGCTTTCAAATCTTTCAAATCCCTCGAACATTCCACCAACTGCGAACAGAAACTGATAGATTTCAAATAGGGCAGAGAAGAGCGGTTAAAAACAAACTGCTCCAAATTGCTCCCTTCACTGGCGGTTGCCATCTTCAAACGGTCATATTTATAAATCCTACAGCGAAGAGCTTTATATTGTGAGAATCACAGGACCCAGACCTACATTTTGATGCATAGTATGTTTCTGAAATGTTAAAAATGAAGGCACAGTCGCAGTTTAGATATTACCCTTCAAATCTGAGGTGGCTAGAGTGGAGTTTTAATGAATGTCAATGGATGGCATGAGTTGTAAACAAATGGTCATATTGTGAAAACTATCAGGACTACGGCTTAGCCGTGGACATGTTTAGTGGCAGCAGGGATAGTTCAACGTTTTGATTTAAGATTTGTGTAGGTGGGCTTGAAAATGAGGGAGTGGTGGCAGTTTAGAAATCATGTCCTGATTTTTCAGCTTTTGTCAGCTCCCACTCTAGTTTTTAACGTTTTGTCATTCATTCCTATGGGACCAATTCCGCCACAAAAATGACAATATTTTGTGAACCATTCGGCAATACGTTCCACAAAAAATTTAGCACACCAATCGGGAACAATCTGCAAGTTTCGGTATATTACTGTCTATGTAGTGTAAAACCTGTGGGAGGAGTTAGGGTGGTAGATTTGGCTATAATAATAAGAATAATATATATGTGAGATAATATTAAGTGGTCTTTTGCAGATATAGGCAATATTATTGGATGCTATGTAAGAACACAATTAAAACAAAACAAAAGGGCAAATGCCAAATGCATTACCTTTTTGTTTTGTTACGTTTATTTAATAGACTCCATGCTGCAGGGGAATTAACCCCCACAGCACGGAGAAAATAACACTGCGCATGTGCAGAAAAAAAAGCAAAGAGGGAGTCAGCAGCGCTACCAGCTCCCTCTTTGTAATAAATATAAATTCCTTCCTACCCTCCCACTTTAAAACCAATGGGGGTCACTATGACCCCCCATATTAATAAAAGGGAGTGGCTGTTCACTGTAATTTAAAACTACTAGTGACCATGCAGCTATTGCTGCCCAGTCGCTTGGTGGAGAACCCAATTAACTAAAATGGGGGGGACAAAGTGCCCCCCCAAGCCACCACCCATGACTGGCAGGTGGGGGCCTTTATTAATTAAATTAATAAAGGGGGGGCTAATGTCCCCCCCAGGTCTCCACCCATGAGTAGCGGGTGGGCACCCTAAATAAATAAATAATGGGGGGGGACCTTATGTCTCCCCAGTTCCCCACCCATAAGCTGCGGGTGGCACCGCGCAGAATGAGCTCTGCAAGGTGGGGAAAGGCTTGTAAAGCCTTCCCACGCCTTGCAATTAGAAAATCTCTACCTGTCACAGCACTCTGATTGGTTGGCTTGGAATCCAACCAATCAGAATGCTTTAAATCAACCAGTGTGTCAAATTACACAGCATGGGGAAATTCCAAAGAACTTTCCCACGCTGTGTAAAATGACTCAGAGCATTCTGATTGGTTGGATTCCAAGCCAACCAGAGTGCTGTGGCAGGTAAATGTAGAGACTTACCTGTCAGTCTCTTCATTTACTTGCCAGAGCACTATGATTGGTCGGCTTGGCATCACCAATCAGAGTGCTCTAAATCAAATTGCAGGGTGTGAGTAGCCTATATAAGGCTTCACCCACCCTGCAAAGCTCATGCTGCTCGAAGCCCTCCCTGGGTGAAGATGGATTATTTTTTATATTTATTTATTTATTTTTAACAGTTGTGACGTGTATTATGGATTTTTTTTTAACCTTTTTTAGGGCTGAAAAAAAAAAGCAAAGAAGAAAGAGAAGACATCTAATGGTAAGTATGACATTTTATTTTACAGGGTATTAGGGTGAGTGGGTAGGTAGGGTATTTTTATTGGAGGGTGAAGTGACTAGGGGCTCGGGGACCCATAGTCACTTTATTATTTGTGGCGGGTGGGGACTTAGGGGGTACATTAGGTCCCCACCTTTATTTAATAATTTAAGGTCCCCACCCACTGGTCATGGGTGGGGACCTGGAGGGGACATTAGGTCCCCCCATTATTTTTTCATTTAGGGTACCCACCCGCCGGTCATGGGTGGGGACCTGGGAGGAACATTAAGTCCCCCATTACTTATTTAATTTGGGTCCCAACCTTCTGCAAATGTGTGGGGACCCTTTATTTAATTATTTAAGGTCCCCATCCGTCAGTCATAGGTGGGGACCTGGGGGAGCATTCTGTCCCCCCCCATTATTTATTTAATTAGGGTCCTAACCTGCCGGTCACCTCGGCTAGTTACCTTGGCTAAAACAGAATGAAGAGACCCATCTTCCACCCAGTAACTGGACAACACACAATTCCAGGGGTACCACAACAACTTTATTGGCCATACTCTACTTTATACTTTCTCCATGCAAGGGGTGGATCATACACAATGACAATGACCCGTCCCAGGGTCCTCCCCCACCAGGGGGTCGCATAACGGAACACCAATCCCTTTGTTCCTTGTTCCCGCCACTCCATGCCCACTCCCCTCCTAGGAGCCAGTGTGTGACAGGAACTCCAGTCTCTTTGTCCCCAGTTCCCGCCACCCATCTTCAAAGATTCCCACCTCCGTGGACCAGCGGATCTTTATCCCATGAGCCTCTGCACCCGCACCTTTGATTCCCAGCTACAGAATGCCCACCGAACGCCATAGTCCCCAATAGAGTGTCCCCACCAATCTCAGGGACCCCCAGAACGGTAACCGCCTCTGCTCATGGGGTCCCTGGGTGAAACCAGGAAAAGGAAGTGTCTCCTTTCGGCCGCCCAGGAAAGCACTCATTCATTACTTCCCCTGCGGCTTCACACTTATGTTGCAAGTCGCCAACATTCTAATTGATTGGTGTGAACACTCCAAGGGGCACTGGGGAGGCCCTCGTTCGGAAACCGAACGAGGTGGGAAGAAATCCACGAATGCTCTCTCTAGATGGCATTTGTCTAATGGGTCAGCAGCCAGGCACGCGACAAGACTTCCCTTGCGCTCTGTGGTTTTGACACCTAGTTACAAAGTGTGAATGTTCTAAGACAACATTCTAAATAGGGTATTGAGGTGGTCCCTATTTGGGAGACAAACAAAACCCGTTCGTATGAGCTCTCCCGAACAGGGAGCCGTTAAAACATACAAATATGCACAAATACATGGGGGAAATACAGGCAATCACATCAACAATTCACGGACGGGCAGCGGTCCCGCCACACAGCTCCACCCTTGACCACTGACCGGCATACCTGGTCTGATATGGATCAGCCAGGGGATGACCAAGGGAGTACTCATGGATCATTTGTCCAAGGCTGTCTGCCTGGACAACCCGTCAGCATTAGCGTTCTGCTTATATATATGTATAATGGATAGTGAAATCATACAGTTGCAGAACCAGGCTCCATCGTAACAGGCGCGCATTATCCCCAGAGACCTGGTTAAGCCACACTAACGGGTTGTGATCCGTGAGCAGGGTGAATTGCTGTCCATAGAGATAGGGTTGTAATTTCTTGAGGGCTCATACCACTGCCAGGCACTCCTTTTCAATGGCGGCGTAGCTTACCTCCCTTGGCAACAGCTTCCTGCTGAGGTAAGCCATGGGATGTTCGCCACCATCGTTCCCGACCTGGTCAGCACTGCTCCTAACCCAAACACGGAGGCATCTGTGTGGACAAGAAAGCGTTTCCTGAGATTAGGAGCATCCAGGACAGGGGCATTTACCAAGGCATCTTTAAGGGATTGGAACGCCTGCTCACACTCTGGGCTCCAGTTTACCTAACTGGGCAGGTTCTTTTTGGTTAGGTCATAAGGGGTTTAGCTAGGGTGCTGTAGTTGGGGACAAATTTCCTATAGTAACCGGCCATCCCCTGACAGGTCAACACCTGGGTGAGGGGATGGGGCCAACTAGCTACAGCCTCTACCTTGGCTGGCTTGGATTTCTGTGCCCCACACCCCAGGTACTGTACCTCTGCCATCCCCAGATGGCACTTGTTGAGTTTTAGAGTCAGGCCTGCTTCCCTAATCCTGTCCAGCACAGCTCCCACATGTCCCAGATGCTCTTCACAAGTGTCGCTGTATTTGGCAATGTCATCCAGGTATGCACAGGCATAGTCCTGGAGGCTAACCAACAGCCGGTCCACCATCCTTTGGAAAGTGGCCGGGGCATTCTTCATCCGGAATGGCATTACCTGATAGTAGTACAGGCCAAAAGGGAGTGACAAAGGCCGACTTGGGGACAGCATCTGCCGCCATGGGTTTCTGCCAGTACCCCTTCAACAGGTCAATGGTGGTGAGGTACCTACCCCGAGCCATCCTATCCAGAAGCTTGTCTATACTGGGCATTGGGTACGCATCGGTGACCGTCTTGTCATTGAGCCTCCTGAAGTCAATGCAGAAATGGGTAGTACCGTCTTGTTTTGGGAACAGGATGACCGGGGAGGCCCAAGGACTTGTGGACGGTTCGATGACCCCTAACTAGAGCATCTCTTGGATCTCGTGCTGCATACTCCCCCATACAGCCTCTGGTACCCGATAGGCGGCTTGCTGCAGAGAGCGCTCACTCTGTGGGTGGCAGATTGGAGAACGTTATTCTCTTTGCAAACACCTGTTTGTGTTCTCTTTCAGTTAGTCCCCTAAGTGGACCTCCTCTATAGACACTGACTGAGCTCCCTCCTCCAGGAGGTTAGACAGGGGAAGATTATCATTTAGCGGCTACATCCTCTGTCTGCTCGTGGTAGGGCTTCAGCATGTTGACATGCAACTGGCGTCGGACTCCAGCACCAGAGCACGGGCTGATCATATAGATAGTGTCACATTTCTGTTCCACTACCTGGTATGGACCCTGCCAGGCTGCCTGCACCAAAACCTTCTGCCCGTCTTGAAAGCTACGGCTCCTGGCGCCCCATCGTACCACGTGCACTGGTGCCTCTGGGTCATCTGGAGGTTCTCCCGCACCAGGTGGGTGAGTTCCTACAGCCAGTGCCTAAACTACAGCACATAGTGGACAAGATCATAGAGTCCCCTGACTTTCCGCCGGAATAGTAGCTCGAACGGGGAAAACCCAGAAGATTCCTGGGGTATCTTCCGGTAAGTGAACAGGAGGTGCGGCAGGAATCTCTCACAATCCTTGTGGGTCGCTGCAAACGTACGGAGCATTTGCTTCAACGTCCCATTGAAGCACTTGCACAGGCCATTAGTCTGGGGGTAGTAAGGGGAACTCAGAATCGGCTTAATGCCGCATAACTTCCAGAGCGGTTAGGTCATTTCGGCAGTAAACTGGGTACCCCGATCTGGGATGATCTGTTGGGGAAAACTCATCCAGGAGAACACTTGCATCAGGGCTTCGGCCACAGTCTCTGCCTGAATGTTGCTCAGGCCGACTGCCTCGGGGTACCGAGTCGTGTAGTTCACAATGGTCATAATGTACTTCTTCCCCGTGGGACTAGGCTTGGCTAGGGTACCTATGATATCAATAGCTACTTTGTCGAATGGATCTTCAATAATGCGTAGGGGATGGAGCGGGGCCTTGTGTCTATCGTCCCTTTTTCCTACTCTTGGGCAGACATCGCAGGTCTGGCAGTACAACCTCAGATCCTTGGAGATGCCTGATCAGAAAAAGCTTTGGGTGAGCCGAAACGCCGTACGACCCCTTCCTAAATGCCATGCCAAGGGAATATTGTGAGCTATCCTCAGCAGGTTGTCACAGGGTAGCTCTTCTCTGTGTATGTCAAGGGGAACATAGATGGAGGTGAGATAGTCCAAGTCATTGCCGAGCAGCACGTCCACATGAGCCTGACTTTGACAAATCGACATGAACATGGGCTGTGGGTAGGTGGTAGATCTGGCCCCTGGCCACCTGGACAGCAACGGTCCCTCCATTTCTCTCGGCCGGAGTGATGAGCTGATTTTGCACCAGTGTCAGGGTGGCCACAGAGTCCCTTAGTCCCCGGATGGTTTACTCATTCAGCCGGACTTGCTGTCGGTGGTGGGCAGCTTAGTAGGGGCTAGCTGAGTGCAGGGGGATCCAGGTATCATCAGGGGGGTTCAGGAGCTCAGCTTGGTAATAGTGAGCTGCTGCTCTTGGTGGCTGGGTGACCACAGGGTGCACCCACTGGGATTGCATTTGAGGGCAGTCACTCTTTTGGTGGCCGGGTTGAAGGCATTGGAACCATCTGGAGCCAGTCTGTGGGGGTACCCTTGGGTGGTTCCTGCCACCGGCGGGTTTCTTGGTGGAGGGTAGGTCAGGGCTGTAGGGCGCAAGGGGAGTCAGTAGGTCACAGGAGCAGCCAGGCGTTGGGGCCGCCGGGTGTCGGCGTAGTCATCGGCCCTCTGCGCTGCCTCAGTTAAAGTTCTGGGCTTTCTGTTTCTCACCCACTCCCACACCTCAACAAGGAGCCTGCTGTAAAAATGTTCCAACATGAAGAGCTGTAAAATCTATTTGTGGGACTTGGCCTGTTAAATGTTCATCCAGTTGTGGGTGGTCCTGGTGATGCGGCATGCGAGTCCTTCTCTCCCTTCTCGGTCTCCCTGAATTTTTGGTGATATGCCTCTGGGGTGATGGCATACCTGGCCAGTAGTACCTTCTTAACAAAGGGGAACTCACGGAGCTGTTCCTCGGGTACAGCCGGGTACGCTTCTGCCGCCTTCCCGGACAACTTGCTGGACAAAATGGTTACCCAGTCGGTTGGGTCGACTGCTTGCAGGAGGCACTGGCGTTCAAAATCCTGCAGGAATTCATCAATGCTCTCCTCTGCTTCCTTAAACTTCTTGAAGGCTTGTGTATAGGTGTAGCCAGCTCCTCTCTTGACCGCTGTCCCTCTGGTAGTGTAGGGGTCGCCCCCTGCTTCTGAGCCAGAACAAATGCTTGGGTCTGCGAGATGAGCTTGGCTAGTATTCCAGTTGGGGGGAGTCTCTGGGAATAAGACCTTATTGCCTTTTCGAATGCTCCTTCTTCCCACTCCAGCTGTGGGGTAGCCGTCTCCTGTCTTCGCTGATCGTCCTCCATGAATTCGGCAATCAGCTCTGCCTTTTTATGGTTGCCTGATGATTTCCCTCTCGCTTCCAGCAAGTCCTGTAGGGTTTGTCTTTTGGGGGAACTATAGTCCATGGGTCTGTTGGCAGGTACGTAGGATCCCGCCACTTGCCACCAGTTGTAGAGGGCCGAGGGTAACCCGAGAAGTTACCTCAGCTAATACAGAATGAAGAGACCCATCTTCCCCCTATTAGCTGGATGACACATAGTTCCAGGGGTAAAACAACAACTTTATTGGCCACACTCGGCTTTATACTTTCCCCATGCAAGGGGTGGATCATGCACAACGACAATGTCCCCTATGGAAGGAGTTTTGTTCTGATATTTCTTTCTTTACCATGTGGTAGAAGTGTTTCACGTTGGAAGAACACATGGGGAGCACATGCACTTCTATTTTTTTTTTCTTCATTACTCATTTCCACTATTTCTTCTCTTTCATTTATTACTCCTTTGGTTTTCTTTTTGACTTTTTTTACTTCCTTCAGCCAGCCTTAGCCTACACAATTTGTTAAAGTTATTTGGGCATAAGATTTGTATTTTATCCCAACCCGTTTACATGCATGATGATGCATTTCTTTGTTATTACTACTTAACATTTGTATGTTGTGGACATCATTTGTACTTGTACTTTTTATTTTTGTGTGCTTTTATACTCTTTATTGTACCTTTTTCTTTTCCTTACCTTCATCTGCCATGGATTCAAAGCAGTTCTGCAACAGACAATTGGTACTCTTCTTGACGGATGGTGTCATAAATCCATTCCAATGAGATGTTGGCTGCACCTGCTAAGAAAATACTATAGTTATGCACTATTACCACTAAACTGCTCTTAGAAATTTACCATAAAAACACCCTGGGTAGACGGCTTGCTTAAAACACATTACAATTCACCTTAATGGGTTGTGAGGTACATATTTTTTTCTAGGATACATAACCTTTTAAATTTACATTTAAATGAAAAGAATCTTGCTCAAGGAGATTCTGTTTAACAAGCATACACCTCTTACATCTGGGCACACTCTACTTTACATCCATGAAACAAAGGTTTATTATGGTGGGGAGTAAACAGTGAGGAGTTGGGTGGTGCAGGTTGTTTTCATACCATCACTTTTTGACTTTTTTATGACCCACTTTACGGGTTGCAATCATCAAAGGAGGAAGAATTCCAGTCAATAAACTAACAATTCTCCATGTCAATTCAGTAACTGACCTCAAATATATATTCTTTACTTTGATGTATGGAAAAAAAAATTGTTACATATGTCAAATCACCTAAATAGTAAAACTGAATATCTGATCTTGAAAACAAACAGTGGAACATACATTACAACAGTGGAAATGCTACATTAATGCAGCAAAATAAATTAATAAAATGGGAATTGTTTTTATCTGCTTTGTCATGTTTGTAGAACATATCCATACAAAACATTTTAAATTACATATTCTAAGAAACAGCATAAGTGCATGACTAACCTTGGAACACACAGTACTGTCCTGTCCAGTCCAACTCACCCTCTTTGTTCTTCTGCCTCCAAACCGTGTGGTTACTGGATTGTCAGACTCTGAGTTTCTTATGGGAGTGTGTGACTCTTTATGTGGTTGAACATTCCTTTTTTTACGAGACCTCAGAATCATTTTTGGTGTGGATCCTAGGTTACAAAAGACAGAGCAACTCTGTGTTGTGAAGGAAACAGATCATATAATGTATGCATCTGTTGGAAAGAATCTGATTGCCCTAGAATAGTGATATGCAATGTGGTGTATTCATGTGAAGATATCTCCACATCAGTGTGCACTTTCAGAACTTGTGAGGTGAATATTGGCATCCTCCGTAACATACAGAAATATGATTATTAATGTTTATTTATAAAGTGCCAGCTATATTCAGTGTTTACTTTATTAAAGAATATAGCAAATTCAATTTGACAAAATTTGTTAAAAAGAGTCTACAGAATATGAAGCTGGGTAAAACATACAAGCCGGGGACGGAGCAAGCCATGAACAGAAACAGATGCTTAAGACCAGAGCTCCTGGGAGCCCCCAACTTTATAAGCTACTTTCTCGACACCAATACAGTGGCAATGAATTTGTCCTGTCTGTGTCATAAGGGAGTTGTTCCCAAGGAGGGGTAGTGCAGGAATTAAATGAAATGTAGGCAAAAGGGTGATACAAGGTCATCATAATCAAACTGGAAACATTCTCCAAGTCAGCTAAGCTTTCAGTTTGATTACTATGGCCTTAAATTTGGAATTCACTTTGCATTCTTACTTTAGTAAATAACCCTGTTAGTGTATCAACTGCAGATCATCACATTGCAATTAACATTGAAGTGGGGAGTATTAATTAACACCTTCTTAAGGATACCCATAATGCTATATTTTATATATATATTTTTTTATTTTTTTTATTATTTATATAGCGCCATCACATTCCGTAGCGCTGTACATTGGGTGGACGAACAGACATGTAATTTTAACCAGACAATTGGACGTACAGGAACAGAGAGATGGAGGGCCCTGCTCAATGAGCTTACAATATATAGTGCATAACAAGAGGACATAGTCTTAAATTAGAGGGGCAAAGGTTTAAAAATAATATCAGGAAGTATTACTTTACTGAGAGGGAAGTGGATGCATGGAATAGCCTCCCAGGTGAAGTGGAAGAGGTTAACCCAGTAAAGGTGTTTAAGCATGTGTGGGATAGGCATAAGGCTATCCTAGCTATAACATAAGGCCAGGGACTAATGAAAGTATTTAGAAAATTGGGCAGACTAGATGGGCCGAATGGTTCTTATCTGCCGTCACATTCTATGTTTCTATCTATGTTTCTATGTGAGTATGCTTACTGTATAATTTAAGAGTTTTACTATGAAAGGACCAATATTTTATATTAGAAAAAGATATATATATATATATATATATATATATATATATATATATAAACTCAATCATCTGGGGTGGCAAGACATAGCCTTAGATATTACATGCGACAATATATGGCGCATTGACTTATGGGGCTGGCATATTTTTTTTTTTCCAGGGCTGCTTTGTAACCCCAGTCCGGCCCTGGGGAAAGCACCCAGCAATTAAATGGCAGAATGAATATGCACAGACACTCTATTAAACTCCACCAAGAAGAATCATACTGCACTCCTGTGGGACACCACTTTACCCAGCCTGGTCACTCAATGAAAGACCTAAAAATCAAAGTACTGAAAGGGGTTTTTAAAAATGCCCAAGAAAGAAAAACTTTTGAAGCCAGAATGATCAAATTGTTTAACAGCAAATATTGAAATGGGTTTTCTGCCCCACTCACAACACTTTACATGAACACTCCCCCAGCTTTATCTTACTGTTCTGTCATATGTATCAACATTTTAAAATGCATTCCAATAAGTTTATTCTATCAATATACAAAGTACTGAGTGTAGACCTATACTTTCCCATACTCTTATGCATGTATCCTTATATATGTGACTGTGCATTTATATTTGTGTATATGAGTTCATGTGCATGTATGTATATGTGTTCATGTATTTATGTGTATGCGTACACATGTGTGTATTTGTGTGTGTGTATGTATGTATAAACTGTATATATACATGCATACAAGTATGTATATGTGAACAGGTGTATGTGTATGGCACATTAGTATATGTGTAGGTACATGTATTGGTGCTTGTGTGTGGATGTATGTGTAGGTGTGCATGTACACATATTTTGGGAATTTGGTTGTATTTATATGTATATTGTATGTACTTGTGTATAGTGTGTATGTTCTTGTGTATACTTGTACATATGCACTACTTGTTTATATGTTTATTGTATATACTTGTGTATAGTGTGTATGTTCTTGTGTATACTTGTACATATGCACTACTTGTTTATATGTTTATTGTATATACTTGTGTATAGTGTGTATGTTCTTGTCTCTACTTGTACATATGCACTACTTGTGTATATGTAAATTTACATGAGTGTGAGTGTGTACGTGTGTCTGTAACTCGTGGATGGGAATTCATGTATTCTTTATATTAATACTCCCCCCTTCTAGCACCATCTTCTGCACTGTTTGCTTGTGGTTTTTCTCTCTCTCCGCCCTCACTCTGTGAGCTTCACATAAGATATTTACGACCCTCTGCAAGAGTGGTGTCTACGTTCTATCAAACCTGTCTTACCTGCACTCATGCCGCTTTAACCCATGCTCAACTTTAAATTAGATACTAGAATTAAATGGTCTCGGAGCGCTAAATTGTATAATACAGGGTGTGTAAGGATAAATTAAATGTAACCTATACACTTTTAAAATGAGTGATATACTCAATTGATATATATATATGATCCAGCTACAACACTTCAGCGTGTTCCCTTCAGGTGCTATTAGCTGACATAGCGGTCCGGAGTTGAGATAAACCCCAGCACTTAGATCGATTGACCCCCAACCATATACCCCCCCCTCGATATCGAGGGATAATGCCGGAGTTGAGGGTGCTTCACATGTGGTTGCTCACAGGGTACTTAAACAGGCAAGCAAAATACACATTCCACGAGCTTGCAATAACTGACCATGAGAACTACTATTCTAATTTTAATTTTTATATAAATTTTCACATATCACTCACACTATATGCAGGCTGACAGAGAAGACAGCGCAACACCTTATAACACTGAGTACTCCGTGTAATCACTCCCTCACTTTGCGTACCCAGTGGCTCTCTTATTCTTTTGCACTTATTTTTCATGTTATATGCGTTTTTATTGTTCATACCATGCCATCACAAACAGGCGAGCCTCACTGGCACAGCTAGACTTAACGTTGAAGCAGATCTTAGGGTCAGCTCGCTCCAGAAAACATGGGGCGAATAGCTAACAGTTTACCTCGGCTTGTCGGAAGACACTGTGATAGAACTACTCACTTAGCTTGCCCTCACCTACATGAACTCACATAGAGTATGCCGCTTTACCAGAGCTAAATTACCCCTCATGCTGCAATGTAGATACATACTGTTGTAACACCTCAACTACAATAGGAATTTTATTGCACTGACACTTGGCGCATACACGATTCACTGAAATATAGCTACCACCTGTTTTTTGTTTTGAATGTGTTACCATGAATGGAGCCATAAACCACAGCCCCAGCTAGATACAGCAACGTGTAGCCTTTAATTCCCCTTTTATTAATTAAACCACTTAATCCTGTAAGTATCATATTGACATGAATGTCTAATATTTGATACATGTTTATTCCATAATATCTTTTAAAATGTGCAGAACCTTCAATTGTCACATGTTGTATGGTACAATGAAACCCTCCACCTCATGATATCGCTGTTGTGACATAATGAAAATGCCTGCTAACTTGTGCACAACAAAAATAAAGAATATAAAAAATAAAAAAAAACTGACTGCCGTATGGATACTGAGCTATTTTGCAGACACTTTGCCAGTCTGAAGACACCGGCTTGTGCAATTTGTGCATCCACCTCACATGTCTTGGACTATTGTCCCATCATGCCAGAGTCCACACCTGGGACTTTCCAGGAGACACAGACTAGGATGGACAGATCAGGCAAGGACAAACTCGGTTGCCCTATTGTTTACCTTGGGAAGTCGCAGGTGTGCAACAACTTTAATGTAGGTACATTCGGATATAGTGCCTGCAGATTGTTACATGTGTGTTGACATTGTTTTAGGGCTCATGCCAAGTCCTAATAAAAGTCATGCTAAACCGTATCTGACATCAGTAAATATTAGTTCTTTGGCTCACGCCTTAGCTTCTTACCCATCCAAATATCTAGTGGATTTCTTGATTGATGGTTTCACGGAGGGTTTTAATACAGGTCTGGTACATATCCCTGCTGGCATTTATGAATGCAACAATTTGCAAACAGCATTTTCTGACGTGGAAACGGTTGATGGTCTTTTACAAAGAGACTTGGAAGATGGGTTTTTGTTGGGACCTTTTCAGGCACCCCAATTTTCCAATTGGAGAACCAACCCTATAGGATTAGTCACTGGGAATCCTCAGGGAAACACAGACTCATTTTAGATCTGTCCACACCTCACTCCTTGGCCATACCTAGCCTTAACTCTCTAATTCCATCAAAGGAATTTTTCCTACAGTACACCACCATAGACTACACCATACACACCATTATTACAGCTGGTGTAGGGGCTTGGCTGAGTAAGACAGACATCATCAATGCATTTAAATTACTACCCATATGCCTGTCTCTATGGCATCTGCATGGTCTGAAATGGAAAGGTTTATATTATTTTTTTTGCAAGGATCACCTTCGGGTTGAAAAGCAGCCCAAAAATATTCAATACTTTTGCCGAGACCTTATGTTGGCTCCTGTTGAACAATTGCAGATGCAATACAGGGATACATTATTTAGACGACTTTCTGTTCGTGGAGAATAATTCCTCTCCTCTCAGTGATCTAACCAAGGCCATCTCGTTTTTTCATTCCTTGGGGGTGCCAGTTTCTCCCAAGAAAACAAAAGGCCCTGACACGTTGGTAAATATTTTGGGTATCCTGCTCTATTCAGTGAGCATGGAAGCTAGCCTCCCCTTTGAAATTGATGGTATCCTGCAAACCATAAATTACTTTCTGCATAATAGGACATGCAATCGAAAGGAATTGCAATCTTTGTTGGGCTCACTAAATTTTGCTATATGCATCATTCCGCAAGGTAGAGCCTTTATTACTAGACTCCATTGCCTTCTTCCACTATTGCCAAATGACTTTAGCTGTATTTGCCTGGATTCACAGGCTACTGCTGATTTATTAATGTGGCGCAAATTCTTGGTGCAATGGAATGGCAGAAGTATGTTTTTATCACAATTGTCTATTCATTCTCCTGTCATTTGGACGTATGCTGCAGCATCCACAGGTTTTGCTGCCATATTTGGCAATGAGTGACTCTGGGATGGTTGGCCAGAGGATGTTCAGCACATCAAAGAGTTCTCACGCACCTCAGCCTTATTCAAGGAATATCCTATCGTTGCAGCAGCCGTAGTATGGGGTCAGTCTTGGGCAGGTAGCTCGGAACGCTGTTTCTCCGACAACCTAGCTACCTGCCACATCATAAACAAGGGACGTTCCTCATCTCTGATGATCATGAGATTCATGAGAAGACTGACCTGGTTGGCAGCCTGTAATCAATTTTATTTGGAGTGTTGTCATGTACCATGGATTTATAATACTGCAGCTGACAAAATGTCTCGCTTTGAATTCCAGGCCTTCAGAGACACGTTAACCAGGGCCTCCCCAACAGCCACTGCAGCACTGTGTTTTCAGGAACCTGCAATGGATTAAAAGAATTAGCAAGGCATAGTCTCGCCTTGGCTAGTGTGGCCCCCTCTGAAAACACAAAACTGTCTTACAATAGAGCTTTCACACTGTATGAGAGATTTATGTTAGAACATAACTTGGTTCAGTTGTTTACTATTTCAACTCTGGTAGCTTTCGCATTCCTTTTGTCATCTCAAACTATCACACAACACCATTAAATTATATTTAACCGTCATCCAACACCACATTATACCCAGATAACCCTAGTTTTTTATCATCTTACCCCCTAAAAAACATGCTTAAAGGCATACAGACAACCAGTACCACTCCTCCACGCATAAGATTACCAATACATAAACAGTTATTTAAGGACATGTCTGACTTATTGGATACTGCCCCGTTTGAACACACAACAAATCTTGTAATCAAAACGGCCATTTACTTGACTTATTACAGTTTTCTTAGACCCTGCGAATTTACCATACATGGTAATTCATATGCACGAGACTGCCTCAAATGTTCCTATCTCATCAAACGACAAGATCACAACATCTTGTCCCTACCCATTACAAAAAAAATTCAGCTTGGTAAAGAAGTGCATATCACTTATTATCCTACTTCAAACAAATGGTGCCCGGTAAAAGCGCTGGATACATATCTCCAATCATTACCACCTCAGGCTGACATCCCGCTGCTAGTCCTCCACAAAGCTGTCTTAACAACAGCAAAGTTCATGCAATACGTACACATATTACTGACCAGACTACATGTTTCATGTATGCAATAAATATTTCTTTGGCAAGACACTGCTAATTTTTGCCCTCTTTATTACAGGCCAACGCATACGTCGGTTTCGGCACACTTCAACCAACTTGTTAATATCTATCATTTACACCATGCTATACATACGTTAACATTACAAGAATAGCACCAAACACAAATGTAAAGGCTTGCCTGGAGATGTGGGAGGGGCTTGTTAATCCTACTTAAGTACTCCCCCCTTTACCTGCATCACCGTGGATTCAGACGTTCGGCAGGCCCCACCCACTATTTCCTCAACTCAATTTTAATTTAATTTTATTATTTTATAATTAGTGTGGGCCCTCTTTATTACAGGCCTACTGCATACGTCGGTACCGGCACACTTTAACCGACTTGTTCATTTCTATAATTTACACCATGCTATACATACGTTAACATTACATGAATAGCCCCGAACACAAATATATATATGACAATAAAAAGTACAAATGGTGAGAGCACTCAATATAGAACAGTAACTTGTACAGTAAAATTACCCAAACTGGATTTTGATCTGCAAATAAACACAAATAGAGAGAGAAACATAGGGTAATAACGTATGGATAAATAAAAAGACTTAACAACTGGTCTCACTCACATAAAAAGAGCCACTTAGATAGCTGGCTCAAACTTGCATGCCTTGAATAAAAACTCTTGTAGGGCTTTCACTGGGTCCTTTCTGTAGTTGTATTTCTTACACCACCAGGAAACGCAGGTTCAAGGGGTATTAATGAAATTTATTTTCAAACATAAATAAAAAACTACATATACAAAAGAAAGTCCCTTTAAGAAACAAGTCCAAAGAGTGTAAGAAATACAACTACAGAAAGGACCCAGTGAAAGCCCTACAAGAGTTTTTATTCAAGGCATGCAAGTTTGAGCCAGCTATCTAAGTGGCTCTTTTTATGTGAGTGAGACCAGTTGTTAAGTCTTTTTATTTATCCATACGTTATTACCCTATGTTTCTCTCTCTATTTGTGTTTATTTGCAGATCAAAATCCAGTTTGGGTAATTTTACTGTACAAGTTACTGTTCTATATTGAGTGCTCTCACCATTTGTACTTTTTATTGTCACTTGTATTTATCTAGTGGTTTTTGGTGGCTCCACTAAGGTGATTGTAGCACCATTTTCCTTGTTTAGGATTTATTCACCAGTCCATTCTATTGTTATCTACAAATATATATATATATATATATACACACACACACACACACACACAATAACCAAAAAGGTTATGGTGGGAAAAAAAATTGTGATTGAAAATCTCTTCCACCTGAAGTCTGTGGATAATTAATACAATGTTAAACGAGGCAAAAATTTGATTCAATTCTTTGTTAAACTAATTTGCATATGCCCACCCAGAATTCTTTGCAGTAGTAACATCACTGCAAATGTGTGATTTATGTGGGAAAGCAAAAATTATGTGCAGATTTTTGTTTAACATTGTATTAACTATATATATATATATATATATATATATATGGAAGGCTGTGACTGTAGTTATGGCAGGGGCTTGATTTCCCTTCTTAAGAACGCCAGACCGCTCCCCATTATCGTTCAGTCTAACGATTTGCATACCGTGACTTCCGGTCTATGCAAATCGCCATTTTACTTATCTTCAACTTGTGGGAACTGGTCCTGCAGCCACGGTCGTCCATTTTGCTGTTTTCCAACTGTCCAGAACCTCGACCGACTTCCATACCTGCTCCAGTCACTACATTGCCACTTGTCATACCTCAGTCGCAGGCGCTCAGCATCAAGCTCTATGTTTTACTCGCTTTTCGCCTACATCTGTTTGTTTTTATGTATTCTCGTGGCCGGGGGCAGCATTATGCCATTAGGCACCCTGTGCAAAAAAAAGTCTTCATGGCACCCCCACCAAGTTGCCTGTATACAGTCACACAAACAGTTACAAATAGACAGTCAGACATTCAGATACGCTCAGTTACAGACAGTCACACACACACACACACACACACAGTTACAGGCAGAGAGTCACACACACACAGTTACAGGCAGTCACACATGCTCAGTTACAGGCAGGCAGTCACAGAGCCAAACACACAGTTAAAGGCAGACAGTCGCATACAGTTACAGGCACACAGTCGCACACACAGTCACAGGAAGACAGTCACACATACTCCATTACAAGCAGACAGTCATACACACTCGGTTACAGACATGCAGACACTAACGCACGCTCATAGGTACACACAGTTCATTAAAGGCAGATAGTCACACATACAGGCACAGGCACACAACAGCACAGCTACAGCAACACACACAATTGGAGTCACACACAGTTAGTCACACACACACAGGCAGACAGTCACACACAGGCAGTCAGATAGACAGTCACACACACAGGCAGGAAGTCACACACACACAGGCAGGCAGTCACACACACACACAAACAGTCACACACAGGCAGTCAGATAGACAGTCACACACACACACACACAGGCAGGAAGACAGACAGACAGTTACACACACAGGCAGGCAGTCACACACACACACACACACACACAGAGGCATGCAGACACACATGCAGGCAGTAACACACAGGCAGGCAGGCAGTCACAGTCACACACACACAGACTTACCTCTTTTCATTATGGCTGGAAGAGGGAGTGGATGCAGTTGGTTGTTGGGGAAGCAGGGACTCCTTCCTTCTTCCCTCTTCCTGTGCAGCAGTTACCAGGGGCTTCGGGTAGGTATTAGCCCCTCCTCGTGATAAGCCCAGTCCCCGCCACGCGTTAAGCCCCGCCCCTGCTGCCTTGATTTTTTTTAACCTGTTTTAGCTCCCCTGAACTCCTGTTACCTGACCATGTGCGAGCTGTGTCGGCCACATTGCGCCCCCTGGTCCATGGTGCCCTGTGCGGCCGCACAGCTCGCACACCCCTAAGGCCAGCCCTGCTCGTAGTTATGCAAACGATTAGGCTGTAGTACTGTCTTTAAGCTATTTCCAGCCTGTTTGTATCCCACTTAGGTTTAGCGGGCTCAAACATACGAACACCAAGTTGTTGTATTTCTCAAACTATTATTTTGTGCAGTTTTCGATAATCTCGGAACGTTCGAAATATACGAACGTTAGCCGACCACAAGGGCCGTTTGTACATTCATAACCGAACGCCCTATTTTAGCAGTAGGTTTCACACAATTTCATACAAATTGTTTTACTTCACTGTTTCAGTTAAATACTGTAAGTTTTAAATGTCGGCCTCTAGTGGTCAGTTTTGATATTGCATGGGCTATATTTGAAGTTTGATCTTTTAAAGTGATTAATTCAGGTCAGGCAAGCGTTTGCTTGTTAATTATTTTTTCATGCCTTATCAGTATATTCTGACGTTACGCATGTTTCTCTTTGTAGGGGACTCATTTGTGTTATTCAGGTTAATTGCCAGTTCTTATTGTTCAAACCATAGGGAGGTTATCTACCTTCTAACTTAAGTTAGATGAAGGCCATTGATCTTTCGGGCACGACTCTAAAGTTTTGCTCTCCAGAAGCAATTAGGTGGGCTTATAGGTGTATATATTATATTCATATCATAGCGATCGGATGCGGTATTACATGTATTCTATTTTTTTCAGATCCATAGAGCACTCTGCATTGGAGCTCCATCACTGCGTGTTTGGTTAGTGGTTACAGTTATTCCGGACCACATATAGCCCTCATTAGTTTGTCTAGTCTTTAGTGTTTATTTTCTACACATAATCTTACGTAATATTTATAAATTCTTTGTTTCAGTTAATACTAAGTGTTAAATATCGGCCTATATCAGTCAGTATTGATATTGCACATGTCGATATTTTAAGTTAGTCGTATGTTTTGTTGAAGATAGTATTTAATTTAGGTAAAGCAATCGCATTGCTTGTTCATCGTTTTTCATGCTTTGTCAGTAGATGCTGACGATACACTGGTTCGCTTAAATAAACACTGTAACGGCACCCCCAGGCATAAAAGGGGGTTAAAAGCCGTTTAGTAGATCTTCCCTTCCAGAGACACAGGTACAGCTACTGTAGACACCAATACACCGAACTGGAGAACCATATGAATGCCATAAACAGCCGAATAGGAAAAACCATACAAATAGGTTTACACTCCTAGCAGTCAAACTGGAACAGCATACAATAAACCCCCCCCAAGAACGAGACAAGGCTCCGTTTTGAGGATCAAACAGGAACAGCCAACGCTGTGGGTTTATTGTTCTTATATACACATTCTTACACATTAGTACCACCCACAGGGTTTTGGAAAACAACCAATAGACACGTACAATACACTCAAACATTCCCACACAAAATCCTCCCCTCTGCCTGTGATACAATTACCTTACACAATGGGTAATGTAATTATCACAGGCAGAGAAATACAGTTTTTCCACATTATTCATAATTTTAAAAGTATGCATCACATTCACATAATCAGCATACTCCAAATACAAACATACGTCAAAATCATACAAATTGGTCCAGTGGTTCAAAAGATAGATCGTAGTCCTTTGTGACCAAATGAAGCATGGCTTTTCTGCCCAAAACCAGTTCCACAGAGTCTTCTATCCTGGAGATAATTGGGAAGTAATCCAATTATCTCCAAAGACAGAGGCAAAACTCAATTGAACACATGGCAACAAAAGACAATAAAATACATAAAAATATATAACTGTGCAGCCATTGCATAAAACAGGTGCATTCAACATATCCCCAGATAGCTCAGATATGAGCGCACATTATTACTGAATAGCGCTCAGATCACACACATACAGTTCAATTGCCATGGTGCCAAAGTCTTTCCCATAGTCTTTCATTATACGAATGGGCTCCATGGCATAGCTATCTGGGGTATCACCGCTCAAACAGGGCAAGTACTGAATGACCCAGCTTTCATGTCTTTGCAGGGGAAAATCAAGCGTTTTAACATGGGGCCATAGTCTAAAGGCAGCATGCGGGCAACAAGGCTCCTCCAATGCACAGTGGCGAGATTGGTCTCATCACAAACACTATTTGGTTTTCACTCAACTAAGCCTCTAAATGCTCACGCGGTGCAGTCATATACTCATGTCACTAAGGCTCGATTCCTTAGCCTATGTCCAACATCAACACTGTATAACCTGCACCTATGCTACTACTATTCCATTTCTAACGTATGACTACTATTTCTTGTATCTGTTTCTATATTCAAGGGAGACCAGGTCTTTGACACTTAACTGGGGATTTGATATTATCACTAGTTCTGTATAGTAAGTTACCTTAATTAATGCCTTTGTTGTATAATTATTTAACTAAGTTTAGGATCCTTATCCTAATTCACCTGTTATGGTGGCTTCCTTCACTGCTTGCCTCAATTCTTCTCATGTGTATAGTATTCTCTCTTGACTATATTACCACATTTATGTCCCTTAACAGCACTACTGTTTTATCTTTAGTCTGTTCTACTGTCGAGGAGGTCCCGGGCAGGGCCACGCACATACTACTCACATAATTCAATATATCTTTAGGTTCATTAGTAGGACTGCTGCTTTCACTTGTATCCATTTTTTCTTCCATATGGGTCATGGGTTAGAAGATATTCATATCAAGAGCATTACTGATAACATGGTTATTACAGGTTATGGAGTACGCAGCATTTTAGGGCAACATTACTCATCGTACCCCTTATACCACATTCATTAGGTAGATTTTATAGATTATTCAGTTGGATCCACGAGCTGGCCTTACATCTCACTCATGTACGTTACATCATCGTATCTTTAGGTGCTAGGTATCTATAATTTACTGCACAACATCCTACTTATGGTTGTACATTACTTAGCTGTGTATCATGTTAGGCAGACAAGGATATCTTCTTATACATAACATACCACAATTCCTACAATATCTCTTTACCCCTGTAGGTCTGCGGCAAATTAACTTCTGTGTCATACCGCATTTCTGACTACTCATTCTCAGATGCGTCAAATTACACGTACTTATTCGATACCTTCCCCTGCCTCCCTTACTTAGTTTCATTACTGGCTGACAGAGCACCAGGAGCCTGATAGCTTATACTTTCTCAGGCCTCTATGCCTTACATTAGTGGTCCTGCGAGGCCAACACCCATCCACATAGTCAGAGGTCTTGCGCCCATTGGCCCAAATCATAGTTAGTCACCTCGTATGGTGGCATAGAGAGGGTCTCACCTGTCACTCCCATTCTATCTTATGCTTTAACCCCTTAACTCCGGAGGGCGTACTATTATGCCCTGCAGGAGCCGGCTCTAAACGCCGGCAGGCATAATAGTACGCCCTCGCTATAATGGCCGCTGCAGATCGCGGTCGGGGGGGGATGCATGGCCCCCAGGAAACCCCCCCTGTGGCCGGTGACCACGATCTGCAGCCTCTGATCGCAGTGACAGGCTGTCACTGCGATCAGTATTTAACGTGTGTCAGCCGATTTTAAATCGGCTGACACACGTGGCTAGAAGCTATCCCCTGTGCATATCGCGGTCGGGGGACATACCTAGCCCCCCAGGCAGTCCCCCTGGGGTCAGTGACCGCGATCTGCACTGTGTGATCGCAGTGACAGGTTGTCACTGCGATCTCACAGCGCTGTGATCGCAGTGTTAACCTGTCACTGCGATCACACACGTGGCCGGTGGCTCTCTGCTGTGCAGATCGCGGTCGGGGGACTTACCTGGCCCCCACAGGCAGTCCCAATGGGGTCAGTGACCACAATCTGCACCTTTTGAGCGCAGTGACAGGCTGTCACTGCGATCTCAGAGTGCTCTGATCGCAGTGACAGCCTGTCACTGCGATCATACTTACATGTGTCAGCCTAATGGCTGATCCATGTAACAGGCACCATGATCCCCCTGCAGATCGGTAGGGGGAGTGCTTGTACCACCCAAGCACTCCCCCTGTGGTCAAATAACCAATCTGCAGGAGGTGATCACAGTGACAGCCAGTCACTGTGATCACTATTACTATGTGTCAGCCAATGACCTCAGGTCACTGGCTGACACTTTGTCTCTGCCCCTCTCCTCACCTCACTTCGATCTGAGAGAGAGAAGCAGAGACATCGTTGGTTTTAGAGCTCCTGTGAAAAAAAAAGTTTTATTACTTTATAAAAGTTTTAAAAATATATATTTTATTTAACTCTTTCAGTGCTGATCACAGCTTATTACTGTCATCAGCTGAATAGGGCATCTAGTACTTTTGAACTTTATTTTAAAAAAAGATTTGGGTCAAAAAAAAATAATTTCTCATTTTTTTTGACCCTTTGTGTCAGTTGCAGCAACCCAAATCTCCATTACCCTTTCCCCGCTGCCGTGATCACTGTACTGTACAGTATATCTATGTATGGTACTATATCAGTGATCACTGTGATCAGAGGGCTCTCTGATCAGGCTGACCTTTTTTTTTAGGGTTTTTTCTTTTCATAACTTAAAAATAACCCTTTCAGTACTGATCGCAGCTGCCTATACTGTGATCAGTACATTTATTTTATTTTTGAGGGTGGGTAGTGGGTGTTAGG
>OW240916.1:63236029-63254200 GCA_933207985.1 Pelobates cultripes
CAACTTTCATAACTCCAAAACCATACATCACATTCACATAAAATACATATTCACAATCAATCCATTCAGGGGAACAACATATTAAAAAATGGCATGAATCAGACCAGGGGTTCAAAAGTTAGTAAAAGTATCTTTTGTTCCCCCTGGCTCAAACAGTAAAAGTAAAACATCCCCACAATGCATCCTGGCTTCCTCCCTTCTGCCCTGGAGATAAGTGGAGAAGGAATCTAATTATCTCCAAAGACAGAGCCAAACTCCATTACCCACATGGCAGACAAAAAGACAGTAAAAGACATAAAATTACATACTGACACATTTAGTACATAAAACACACATTTCTACATATCCCCAGATAGCTTGGATCTGACTGCACATTATTAGATGAATGGCACTCAGATCACACGAATAAGCCTTTCTGCAGGGAAAATAAACAGTTGAACCTGCAGGGCCATAGTCCAAAGGCAAGAGGCGGGCAAGCAGCCCCCTCCAAGGACACGTGGCGACGTCGGTTTTGCCACACTTCTCCCCTTTGCCCCCCAGACTAACAGGGTATCTGACCTCCTGCCGGTCAGTGCCCTGGTTAGTCCAGCAACCCACCCACGAAGCACAAACAGCTGCCCAGCATCCCTGTAGGGCCGGTAGAGAGACCTCGGTCCCATCTCCACCGGCCACCTCGGTTTCTTCCTCGTCCCACTCTACCTGTGGCTGGAGTTTCTCCCAACGTGCCCACTGGCCTTCCCTCAGCGCCCTGTGTTGTAGGTTCCGGGTCACCATGTCCCACACGAACCGCACGTATTTCTCCTCTGGATTGGGTCCGTAAAACTTCAGGTGCAACCCTACCATCGTGCCAAACTCTAGTACGGAGTAGCTATACGCCATGCTTGCTGTAGCCACTGCTGGTTCCATTATGTTGCTTAAGATAAGGACGCTGCACAACTCCACACGTTACCGGTGTCTCCGAGCTGCTTCTCCTCGCACTAGGATGCCATCCCACCGCTGCCACCAATGTAACGGATCACCTGGCACCCCGACTGGGTACCTCCGTTGAAAGATGCTCCTAGCGCTTCCAGAGGACTCCAAGCACTCCACCAGACACCATAAGCACCGCAGGCTGCAGCTATCTCCCTTCGGAACGAAGCAGGAACAAGCTCTTACAAGAGCTCAGTGATTATAGCAAGGGAATATGCCTAGCATAGCAATCCCTTGTAGCAGATTCCCCCAATAAGAGACAGGACTCAAGTTGAGGGTAAAAATAGAACTCAAGTGCTGGCACACCCAGCCTGGTTTTTATTACAATCCACAAAACATAGTACAGCCCACAGGGTGTTACAAAACAACCAATCAATCCATACAATACACCCAGACACTCCCACACAAAATCCTCCCCTCTGCAGGCGATATGATTACTGAACACAATGGGTAATCTCATTATCACCGGCAGAGGAATACAGTTTTTACACAACATTCATAACTCCCAAAATATACATCACATTTGCATAAAAATACATATTCACAATCAATCCATTCAGGGGAACAATATATTAAAAAATGGCATGAATCAGACCAGGGGTTCAAAAGTTAGTAAAAGTATCTTTTGTTCCCCCTGGCTCAAACAGTAAAAGTAAAACATCCCCACAATGCATCCTGGCTTCCTCCCTTCTGCCCTGGAGATAATTGGAGAAGGAATCTAATTATCTCCAAAGACAGAGCCAAACTCCATTACCCACATGGCAGACAAAAAGACAGTAAAAGACATAAAATTACATACTGACACATTTAGTACATAAAACACACATTTCTACATATCCCCAGATAGCTTGGATCTGACTGCACATTATTAGATGAATGGCACTCAGATCACACGAATAAGCCTTTCTGCAGGGAAAATAAACAGTTGAACCTGCAGGGCCATAGTCCAAAGGCAAGAGGCGGGCAAGCAGCCCCCTCCAAGGACACGTGGCGACGTCGGTTTTGCCACAGAAGATCTCCAAAGACTTTGTGGCAAACACTTCCCTTCCCGAATCCCTGCCACCGCTAGTAAAAGAAATTCCCCCAAAAAGTGCCGTGTTTGCTACAAGAAAGGAGTCCAAAAGGACTCTAGTTATTATTGCCCAACTTGTCCATCTAAACCCGGCCTCTGCATAACAGACTGTTTCAAAGTCTACCATACAGAGCTGAACTTCTTTATGGGATTTTGGCAGTTTGTTTGCTTGATTTCCCTGGATTACTGACCTCGGCTTGTTCTCACTACGCTTTGTTAGCTGCCTGTACTGACCCATTGGCTTGTTTTACCAACTACTCTAACTTCTGGATTCCCCTGACCTTGGCCTGTCCCTGTTTATGCTAGCCATTCTAAAGTGGCTACACCAAACAACTCAAAATACTACAATTGTAGTATTTGAAATGTGCCTTCACAAAAAAAAGCAAAAAACTAATCACAGGGTTAATACTGCGATTAGCACTGAAAGGGTTAATAAAATCACAGGGTTTTTTTCTTAACTTCTCAGATTTTCACACAGTAACTCTCTATGTGAGATAAAACATCTCTCTGCCTCCAGATCAAAGTGTATGTGGGGTACTGTTCTATTCCTGTGATATAATAAAAACCTTGAAACATTGTACATGTGGGTACTGTTCTATTCAGAAGACCGTGTTAAATCAAAATACTGAGGTTTTAGTGCACTAACTAATACCAGAATTATGACATTTCTAGTGAAAATGCAATTTATGTGATTAAAAAGACAAAACTAAAAGTAGATATCGCTAAATGGGCCCAGCATTTCTGTTAAAATTGCTAGACCAAACATCTTAAGGTCTGCATTTTGTTGTACTCTGGCTTGCCTACTTTTGAAAATGGTATGCCATAATGGTGGAAATGTTATTACCCAGGCTGCCATGCTCTCTGAATAGCCACAAAGGCCCAGAAAATCACTTTGCCAAACTTACAAGCTAAAAGGGCATCTAATATATTTTGCCCTGTACTTATCGGAAAAAATCTGAAATAATGATACGTGGGGGTACCGTTATATTCAGAAGACAGTGTTAAATCGAAATACTGAGGTTTTAGTGCACTAATACTAGGATTATGACATTTCTAGTGCAAATGCAATTTATGTGATTAAAAAGACAAAACTAAAAGTAGATATCGCTAAATGGACCCAGCATTTCTGTTAAAATGGCTAGACCAAACATCTCAAGGTCTGCATTTTGTTGTACTCTGGGTTGCCTACTTTTGAAAATGGTATGACATAATGGTGGAAATGTTATTACCCAGGCTGCCATGCTCTCTCAAAGGCAAGATAGGCCCAGAAAATCACTTTGCCAATTTTCAATATTTAAAACCAAAAATGGACAGGCGTATGTAAGACCCTAAAACTTTCAAAAACCCCATATAACCTATACATGGGGGGTACTGTGGCGCTCGTGAGACGTCAATGAACAGAACTAGGAGTGTTTCAGGGCAGTAAACTACATACTGACAATAAAATTATCAGTAAAATTACAGTTTTTATGTGAAAAATGCAAAAAAAAAAACACAAACACTAAATTTGGCTAGGGTTTGTGCCCAAGTGGCTACTACAAAAGACTGGGCATATCCCATTTTGAATACCCTGGGATGTCTACTTTTTCAAATGGTATGCTATTAAGGGGTAATTTTCATTTCTTGGCTGCCATACGTTCTCAAAAGGAGCATAGACCCAGCAAACTAATCTGACAAATTTCATTGTGAAAAAGCATAAATGGATAAGCCGTATATATGACCCTGTAACTTTAAAAAAAAAACATAAAACCTATACATGGGGGGTACCGTGGCACTTGTGAGACATTACTGAACAGAACTAGGAGGGTTTCAGGGCAGTAGATTATATACTGACGTTAATATTATCAGTAAAAGTACAGTTTTTATGTGGAAAAACGCGGGGAAAAAAACGGAACACTAAATTTGGCTAGCATTTGTGCCCAAGTGGCTACTACAAAAGACTGGCCATACCCCATTTTGAATACCCTGGGATGTCTACTTTTTCAAATGGTATGCCATTAAGGGGTAATTTTCATTTCTTGGCTGCCATACGTTCTCAAAAGGAGCATAGACCCAGCAAACTAATCTGACAAATTTCATTGTGAAAAAGCATAAATGGATAAGCCGTATATATGACCCTGTAACTTTTAAAAACCCCATAAAACCTATACATGGGGGGTACCGTGGCACTTGTGAGACATCACTGAACAGAACTAGGAGGGTTTCAGGGCAGTAGATTATATACCGACAATAATATTATCAGCAAAAGTACAGTTTTTATTTGAAAAATGAAAAAAAAAAAAATTAAAACACTAAGTTTGGCTAGCATTTATGCCCAAGTGGCTACTACAAAAGACTGGGCATACCACATTTTGAATACTCTGGAATGTGTACTTTTTCAAATGGTATGCCATGATGGCGTAACTTACATTTCTTGGCTGCCATACGGTCTCAAAGGCAACCTAAGCCCGGCAAACCAATCTGTGAAATTTCGATGTAAAAAATAAATAAATAGACAAGATGTATATTTGACCCTGTAACTTTCAAAAACACCACAAAACCTATACATGGGGGGTACTGTTTTACTCATGAGACATTTCTGAATACAAATATGTATGTTTTATTGCAGTACAACCAAACAGTATTGTGACATTATCAGTTAAATTGACATGCAGAAATTGAAAAATATCAAAATTTCTTAATTTTTTTAGATTTTAGAGTTCTATATATGAATGTTTGATAAGG
The DNA here is from genome assembly GCA_933207985.1 of Pelobates cultripes. Lineage (NCBI taxonomy): Eukaryota > Metazoa > Chordata > Amphibia > Anura > Pelobatidae > Pelobates > Pelobates cultripes. Next base: position 63,240,795 of record OW240916.1, read on the forward strand.
AATGAAAGCCCCTTTCCCCTGAACAAACCGATATATAATAAGTGTGGGCACACTTAGTAAAAAAAGAGGTAAATTATAGTTGAACAGACAGAGAGTAAAATTCTGTGGTTTGTTTACATTTTGTTTTGATCACAACTTGTACATTTGGCTCCATCCTTAAGGGGTTAAAAGACTCCGAGAGGCCGACACCCCACCACAACATTCGTTGTCACGAAATCCCTTTGCGTCAACGCAGGGGCGTACCTAGAGCATTTGGCACCCGGGGCGGATCCTGTGCTTGGAACCCCTTGCCCCCCCCCCCCAAAGCCCCGCCCCCCCAGGGCCAGTTTGGCCCCGCCTCCGATTTTGCTTAGCTCCGCCCCACTTTTCCACCGCGGCTAGTTTATCAGCTGTTTGCTTGTGTGAGCTGTAGTGGCCGCATGGCACCCTAACTACCATGGGGCACTGTGCGGCCACAGCTCACACAGCCCCCTCCAGCCAGGGCCAGTGCAAGGATTTTTGCTGCCCTAGGCAAAAGTAAAGTTTGACGCCCCCCCATGTGACAACACAATGCCCCACCCATATGATTTGCCATGTTATCCAACGCCAGTGCTACAGTGCCACCGTGTTGACATTAAAAGGCCTGCAGGGACAGGCTATAGACACCAGAACCACTACATTAAATTGCAGTGGTTCTGGGGACTATAGTGTTTCTTTAATGTGAGGTAAATTAGAGATTAGTGCTACGAATAATATACTAGATTGCCTACTTACAACCAGATGAGGATGATGATGGGCTCTAGCTGCAGTCTGGCTCCACTGGTCTGGTGTAGAACAGGCACTCTGGAGGCGGTTTGTAACTTTCACAAAAATCAATGTTCTGGGAGAACGGGAAGCAGCTCCATTTTTTGGGGGTCCTTTACACAGCTCAAGGTCTGGGTCCCAGGGTCCACCTTCATGTTCCACCAATGAGTTTGTTCACAGGGGGTGGAGTGTGTAGGGGATGTCCTGATATGTGTGTAAGGAATGCATTGTGTGAATCTGTGTTTGTATGTGTAACGGCTGCAAGGTGTGTTTCTGTGTATGTACGGGATGCATTGGGTGTGTGTAATGAATGCATTGTGTGTTTCTGTGTGTGTAAGGGATGCATTGCTTGTGTATGTGTGTCTGTGTGTGTAATGCATTGTGTGTTTTTCTGTGTGCAAGGGGTGCATTGTGTGTGATGAATGTCAATCTCTGCCCCCCCTTCAATTTCCTTCTCCCCCCTCCCAATTTCTTTCTTTATCCCCCCTCTCCAATTTCTTTATCCCCCCTCTCAATCTTTATTTATCCCCCCCAATCTCCTTTTATCCCCCCTCCTAATTTCCTTATCCCCCTCTAATTTCCTTATCCCTCTAATATCCCCCCCTCCCAATCTTTCTTTATCCTCCCTCCCAATCTTTATTTATCCCCAATCCTATTTTCCCCTCCCAATTTCCTTATCCCCCTCCCAATTTCCTTATCCCCCCTCCCAATCTTTATTTATCCAATCTTTATTTATCCCCAATCTTTCTCTATCCCCCTCCCAATCTTCTTTATCCCTCCTCCCAATCTTTCTTTATCCCCCATCCCAATTTTCTTCTCCCTCCCAATCTTTCTTTAACCCCCCTCCAATCTTTATTTATCCCCCTCCCAATTCTTTTCTTTATCCCCCCTCCCAATCTTTATTTATCCCCCCCTCCCAATCTTTATTTATCCCCTCCCAATCTTTATTTATCCCCCTTGCTCCCCTACCTCTGTTGTAGCGTGGCCGAGCTCTGTATGGTCCGCGGGTACAGGAGTTTTGTTTCCTGTACCCGGCCGGACTAAAAGGAAGTGAACACTCAGTGTGTACTTCCTGTTAGTCCGGCCGGGTACAGGAGACAGATACTCCCTGTACCCGTGGGCCATGATACAGGGCTCAGCCACGCTACAGTGAGGGAGTGATAGGAGGGAGAGCTGAGCGCTTCCCTCCTGTCAGCCCCTCTCCTCTTGCTGCGCCCGGGCAGGCAAAGCTGCAGCCGCCTGAGGCTTTCTACAGAGCGCTCGGGCGGCTGCAGCACGAGGGGGGCTGGCGCTCCTGGCGGCGCCCCCTCCCAAGTCACCCCCCCACCCTGGTGGCACCCGGGGCGGACCGCCCCCTCTGCCACCCCCTCACTACGCCACTGCGTCAACGCATAGATAGAGCCTCTCAAGCCGCTTGGCATCTAGCAGGGCCTCACTCGTCACCAACCTTGTTTAATGGTTTCGCCACTTGGCATACTTAGTAAGCTGTAAGGGTATACAAAACTACTTCATGCTGTTTAACATATCTCAACGACAGGAAGGTGGAGAGTCCTGTCCCTACCCAGTACTCCTACTAGGTCTGATACAACATCACACATGGGACATGGCTTTGACTATACCTCGCATCACAGCAGAACTTTTGAAAGGCACATAAAGTACCTGCAACAGCTATATACACAAAATGATGAAATCACATACATATATATTCATAAATATAGGTACCGCTAAACAGGCTTTTAGAAGGGAGGCAACTGCTTGGTAATAGAACTGTGTCTAGTATTGGAAACCTACCCTGCTGAATAATTATATTGAGCAGATTTATTTAATTTGGACGTAAATCTGTTCAGCCGGTAAATTAAATGTGTTTAAAGTTATGTGGCTGGTACTATTAGGTATTGGTAAGTTCCTTCTGTTACAATAATACTTTATGAGAATATCACGTGATTAAAGGGACACTATAGTCTCCAGAACAACTACAGCTTACTGTATTTGTTCTGGTGAGTAGAATCATTACCTTCAGGCTTTTTGCTGTAAACACTGTCTTTTCAGAGAAAATGCAGTGTTTACATTACTGCCTAGTGATAACTTCACTGGCCACTCCTCAGATAGATGTTAGAGATCCTTCCTGGGTCATGGCTACCTAAAATGCAACCACATTCAGTATCTCCTCCCTCTGCATGCAGACATTGAACTTTCCTCATAGAGATTCATTGATTCAGTTCATCTCTATGAGGAGATGCTGATTGGCCAGGGCTGTGTTTGAATCATGCTAGCTCTTCCCCTGATTTGCCTCTTTGTCAATCTCAGCCAATCCTATGGGAAAGCATTGTTACTGGATCAGGCTATCACTTCTGATGATGTCAGCAGACTGCTTGTTTTTCTGAGTCTAACAGCATGCAGAGTTACAGCTTCAGGCTTGAATACAGTAAGCTTTTGCTATATTTATGGAGGCATGAGGGGCCCAGGGGGGCTAGAGGGTGGTTTTAACACTATAGGGTCAAGAATACATGTTTGTGTTCCTGCCCTATAGTGATCCTTTAACTTTATTAGGTACACACAGTTGTTTTGGTTATCAGTAACATATACACAGGGCCGGCGCTACCTGTTAGGCAGACTAGGCAGCCACCTAGGGCGCCCCTTGGGAAGGGGGGCCGCCGGGAGCGCCGGCCCCCCTCATGCTGCAGCCGCCCGAACGCTCTGTAGAGTTCCTCAGGTGGCTGCAGCTTTGCTCTGGCTGGTTCGTCCATGAGGGCGCACCGTCCGGGCGCAGCATGAGGAGAGGGGCTGACAAGAGGGAAGCGCTCAGCGCTCCCTCCTGTCACTCCCTCACTGTAGCGTCGCCGAGCTCTGTATGGTCCGCGGGTACAGGGAGCATCTGTCTCCTGTACCCGGCCGTTCTAACAGGAAGTGCACACTCATTGTTCCTTCTCTATATTTAACAGTGTGCACTTCGTTAGTCCGGCCGGGTACAGGAAACAAAAGCTCCCTGTACCCGTGGACCATACAGAGCTCAGCCACGCTACAACAAAGGTATACAACAAAGGTAGAAAGGTAGAGAGAGGAGAAATACATTGTAGCAGAGAAGTGGCAAGGGAGGTAGAGGAAGAAACATTGACAGAGGCGGGAGAGAAAACTAAATTGACAGAAATAAATTGTGAGAAATAATAAATTACAGCGGGGAAAATAAATTGTGAGAAATAAATTGGCAGAAATAAGTGAAAGGAGAGAAAATAAATTAAAAGGAGGGAGAAAAGTGAAAAGGGAGGGAGAAAAAGAAATTGAAAGGAGAGGGAGAAAAATTGAAAGGGAGGAGAAATATAAATTGACAGAGAGGAGAGAGGAGAAAAGAGAATGTGAGGGGGAATATAAATTGGCGCAGGATAGAGGGAGAAAAAGAAATTGGCCAGGTGAGGAATGAGAGTAGAGGGAGGGAGAAAAAAAGTGATAATAGAGGAGAAGAGAGTGACAACGGGGAGAAGAGAGTGACAAGGGAGGGGGGGAGAAGAGAGGGACAAGGGAGGGAGAGGGGGGAGAAGAGATTGACATCCATCACACACACACACAATGCACCCCTTACACACAAAGACAATGCACCCTTTGCACACAGAAAAACACACAATGCATTACACACAATGCATTACACACACATACACAACAGCCACAACCACCACACGCAATACGCCCTTACACACTCAGCTGCATCCCGCACGAGCGCACACACTGCATCCCATACATACACAGAAACACACCTTGCAGTCCTTACACATACAAACACAATTTCACACAATGCATTCCTTACACACATATCAAGACATCCCCTACACACTCCACCCCCTGTGAACAAACTCATTGGTGGAACATGAAGGTGGACCCTGGGACACAGACCTTGAGCTGTGTAAAGGACCCCCAAAAAATGGAGCTGCTTCCCGTTCTCCCAGAACATTGATTTTTGTGACCACAGTTACAAACCGCCTCCAGAGAGCCTGTTCTACACCAGACCAGTGGAGCCAGACTGCAGCTAGAGCCCATCATCATCCTCATCTGGTTGTAAGTAGACAATCTAGTATATTATTCGTGGCACTAATTTCTAATTTACCTCACATTAAAGAAACACTATAGTCCCAAGAACCACTGCAGCGTAATGTAGTGGTTCTGGTGTCTATAGCCTGTCCCTGCAGGCCTTTTAATGTAAACACGGCGGCACTGCAGCACTGGCGTTGGTGAACACTGACAAAACTGTCACAATGATCTTTGGAACGGTACCTAAATTACACAAATTACACAATTCCCACCTATCCATCAAAACAAATTCAAATGGCACACTGACCGCAGTCCACTCTTTCAAATACTTGGGTATGATATTAGACCCCAATCTATCTTTTGGCCTGCATATAGAAAAGCTTGCATCTAAACTTTATCCAAAACTAGGTGCCATGTACAGAAACAAATCCTGCCTAAGCCCTACAGTAAAGGAAAAGATTGTACAGCAAATGCTGATGCCAATCATTGATTATGGGGATGTAGTATATGCGTCTGCATCTCAATCACACATTAATAAACTCAACACATCGTATAACTCGTTCTGCCGATTTGTGCTACAATGTAATTACAGGACCCACCATTGTGACATGCTAAAAGAACTAAACTGGCTGTCGCTGGAATCCAGACGCACCCTTCATCTTTCCAGCCTTGTGTTTAAGCGCTTTTCTGGGAAACTCCCACCCTACCTGAACAAAATACTTTCCCCAGCTGTTCCCACTTCCTATAACCTCCGATCCAGTACCAACACTTTACTTAGTCTACCTCAATACAAAAAGAACACGACCCGATCCTCCTTCTCTTACAGAGCACCGCAATTGTTGAACGACCTCCTGCACAATTTAAAGACATCCCTAAGCCTAAAGTCCTTTAAGAGATCCCTCTCTACATACCTCAAAACAGAATGCACCTGTCATGGTTGATTATATATTTCCTACCTGTTCAATGTTAAATTTTGTATTTATTGTGTATTAATATTGTTTTTGTATTTTATTGCACCCTAATGTAACAATGCAATGATTTGTGGACCCAGGACATACTTGAAAACGAGAGAAATCTCAATGTATCTTTCCTGGTAAAATATTTTATAAACTAGAAAAGCTACTATTTCTGGGGAAATTGTGTGAAGTGTTCTTGCCTCCACCAGTAGTCTACAACTGGAGTGGGCGGAGTAACTGTTATCATTTATATAGCACATTTAATTGCAAGGTTGTTGCACAGTTACATTAAACCATACATTTATAAAAACATTAGCAGGTGTTCAAAAGGCCCTGTCTATGACATCACTTGCTGCTGCAGCCTTGACACAGGTCAGAGTATTTTGGCGGTTGCCATCTTCAAACGGTCGTATTTTAAAAACTATAAATCCTACAGCGAAGAGCTTTATATTGTGAGAATCACAAGACCCAGACCTACATTTTGATGCATAGTATGTCTCTGAAGTATTAAAAATGAAGGCACAGTCGCAGTTTAGAAATTGCACTTCAAATTTGAGCTTTGCAGAGTGAAGTTTCAATGAATGTCAATGGACGGCGGTGGTTGCAAACAAATGGTCATATTGTGAAAACTATCAGGACTACGGCTTAGCCGTTTACATGTTTAGTGGCAGCAGGGATAGCTGAACGTTTTGATATAAGATTTGTGTAGGTGGGCCTGAAAATAAGGGAGTGGTGGCAGTTTAGAAATCATGTCCTGATTTTTCAGCTTTTGCCAGCTCCCACTCTAGCTTTGCCATTCATTTCTATGGGACAAATTGCGCCACAAGAACGACGATATTCCGTGAACCATTCGGCGAAACGTTCCACAAAGTAATAGCAATCCGATCGGGAACAATCTGCACGTTTTGGTAAATTTTTGGCTATGTAGTGTAAAAACTGTGGGAGGAGTTAGGGTGGCAAATTTTGCTATAATAATAATAATAATAATATATATGTGAGATAACATTAAGTGGTCTTGCTATGCAAGAACACTTAATAACTAGAAAAGTTACAATTTCAGGGAAATTGTGTGAAGTGTTCTTGCCTCCACCTGTAGTCTACAACTGGAGTGGGCGGAGTAACTTATCATTTATTTAGCACATTTAATTGCAAGGTTGTTGCACAGTTACATTAAACCATACAGTTATAAAAACATTAGCAGGTGTTCAAAAGGCCCTGTCTATGACATCACTTGCTGCTGCAGTTTGACACAGGTCAGAGTATTTTGGTGGTTGCCATCTTCAAACGGTCGTATCTTAAAAGCTATAACTCCTACAGTGAAGAGCTTTATATTGTGAGAATCACAAGGCCCAGACCTTACTTGATGCATAGTATACCCTGAAGTATTAAAATTGAAGGCACAGTCGCAGTTTAGAAATTGCACTTCAAATTTGAGTTTTGCAGAGTGAAGTTTCAATGAATGTCAATGGACGGCGTTGGTTGCAAACAAATGGTCATATTGTGAAAACTATCAGGACTACGGCTTAGCCGTTGACATGTTTAGTGGCAGCAGGGATAGCTGAACGTTTTTATATAAGATTTGTGTAGGTGGGCCTGAAAATAAGGGAGTGGTGGCAGTTTAGAAATCATGTCCTGATTTTTCAGCTTTTGCCAGTTCCCACTCTAGCTTTGCCATTCATTCCTATGGGACAAATCTCGCCACAAGAACGACGATATTCCGTGAACCATTCGGCGAAACGTTCCACAAAGTAATAGCAATCCGATCGGAAACAATCTGCACGTTTTGGTAAATTTTTGTCTATGTAGTGTAAAACTGTGGGAGGAGTTAGGTGGCAAATTTTGCTATAATAATAATAATAATAATATATATGTGAGATATGGTCTTGGCAAGAACACTAAAACCCAAGAAAAGCTTGCTAAATTTCAGGGGAAATTGTGTGAAGTGTTCTTGCCTCCACCTGTAGTCTGCTAACTGAAGTGGTTGGAGTAACTGTTATCATTTATATAGCATTCAATTGCAACGTTGTTGCACAGTTACATTAAACCATACATTTATAAAACATTAGCAGGTGTTCAAAAGGCCCTGTCTATGACATCACTTGCTGCTGCAGCATTGACAGGTCAGAGTATTTTGGTGGTTGCCATCTTCAAACGGTCGTATCTTAAAAACTATAACTCCTACAGTGAAGAGCTTTATATTGTGAGAATCACAAGACCCAGACCTACATTTTGATGCATAGTATGTCTCTGAAGTATTAAAATTGAAGGCACAGTCGCAGCTTAGAAATTGCACTTCAAATTTGAGCTTTGTAGAGTGAAGTTTCAATGAATGTAAATGGACGGCGTTAGTTGCAAACAAATGATTATATTGTGAAAACTATCAGGACTATGGCTTAGCCGTTGACATGTTTAGTGGCAGCAGGGATAGCTGAACGTTTTGATATAAGATTTGTGTAGGTGGGCCTGAAAATAAGGGAGTGGTGGCAGTTTAGAAATCATGTCCTGATTTTCAGCTTTTGCCAGCTCCCACTCTAGCTTTGCCATTCATTCCTATGGGACAAATTGCGCCACAAAAACGACGATATTCCGTGAACCATTCGGCGAAACGTTCCACAAAGTAATAGCAATCCCATCGGGAACAATCTGCACGTTTTGGTAAATTTTGGTCTATGTAGTGTAAAAACTGTGGGAGGAGTTAGGGTGGCAAATTTTGCTATAATAATAATAATAATAATATATATGTGAGATAATATTAAGTGGTCTTGCTATGCAAGAACACTTAATAATAATATATATGTGAGATAACATTAAGTGGTCTTGCTATGCAAGAACACTTAATAATAATATATATGTGAGATAACATTAAGTGGTCTTGCTATGCAAGAACACAATAATATATATGTGAGATAACATTAAGTGGTCTTGCTATGCAAGAACACTTAACTAGAAAAGCTACAATTTCTCGGGAAATTGTGTGAAGTGTTCTTGCCTCCACCAGTAGTCTACTATCATTTATATAGCACATTTAATTGCAACGTTGTTGCACAGTTACATTAAACCATACATTTATAAAAACATTAGCAGGTGTTCAAAAGGCCCTGTCTATGACATCACTTGCTGCTGCAGCCTTGACATGTCAGAGTATTTTGGTGGTTGCCATCTTCAAATGGTCATATTTTAAAAACTATAAATCCTACAGCGAATAGCTTTATATTGTGAGAATCACAAGACCCAGACCTACATTTTGATGCATAGTATGTCTCTGAAGTATTAAAAATGAAGGCACAGTCGCAGCTTAGAAATTGCACTTCAAATTTGAGCTTTGCAGAGTGAAGTTTCAATGAATGTCAATGGACGGCGTTGGTTGCAAACAAATGGTCATATTGTGAGAACTATCAGGACTACGGCTTAGCCGTTGACATGTTTAGTGGCAGCAGGGATAGCTGAACGTTTTGATATAAGATTTGTGTAGGTGGGCCTGAAAATAAGGGAGTGGTGGCAGTTTAGAAATCATGTCCTGATTTTTCAGCTTTTGCCAGCTACCACTCTAGCTTTGCCATTCATTCCTATGGGACAAATTTCGCCACAAGAACAACGATATTCCGTGAACCATTCGGCGAAACGTTCCACAAAGTAATAGCAATCCGATCGGGAACAATCTGCACGTTTTGGTAAATTTTTGTCTATGTAGTGTAAAAACTGTGGGAGGAGTTAGGGTGGCAAATTTTGCTATTATAAGAATAATAATAACTAGAAAAGCTACAATTTCTGGGGAAATTGTGTGAAGTGTTCTTGCCTTCACCAATAGTCTACAACTGCAGTGTGTGGAGTGACTGTTATCATTTATATAGCACATTCAATTGCAACGTTGTTGCACAGTTACATTAAACCATACATTTATAAAAACATTAGCAGGTGTTCAAAAGGCCCTGTCTATGACATCACTTGCTGCTGCAGCCTTGACAGGTCAGAGTATTTTGGTGGTTGCCATCTTCAAACGGCCATATTTTAAAAACTATAAATCCTACAGCAAAGAGCTTTATATTGTGAGAATCACAAGACCCAGACCTACATTTTGATGCATAGTATGTCTCTGAAGTATTAAAATTGAAGGCACAGTCGCAGTTTAGAAAATGCACTTCAAATTTGGATGGTAGAGGAAGTCAACGAAAGTCACGGACGCGCGAAGGTAAAACAAAATGACAGGCCAGAAACTATCAGGACTACGGCTTAGCCGTTGACATGTTTAGTGGCAGGAGGGATAGCTGAACGTTTTGATATAAGATTTGTGTAGGTGGGCCTGGAAATGAGAGAGTGGTGGCAGTTTAGAAATCATGTCCTGATTTTCAGCTTTGTAGCAGCTCCCACTCTAGCTTTGCCATTCATTCCTATGGGTCAAATTTCGCCACAAGAACGACGATATTCCGTGAACCATTCGGCGAAACGTTCCACAAAGTAATAGCAATCCGATCGGGAACAATCTGCACGTTTTGGTAAATTTTGTCTATGTAGTGTAAAAACTGTGGGAGGAGTTAGGGTGGCAAATTTTGCTATAATAATAATAAGAATAACTAGAAAAGTTACAATTTCTGGGGAAATTGTGTGAAGTGTTCTTGCCTCCACCAGGAGTCTACAACTGGAGAGGGCGGAGTAACTGTTATCATTTACATAGCACATTTAATTGCAACGTTGTTGCACAGTTACATTAAACCATACATTTATAAAAACATTAGCAGGTGTTCAAAAGGCCCTGTCTATGACATCACTTGCCGCTGCAGCTTGACACAGGTCAGAGTATTTTGGTGGTTGCCATCTTCAAACGGTCGTATCTTAAAAACTATAACTCCTACAGTGAAGAGCTTTATATTGTGAGAATCACAAGACCCAGACCTACATTTTGATGCATAGTATGTGTCTGAAGTATTAAAATTGAAGGCACAGTCGCAGTTTAGAAATTGCACTTCAAATTTGAGCTTTGCAGAGTGAAGTTTCAATGAATGTCAATGGATCTGCTATTGCAAACAAATGCCCATCATTGTGAAAACGCACCATCAGGACTGACGGCTTAACCAAGCGACATGTTTAGTGGCAGCAGGGATAGCTGAACGTTTTGATATAAGATTTGTGTAGGTGGGCCTGAAATAAGGGAGTGGTGGCAGTTTAGAAATCATGTCCTGATTTTTCAGCTTTTGCCAGCTCCCACTCTAGCTTTGCCATTCATTCCTATGGGACAAATTGCGCCACAAAAACGACTATATTCCGTGAACCATTCGGCGAAACGTTCCACAAAGTAATAGCAATCCGATCGGGAACAATCTGCACGTTTTGGTAAATTTTTGTCTATGTAGTGTAAAAACTGTGGGAGGAGTTAGGGTGGCAAATTTTGCTATATAATAATAATAATAATAATATATATGTATGATAACATTATGTCTCGCGTTACCTTTACCGGCGCCGCCACTTTGGAATTGTGTGAAGCGTTCTTGCCTCCACCAGTAGTCTACAACTGGAGTGGGCGGAGTAACTGTTATCATTTATATAGCACATTTAATTGCAACATTGTTGCACAGTTACATTAAACCATACATTTATAAAAACATTAGCAGGTGTTCAAAAGGCCCTGTCTATGACATCACTTGCCGCTGCAGCCTGGCACAGGTCAGAGTATTTTGGCGGTTGCCATCTTCAAACGGTCGATTCAAAACTATAACTCCTACAGTTTAAGAGCTTTATATTGTGAGAATCACAAAGACCCAGACCTACATTTTGATGGCTAGTATGTCTCTGGAAGCATGGGTGATTGAAGGTACAGTCGGCATGGAAATTGCACTCTGGCATTTGAGCTTTGCAGAGTGAAGTTCAGCACGAATGTCAATGGACGGCGCTACGCAAACAATGGTCATTGTGAAAACTATCGTAATTACGCTTAGCCGCGGACATGTTTAGTGGCAGCAGGGATAGCTGAACGTTTGATATAAGATTTGTGTAGGTGGGCCTGAAAATAAGGGAGTGGTGGCAGTTTAGAAATCATGTCCTGATTTTTCAGCTTTTGCCAGCTCCCACTCTAGCTTTGTTATTCATTCCTATGGGACAAATTTCGCCACAAGAACGACGATATTCCGTGAACCATTCGGCGAAACGTTCCACAAAGTAATAGCAATCCGATCGGGAACAATCTGCACGTTTTGGTAAATTTTTGTCTATGTAGTGTAAAAACTGTGGGAGGAGTTAGGGTGGCAAAATTTGCTATAATAAGAATAATAATACCTGAAGTTACAATTTCGAAATTGTGTGAAGTGTTTTGCCTCCACCAAAAGTAGTCTAGCACATTTAATTGCAACGTTGTTGCACAGTTACATTAAACCATACATTTATAAAAACATTAGCAGGTGTTCAAAAGGCCCTGTCTATGACATCACTTGCTGCCGCAGCTTGACACAGGTCAGAGTATTTTGGTGGTTGCCATCTTCAAACGGTCGTATCTTAAAAACTATAACTCCTACAGCGAAGAGCTTTATATTGTGAGAATCACAAGACCCAGACCTACACTTTGATGCATAGTATGTCTCTGAAGTATTAAAAATGAAGGCACAGTCGCAGTTTAGAAATTGCACTTGAAATTTGAGCTTTGCAGAGTGAAGTTTCAATGAATGTCAATGGACGGCGTTGGTTGCAAACAAATGGTCATATTGTGAAACGCATCGGTGACTACGCTTAACCACCGCTAATATGCCGAGGCAGGCATGGTCACTTTGGATATGATTTGTGTAGGTGGGCCTGGAAAATAAGGGAGTGGTGGCAGTTTAGAAATCATGTCCTTGATTTTTCAGCTTTGCAGTTCTACTCAGCTTTGCCATTCATTCCTATGGGACAAATTGGTTTGCCAAAACGACGAGGAACGAACCATTCCTAAGTAAACGCCCACAGCAATAGCAATCCGATCGAAACAATCTGCACGTTTTGGTAAATTTTGGTCTATGTAGTGTAAAAACTGTGGGAGGAGTTAGGGTGGCAAATTTTGCTATAATAATAATAATAATAACTAGAAAAGCTACAATTTCTGGTGAAATTGTGTGAAGTGTTCTTGCTTCCACCAGTAGTCTACAACTGGAGTGGGCGGAGTAACTGTTATCATTTACATAGCACATTTAATTGCAACTTTGTTGCACAGTTACATTAAACCATACATTTATAAAAACATTAGCAGGTGTTCAAAAGGCCCTGTCTATGACATCACTTGCTGCTGCAGCTTGACACAGGCCAGAGTATTTTGGCGGTTGCCATCTTCAAACGGTCGTATCTTAAAAACTATAACTCCTACAGCGAAGAGCTTTATATTGTGAGAATCACAAGACCCAGACCTACATTTTGATGCATAGTATGTCTCTGAAGTATTAAGATTGAAGGCACAGTCGCAGTATGGAAATTGCACTTCATATTTGAGCTTTGCAGAGTGAAGTTTCAATGAATGTCAATGGACGGCGTTGGTTGCAAACAAATGGTCATATTGTGAAAACTATCAGGACTACGGCTTAGCCGTTGACATGTTTAGTGGCAGCAGGGATAGCTGAACGTTTTGATATAAGATTTGTGTAGGTGGGCCTGAAAATAAGGGAGTGGTAGCAGTTTAGAAATCATGTCCTGATT
>OW240916.1:63254300-63340529 GCA_933207985.1 Pelobates cultripes
GTGACTATGTATCTGGCTTTAAAGCCCCTAGTCTACCTTCAGACAGACTATTTATGTAGGCTGCTTTATTTATCTTATGTTTTAGTCACCCTGTACCCATTATAGGTGCAGGGTGTGTGTAATGTAATTGTTTATAGTGTGTGTGTGTATGTACTGTGTAATGTATTGCCTGCTCTCTTGCATTGCTGAGGTTTGCTACCAACTAGGTGGGTTTGGCTATGGAGCTTGTCTAGTGCCCTCTGTTGGTAGCAACAGCAATATGCACTACCTGAATTGCAAGACTGGTTCATTTGCATATTCGGGTAGATTTGCATATTGCTAATTCTGCAGGCGGGTGAGATATTTACTGTTAAATATTGTCTCCCCCCACCCCTTTAAAAATGTGCCATTGTGTTGTGATAAGTCACTGTGTATTGCTTGATATGGTTTGACTGTTTGTGATTTTATTGAGGTTTCACAACAATGTTATTGTGGTGACCCTATTGGCTGGTCCCAAGGGAAATAAAGGTTTTGACAGTTCTTCTTGATCCTTCTAAACGTAGTCTTGTCTCGTTATTGGAGGGAGCTGTTATAATCACACTGGGGATTGCTATGCTCTGCATGCTCCCCTGAGCTTGAGTCACTTAGCTCTTTTAAGAGCTTGTTCCTGACACGCTCTCCTTGGAGGAGGGGTCTTCACCACACAGTCCTGGAGGACAGAAGCTGATCCAGGGTGGAAGGAAGACAGCGAGACTCCAGTCAAGATACGGTGGTTGCGGAGTCTGCGGTGGTTGTGGTGTCTGCTGCAGTGCTTGGGAGTCCTCAGGAAGCGCTAGGAGCATCCATCAACGGAGGGTACTCAGTCGGAGTACAAGGAGCTCCGTTACAGGCATATTCTATAAACATATAGAAGACCCTACTGCCAATCCCATCACAGATGAGGATTGCAAAGATAATGAAGATTTACGAATCTTGATGAGATATAAAGTCCAATTTAGTATCATGGATGGGTTACTGCTCAGAACTTCTAAACATGGTATACAACAATGGGTAGTCCCAACTGTATACAGAGGGTTAATGCTCCAACACGCACATGATGCACCTACATCTGGGCATCGTGGTGATAAGATCACATATGAAATATTGCGTGATTATGCATATTGGCCACACATGTTAAGGGATGTTAAGACATACTGTCAGGGATGCTTGATTTGTCTGAAATATCAACCCCATGGTCCAACCCATCGTGCACCACTTCAGAAGAGGAGGGTGTCATTACCCTGGTCTCATATTCAAATTGACTTTATAGGTCCTGTAACAAGATCTTCAAGAGGTAACAAATATATATTAACCGTTACATGTATGTACACAAAGTGGATAGAGTGTTTGCCTTGTAAAGAGAACACGAGTACTGTGTGCGCCACTTTGTTGATTAACCATGTCTTTTCCAGGTTTGGTCTGCCTCAAAGAATTGAGTCAGACAGAGGTAGTCACTTTACCAGCGAAGTAATGGCTAAGATGTGGAAAATTCTAGCGGGGGGTAGAGCGATATAACCAGTCTATCGTTAATATTCTGAAGAAGTATGTTAAGGAGTCTGGTAAAGACTGGGACATTAAATTGCCCCTAGTTTTAATGGCGATTAGAGCTACACCTAGCACTGCTACCAAATTGTCACCTTTTAAACTGATGTCAGGAAGAAAGATGGTTTTACCACAGCATTTACTATATCGTACTTCGGATCAAAACTTGATCAATGCTGCCACTACGCATCAGTACATCAAAGATTTGCGCAAGCATTTACAGCATGCGTTTTCTTTTGCCCAAAAGAATCTAGAAAAAGCAGCGACAGGGGTTAAGACCTATTACGATCAAAAACCACGAAAAAGGGATATGAGATAACAGATCAAGTCTATTTTTATAACTTTGTGCGAAATCAAGTCAAGGAAAATAAATTTTTACCTTCTTGGAAAGGGCCATATGTCATCATTGACAAAATTTCCCCAGTAGCGTACAAGATAAAAATTCCTAAGGATGGTGATTTTATTGAAAAGTGGGTTCACATTAACCAGTTACGTGCTTGTCATCCTAAATCTCAATTAAGGATTATAGGTGCGGATTCGGATGCAGAAGGGTTAACGACTAACCTGGATGAATGCTTGATTCACGTGGTATAGTATGATGTGAAATGTCGTGATGTGCCATGATCTCATGTACGTTCATGTCATTAACCATTTCCTTGCCATCCAATAACTAAATTTTTAAGCAGGTTACTAGCTTGTTTAACTGCTATAGGCATATTGCTGAGGAGTCAGTAATAAATGTAGTGAGGGATGAAGTTATGAAAATAGAATTGAGAGAATATATATGTTGATGAATCATAATAATGTGTTGTCCTAGGCCAAGTGATGACACACTGTTATAAGTTTGTATGCTTAACAAACCTTGAATCATTAGTAGATAAGTCTGAAACGAGTTCCTGATCCGTGACTGTCGAAAGATGTCCAAGAAGGATGTGGCATGTTTCTGGATCGTACTGCTCCTGTGCCAAGAGCTACGGACCGACCCGATCGCAGAGATGGGATCATCCTCCGGTATCCTGATTCAAGAGACCTCAGGGTTCATCTTGACAGAGAAGAGGATCATGACCCGACGTGTGTTCGTCAGCTTGGACCCCAAGATTTCCATCGAGAAGGCATACAACATTTCATCGATGCAGCTTCCTGAGTTACAGACTTGGTATCAGATGCACCTCCAAAGAGCACAGGACCATGTGCAAAACATCTTGGAACAAGCCCGGAAACCATTTGTATCCAGTACTATTTTGATGAGCAACCGACCCAAAAGGTTCCTCACCGCTATAATTGTTGCATTAGTTTGTGCCACTGTCGGTGCAGTTGTCGCAACTGGAATGTCTGCAACCAACTCTATTACTGTCCAAAAGCTGGATATGGAAATATATGCGCTAAAGCAACACATTAACGATATTCATCAGGTGATAAAACAGCAAAGAACACTTCTCCAAGATGTGTTAACTATTGTGCAAGACACAGTTGTTACAACAAATTTGCATTCGGAGTTAATTGCCAAATCCACTGAGTTGCACCAAAGTCATGACTTATTTAAGCGTGAACTTCTATTTCTGCATGACCCAATATTGTTCCACACACTTGCTTTTCTTGACGAAGTGCAAACTGGAATGATCGAATTGGCAGGGGGACGCATACCTCTGTATTTTGTATCCAAGGATATTGTTCATGCGATGCTTACCAATGTGGATAGAGAGACAATTGAGCCTATGCAATTAAATCTGGCCTTTGAGACGGGGATCGCTATACCTCTCTTAATTGATCCAGAACGTATGGAGATTTGCTTTTTTATTAGCCATACCATATGTAACTCCCAAAAACATTTTTCAAATGAAAATAATGTACTATGTTAATAATAATGTTATGGTTGATTGTACTAAGTGTAAAGTTCAAAACTCTTACAGGTACAAATATATACAAAAATGTTCATTCCACGCACGGGCCTATGTTAGAAATGATGGGATTGCACAATATGTCTGGTAACTTCTATAGTGCTTATTCATAAGCTAAATTAATTTTTGGCTATGAAATGCACTAAAGGGGGGTTATGTCAGGGTATTTATATCGGCAGACATCTTGTGCTATGATAGAAATTAAAAGTGTATATGCTGAGTCACTTTTGAACAGAGCAGACTCCATTTTGTTATTTTCAAGCTAACAAAAGACACAAGATTTCTATCTGTAAAACTAACCACTTTCCCAGAGCTAAAGGAATGCATAGTATATACAAACTAAGTGATAAGGAGAACGGGGGTTGGACAGACTGTCTAAAATGCTAATGGAATATAATCAATTCTAAACCCAGACATTTGTAACAGAGAAGATTACATAATTTAATTTTACTTTTTATATTGTATAACCTCCCATTGTAGTTTAAGGTGAAACTTAGTTTACGAACTGTCATATTAGAAATTATAGCAGGAATTGCGGACACTAATAATGAGAAAATACCCAAAGTTAAGGGTGTGTGGAGAGAAAAACAAAAGTCCAGCTCCCACAGCACACTCAAATAGGGGTGTGCCAACTGAGGGAATGTATAAACTCCCCTGGTGTTCTTAGAGTAGATAGAAATAGAAATAAATATAAAAATAAAAAATGCTTTATTGAAAAACTATATACAAGTTAAATAAAATACATGGGGAGATGGCTCACGGTCCGTGAGTCTATATAAGTGCAATTGGAGGCCGCCTGGTAGGTATGGCAAAGGGGTAGCTGTATGGCAATACTGTAAATAGATAGCTGCTTAGAAATATGTATACTAAAAAATAACATGTCATAATAAAGTATCCATGGTGTAACATATATCAAGGAGCCCTTAAGTAAATCAGGATGTCTGCATAGAATGTGCTCAAACTGCTATTATGGGAATAACACCGAATAAATAAGATGTAACTCCCTGAAGTTTGTTGCAGGTTATAAGTCTATTAGATAGATGGTAAATCAGTCGAGCAAAAAGATGCTGACTCCACTAGTGAGATAGCCTGGGATCAAAGGTATATACATACACAAATAGAGAGAAGTAGATTTGAAAAGATTCCTCCTATGTATAGAGATACCCAGGTAACTCAATTCCTCTAGAGGATAGTCAGCCCCACACTTCTAGAGTGGTATCATGTCTGCAGCTTCAAAGTAAATAGCAACATAGAGAGGTAGATTGTTAGAATGTTGTCAAAACTCTATATACCTTAACTTTGTTGCTTGAAAACAATACAATGTTGCAGTAAAGATGAACTGATTGCCTAATGTTACAGGATTACCCCTGCCTCCTACGTGAACAGGAACAGCATCTCACAGCCGAAAAGCACATAACCCCCAGATAACCAGCCCCATGTAGTAAAACAAACGAAAAAATCTATATATACACAGTGAAAAAGAGAAGTTCTAACCCAAAACCTAAAAAATAATAATAAATAGAAATAAAGGTGCTAAATATATATATGGATCTAACTATATGAAGCAGTGGCTCAAATAATTAGAGAAGAGAGGTCAGCCTAGATCTAGAAATCGAGCGTAAAGGACAGGATGAAAACGTGACTCACTAGACTAAACTCCTAAGTAGATCAGACTAGCTAGCTATATTAGTAATAAGCTTCCGGCTCAAGTTAGAATGAAAAGTCAAATATAGTAAGAAAGTCAACCGAAAAACTAACTAGGCTGGAACTTCAAGCTAACTAGGATCTAGAATCAAGATCGACGCGCGTTTCGGCGCTATGTGGCGCCTTTTTCAAGAGTGACGAGGGAAACCCCTCGCCACCAAGGTTTATAAAGGGCTAGTGCCCGCCCCTCCCGTGACGTCATGGCCAAACACATGAGGCCGCGTCTACTCTAAGAACACCAGGGGAGTTTATACATTCCCTCAGTGGGCACACCCCTATTTGAGTGTGCTGTGGGAGCTGGACTTTTGTTTTTCTCTCCACACCCTTAACTTTGGGTATTTTCTCATTATCCTTTCTGTTGGGTTATCCCCTTTCCTTGCTGCCCATTTAGTCCTCATTTTTGGCTCCAGGAGTGGCTTGTTTCCAACCCTGTAGCCATTCCCCTTTTTTCCCTCATCAATTTTTGTATGGTTTCAATACCAGGACTATTTAGACTTTAAGACCTTATCACTATTAATATTTATCAATATATCTTATTGCAAGTAACACACACTAATAATGGCAGGTTTTCTATCCAATAAACCAGACAGCAACCTATGGTGTATTGACTCGGATAACGTATTTTCGGTTGAACAACTAGACTATTCTAATTCTACCTCTGACATTAATCAAACATTTAACAACTTACAAAATCTATACCAGAAGCAAATTAAATCTAGCTGGGAGATATCGTCTCTTGAAAATTATATTAAGAAGGAGATGATTCCACGGGGCCTGAGGGTTCGCAACGTACCATCTTCTTACACAGATAATACTGAATTAATGCACGAATGGGAATCGGCAGCTGGAACATGTTCTAAGCGGTTTATGGAGATTTTAATAAAATTTGAGAAAGTAAAAATCTCTGAAGTTAACCTTAACCTTGAACAGGAGATTGCAAGTGCACAACAATATCAATCTAATCCAGAATTCACCCACTTTGAAACTAGATTAAAAACTAAAGGGGCGGAATGTTTTACCTACATATTTCTTGTTACATTCACATGTAAGTAGATATACAATCCCTGATGTATTACAGTTGAAAAAAGAGGTTACAGTAAAAACCTCTTTCTCCATACTATCTTTGACTGTTTTGGAGTCTTTTTTCATAAATTTGCATGAAATGCATCTCCCACATCTATAAGTACCAGACAGACCGGTCTGGAGCCATGTTGTAGATACTGGGGTTTCGGTTTTGAAATGGCTTGGAGCTAGAAGATCTCGTAAATTTTTGCCTCTCCGAGCTGTAATGGAGACATTGGAGGCCAGTACTCCTTGAAGGTGCTGATCATTGGTTAGCAAGGGCCAGAAACGTCTGAGGGAGCTTTTTATATTTTCCCATCCTGCATCATAGGTGGCAATCAGATGTATGTTATTCTTGGGGGTCTCTAGAGATTTAGGGGTATCCCCGCTCAGTAAAATGTTACGGTCGGAATCTAGTACTCTTTGGTATGCACGTTTCAGGCACCTGTTGGGATAGCCTTTGGCTTTAAAAAAACCTCTTAGTTCTTTTGCCTTAATCTTGAATTCATCAATGGTACTGCAGTTACGTCGGATCCTGAGGTATTGGCCCGTCGGGATACCCATTTTGAGTGGTATTGGATGGAAGCTGTCCCATCTCAGGAGGTTATTAGTTGCCGAGGGTTTTCGATAGAGGGTGGTATGTATTTTATTCTCAGTTGTTATAGAGATCGTCAAGTCCAAAAAATTCAGACTTTTATCCCCAAATTCACTCGTAAATCTGAGGTTTTCATCATTAATGTTGAGGATACAAACAAACTCATTAAATTCTTGTAGATCCCCTAGCCACACTATAATCACGTCATCGATGTAGCAACGCCAAAGAAAAATCAGGGGGAGATAATGAGAGATTTCTGGATGTTGAAATAAATGTTCCTCCCACCAACCCAAATGAAGGTTGGCATACGATGGGGCACAAGCTGTCCCCATCGCAGTCCCCCTGATTTGGTGATAATACTTGGTTTTGAATGTAAAGTAGTTGTGTGACAGAATAAATTCAAGAAGCTCCAAACAGAAAATAGTATGTGCTGTGGCCGCCGTGCCTCGTTGTTCCAAAAAATAACGTATATGACGGATGCCATTAGAATGAGGAATAGATGAATAGAGGGCTTCGATATCCAAGCTACATAATTTAGCAGAAGGGGGTGTGACGAGACCAATCTCGCCACATTGTATTGGAGAAGCCTGGTTGCCCGCCTGCTGCCCCTGGACTATGGCCCCCTTTTAAAAGACATCTTTTTTTACCTGCAGAAAAGCTTAATTCGTGCTTTTCTGCCTGGGGTTCGGTAGATTTGTTTGAATGTGTTATACCCCAGATAGGAGATGGCGATTAAACTGTATTCGTGTGGTCTGAGCGCCATTCGCTTAATAATGTGCGCTCGGACCTGAGCTATCTGGGGATATGTTACATGTCTGTGTTTTATGTAATAAATGTGACTTTATGTATTTTAAAGTGTTTTGTGTCTTTTTGCAACCATGTGCTTAATGGAGTCTTGTGTCTGTCCTGGGAGATAATTGAATTACTTATCTCCAGGATAGAAGACTCTGAAACTGGTTTGGGCCAGAAAGCCATGCTTCATTTAGTCACAAAGGACTTTTTACTAACTTTTGAACCCCTTGTCTGATTTGTGCCATTTTTGAATATGTTGTTCCCCTGAATGGATTGATTGTGAATATGTAATTTTATGTGAATGTGATGTATGGTTTTAGAGTTATGAAAGTTGGGTAGAAAGTATGTTTTAACTGTATGTGTAATTGAGTTTCCTCTCAGGATAAGGGGAGGGAATATGTGGGATGTAACTGTGATGTGATTGGTTGTTTTATACCTCCCTGTGGGCGGTCCTGTATTTGCAAGACTGTAATAAAAACCAGGCTGGGTGTGCCAGCACCTCAGACCACTGCTTGACCCTCAACACGGAGCCTTGTCTCGTTCTTGGGGGGATTCACTGTATGCTGTTAGAGACTGATTGCCAGGAGTGTAAGCTGTTCGTCTGCTTTTCCTGTTCGTCTGCTAGCAGCTATTTGGGAGGTTCCAGTTCGGGAGTTGGAGTGCTATTTTGTATCCAGTTCGTGAGTTTTGGTGTTCTGCAGTAGCTGTGCCTGGATCTCTGGAAAGGGGGCCGATCGCCTAAACGGTTTTTACCCCTTGTGTGCAAAACGGTCCGTTACAGGGGGTACTTCTAGATCTACTAACAGGGCAAGAGTCTGTTTAGTATCCTGAAGGTATGAAGGAAGTTTTTCAACGAATGGTCGTAAGATTTTATCAATGTATATACTACCATTTTGTGTCAGATTTTCAATGCCAGAAACGATAGGGCGACCAGGGGGTAGAGTCATACTTTTGTGTACTTTGGGCAGGCAGTAGAAGGTCGCTATCCTGGGATGGCAGTTGAGGATGAATGCGTATTCATCCCCTGATAGCAGCCCTCCACTGCGGCCCTTGTCCAATATTTCCTTATACTTCTTGAGAAAATCGTTAGTAGGATCAGATTTCAGGATTTTATATGTATTCTCGTCTTCCAATACTTTTAGGACCATTGTAACATAGTCTGTGACATCCATCATGACTATATTCCCGCCTTTGTCCGCGGGTTTCATGATGATCTCTGTATTATCTCTCAGGGACTTAAGTGCCCTTTGTTCCCTACTTGACAAATTCATATTTGGGTGGAAATCAAGAGATCTAGTGTCTAATTTATCAATTTCATTTTTCATTGTTTCTAAGAAAAGATCAATATTACGATAATTACTTTTTAATTTTAGATCAGTATATTTAGAATGATTAGATTCATTGCTTTCTTCCCATAAGTCCATGAGGGTCATAAGACATTCATATTCTCTGTTGGACATGCCATGGGATTTAGCTTTCTTTTCTTTATTGATCTCATGGAATTTATGTAGAGCAAGTTTGCGGGCAAATAGATGGAGGTCTTTTACCCACATGAATTTATTTAGGGGGGGTACAGGTATGAAGGAGAGCCCTTTCTCTAAAAGTGAGAGATGGTCTTTGTTCAAGATCTGTTTTGAGAGGTTAATGACTCTTCGGTCCGTTGCCGAACAGTTTTCTTGAGTCAGAATCTTCTCCTTCCGGGTCTCCTGCCTCTGTTTCCCTCCCTGTCTCGTGTGGGATATCTGTTTTTTCGGGTTTGCATACCCTCCATGTGGCCCATCTCTAAAAAAATTCACCCCTTTTTTGAGTATTCCTTTAGGATTGGTGTATGTAGGGATTGATGGAGTCTGTGGCTGTTGCTCGGTTTGTGATCCGCCTGAAGTGTCATTATCTGTATCTGAGGACTCATATTCTGATGTTAAGTAGTTATCAGAGTTGGTCCTAACTCTACGGTTGAAGTGTTGATAAACCCTATTTGTTTGATAGTCCCTTGAGTCTCGCACAAACTTTTGATGTTTACGAATCTTGATATTGTTTTGGAATTTGTCTAGGTTAGTTTTTAATCTAGTTTCAAAGTGGGTGAATTCTGGATTAGATTGATATTGTTGTGCACTTGCAATCTCCTGTTCAAGGTTAAGGTTAACTTCAGAGATTTTTACTTTCTCAAATTTTATTAAAATCTCCATAAACCGCTTAGAACATGTTCCAGCTGCCGATTCCCATTCGTGCATTAATTCAGTATTATCTGTGTAAGAAGATGGTACGTTGCGAACCCTCAGGCCCCGTGGAATCATCTCCTTCTTAATATAATTTTCAAGAGACGATATCTCCCAGCTAGATTTAATTTGCTTCTGGTATAGATTTTGTAAGTTGTTAAATGTTTGATTAATGTCAGAGGTAGAATTAGAATAGTCTAGTTGTTCAACCGAAAATACGTTATCCGAGTCAATACACCATAGGTTGCTGTCTGGTTTATTGGATAGAAAACCTGCCATTATTAGTGTGTGTTACTTGCAATAAGATATATTGATAAATATTAATAGTGATAAGGTCTTAAAGTCTAAATAGTCCTGGTATTGAAACCATACAAAAATTGATGAGGGAAAAAAGGGGAATGGCTACAGGGTTGGAAACAAGCCACTCCTGGAGCCAAAAATGAGGACTAAATGGGCAGCAAGGAAAGGGGATAACCCAACAGAAAGGATAATGAGAAAATACCCAAAGTTAAGGGTGTGGAGAGAAAAACAAAAGTCCAGCTCCCACAGCACACTCAAATAGGGGTGTGCCCACTGAGGGAATGTATAAACTCCCCTGGTGTTCTTAGAGTAGACGCGGCCTCATGTGTTTGGCCATGACGTCACGGGAGGGGCGGGCACTAGCCCTTTATAAACCTTGGTGGCGAGGGGTTTCCCTCATCACTCTTGAAAAAGGCGCCACATAGCGCCGAAACGCGCGTCGATCTTGATTCTAGATCCTAGTTAGCTTGAAGTTCCAGCCTAGTTAGTTTTTCGTTTGACTTTCTTACTATATTTGACTTTTCATTCTAACTTGAGCCGGAAGCTTATTACTAATATAGCTAGCTAGTCTGATCTACTTAGGAGTTTAGTCTAGTGAGTCACGTTTTCATCCTGTCCTTTACGCTCGATTTCTAGATCTAGGCTGACCTCTCTTCTCTAATTATTTGAGCCACTGCTTCATATAGTTAGATCCATATATATATTTAGCACCTTTATTTCTATTTATTATTATTTTTTAGGTTTTGGGTTAGAACTTCTCTTTTTCACTGTGTATATATAGATTTTTTCGTTTGTTTTACTACATGGGGCTGGTTATCTGGGGGTTATGTGCTTTTCGGCTGTGAGATGCTGTTCCTGTTCACGTAGGAGGCAGGGGTAATCCTGTAACATTAGGCAATCAGTTCATCTTTACTGCAACATTGTATTGTTTTCAAGCAACAAAGTTAAGGTATATAGAGTTTTGACAACATTCTAACAATCTACCTCTCTATGTTGCTATTTACTTTGAAGCTGCAGACATGATACCACTCTAGAAGTGTGGGGCTGACTATCCTCTAGAGGAATTGAGTTACCTGGGTATCTCTATACATAGGAGGAATCTTTTCAAATCTACTTCTCTCTATTTGTGTATGTATATACCTTTGATCCCAGGCTATCTCACTAGTGGAGTCAGCATCTTTTTGCTCGACTGATTTACCATCTATCTAATAGACTTATAACCTGCAACAAACTTCAGGGAGTTACATCTTATTTATTCGGTGTTATTCCCATAATAGCAGTTTGAGCACATTCTATGCAGACATCCTGATTTACTTAAGGGCTCCTTGATATATGTTACACCATGGATACTTTATTATGACATGTTATTTTTTAGTATACATATTTCTAAGCAGCTATCTATTTACAGTATTGCCATACAGCTACCCCTTTGCCATACCTACCAGGCGGCCTCCAATTGCACTTATATAGACTCACGGACCGTGAGCCATCTCCCCATGTATTTTATTTAACTTGTATATAGTTTTTCAATAAAGCATTTTTTATTTTTATATTTATTTCTATTTCTATCTACTCTAAGAACACCAGGGGAGTTTATACATTCCCTCAGTGGGCACACCCCTATTTGAGTGTGCTGTGGGAGCTGGACTTTTGTTTTTCTCTCCACACACCCTTAACTTTGCGTATTTTCTCATTATTAGTGTCCGCAATTCCTGCTATAATTTCTAATATGACAGTTCGTAAACTAAGTTTCACCTTAAACTACAATGGGAGGTTATACAATATAAAAAGTAAAATTAAATTATGTAATCTTCTCTGTTACAAATGTCTGGGTTTAGAATTGATTATATTCCATTAGCATTTTAGACAGTCTGTCCAACCCCCGTTCTCCTTATCACTTAGTTTGTATATACTATGCATTCCTTTAGCTCTGGGAAAGTGGTTAGTTTTACAGATAGAAATCTTGTGTCTTTTGTTAGCTTGAAAATAACAAAATGGAGTCTGCTCTGTTCAAAGTGACTCAGCATATACACTTTTAATTTCTATCATAGCACAAGATGTCTGCCGATATAAATACCCTGACATAACCCCCCTTTAGTGCATTTCATAGCCAAAAATTAATTTAGCTTATGAATAAGCACTATAGAAGTTACCAGACATATTGTGCAATCCCATCATTTCTAACATAGGCCCGTGCGTGGAATGAACATTTTTGTATATATTTGTACCTGTAAGAGTTTTGAACTTTACACTTAGTACAATCAACCATAACATTATTATTAACATAGTACATTATTTTCATTTGAAAAATGTTTTTGGGAGTTACATATGGTATGGCTAATAAAAAAGCAAATCTCCATACGTTCTGGATCAATTAAGAGAGGTATAGCGATCCCCGTCTCAAAGGCCAGATTTAATTGCATAGGCTCAATTGTCTCTCTATCCACATTGGTAAGCATCGCATGAACAATATCCTTGGATACAAAATACAGAGGTATGCGTCCCCCTGCCAATTCGATCATTCCAGTTTGCACTTCGTCAAGAAAAGCAAGTGTGTGGAACAATATTGGGTCATGCAGAAATAGAAGTTCACGCTTAAATAAGTCATGACTTTGGTGCAACTCAGTGGATTTGGCAATTAACTCCGAATGCAAATTTGTTGTAACAACTGTGTCTTGCACAATAGTTAACACATCTTGGAGAAGTGTTCTTTGCTGTTTTATCACCTGATGAATATCGTTAATGTGTTGCTTTAGCGCATATATTTCCATATCCAGCTTTTGGACAGTAATAGAGTTGGTTGCAGACATTCCAGTTGCGACAACTGCACCGACAGTGGCACAAACTAATGCAACAATTATAGCGGTGAGGAACCTTTTGGGTCGGTTGCTCATCAAAATAGTACTGGATACAAATGGTTTCCGGGCTTGTTCCAAGATGTTTTGCACATGGTCCTGTGCTCTTTGGAGGTGCATCTGATACCAAGTCTGTAACTCAGGAAGCTGCATCGATGAAATGTTGTATGCCTTCTCGATGGAAATCTTGGGGTCCAAGCTGACGAACACACGTCGGGTCATGATCCTCTTCTCTGTCAAGATGAACCCTGAGGTCTCTTGAATCAGGATACCGGAGGATGATCCCATCTCTGCGATCGGGTCGGTCCGTAGCTCTTGGCACAGGAGCAGTACGATCCAGAAACATGCCACATCCTTCTTGGACATCTTTCGACAGTCACGGATCAGGAACTCGTTTCAGACTTATCTACTAATGATTCAAGGTTTGTTAAGCATACAAACTTATAACAGTGTGTCATCACTTGGCCTAGGACAACACATTATTATGATTCATCAACATATATATTCTCTCAATTCTATTTTCATAACTTCATCCCTCACTACATTTATTACTGACTCCTCAGCAATATGCCTATAGCAGTTAAACAAGCTAGTAACCTGCTTAAAAATTTAGTTATTGGATGGCAAGGAAATGGTTAATGACATGAACGTACATGAGATCATGGCACATCACGACATTTCACATCATACTATACCACGTGAATCAAGCATTCATCCAGGTTAGTCGTTAACCCTTCTGCATCCGAATCCGCACCTATAATCCTTAATTGAGATTTAGGATGACAAGCACGTAACTGGTTAATGTGAACCCACTTTTCAATAAAATCACCATCCTTAGGAATTTTTATCTTGTACGCTACTGGGGAAATTTTGTCAATGATGACATATGGCCCTTTCCAAGAAGGTAAAAATTTATTTTCCTTGACTTGATTTCGCACAAAGTTATAAAAATAGACTTGATCTGTTATCTCATATCCCTTTTTCGTGGTTTTTGATCGTAATAGGTCTTAACCCCTGTCGCTGCTTTTTCTAGATTCTTTTGGGCAAAAGAAAACGCATGCTGTAAATGCTTGCGCAAATCTTTGATGTACTGATGCGTAGTGGCAGCATTGATCAAGTTTTGATCCGAAGTACGATATAGTAAATGCTGTGGTAAAACCATCTTTCTTCCTGACATCAGTTTAAAAGGTGACAATTTGGTAGCAGTGCTTGGTGTAGCTCTAATCGCCATTAAAACTAGGGGCAATTTAATGTCCCAGTCTTTACCAGACTCCTTAACATACTTCTTCAGAATATTAACGATAGACTGGTTATATCGCTCTACCCCCCGCTAGAATTTTCCACATCTTAGCCATTACTTCGCTGGTAAAGTGACTACCTCTGTCTGACTCAATTCTTTGAGGCAGACCAAACCTGGAAAAGACATGGTTAATCAACAAAGTGGCGCACACAGTACTCGTGTTCTCTTTACAAGGCAAACACTCTATCCACTTTGTGTACATACATGTAACGGTTAATATATATTTGTTACCTCTTGAAGATCTTGTTACAGGACCTATAAAGTCAATTTGAATATGAGACCAGGGTAATGACACCCTCCTCTTCTGAAGTGGTGCACGATGGGTTGGACCATGGGGTTGATATTTCAGACAAATCAAGCATCCCTGACAGTATGTCTTAACATCCCTTAACATGTGTGGCCAATATGCATAATCACGCAATATTTCATATGTGATCTTATCACCACGATGCCCAGATGTAGGTGCATCATGTGCGTGTTGGAGCATTAACCCTCTGTATACAGTTGGGACTACCCATTGTTGTATACCATGTTTAGAAATTCTGACCAGTAACCCATCCATGATACTAAATTGGACTTTATATCTCATCAAGATTCGTAAATCTTCATTATCTTTGCAATCCTCATCTGTGATGGGATTGGCAGTAGGGTCTTCTATATGTTTATAGAATATGCCTGTAACGGAGCTCCTTGTACTCCGACTGAGTACCCTCCGTTGATGGATGCTCCTAGCGCTTCCTGAGGACTCCCAAGCACTGCAGCAGACACCACAACCACCGCAGACTCCGCAACCGCCGTATCTTGACTGGAGTCTCGCCGTCTTCCTTCCACCCTGGATCAGCTTCTGTCCTCCAGGACTGTGTGGTGAAGACCCCTCCTCCAAGGAGAGCGTGTCAGGAACAAGCTCTTAAAAGAGCTAAGTGACTCAAGCTCAGGGGAGCATGCAGAGCATAGCAATCCCCAGTGTGATTATAACAGCTCCCTCCAATAACGAGACAAGGCTACGTTTAGAGGGATCAAGAAGAACTGTCAAAACCTTTATTTCCCTTGGGACCAGCCAATAGGGTCACCACAATAACATTGTTGTGAAACCTCAATAAAATCACAAACAGTCAAACCATATCAAGCAACACACAGTGACTTATCACAACACAATGGCACATTTTTAAAGGGGTGGGGGGAGACAATATTTAACAGTAAATATCTCACCTGCCTGCAGAATTAGCAATATGCAAATCTACCCGAATATGCAAATGAACCAGTCTTGCAATTCAGGTAGTGCATATTGCTGTTGCTACCAACAGAGGGCACTAGACAAGCTCCATAGCCAAACCCACCTAGTTGGTAGCAAACCTCAGCAATGCAAGAGAGCAGGCAATACATTACACAGTACATACACACACACTATAAACAATTACATTACACACACCCTGCACCTATAATGGGTACAGGGTGACTAAAACATAAGATAAATAAAGCAGCCTACATAAATAGTCTGTCTGAAGGTAGACTAGGGGCTTTAAAGCCAGATACATAGTCACAGGGGAGGAGGCTGGCAAGTAGGCCTCTCCAGGACCAAGTGGCGAAGGGCACTTCGTCACAATGCCTATGACGGGATCATTCTTTTGACTGGTAATCAGGTCCTCACTAGGAGCTTCTTGACTCCATTGCACGACGTTTAAGTCGGCATTATCTCTAGCCTGTCGTCTAGTTATGGCTTCAACATGAATTGAACCCATAAGATCATCAATATTTAGGGTTTCACCATTGATGGCAGCTTGTTTTGCCGGTGAATCGGCTAAGTCATTACCATTCTTGTCAATACCTTCTATTTTAGAATGGCCTTTGGTTTTCTTCCAATATATGGTTAAACCATTTTCCTTAACCAGTTCATCAATTTTACAAAACAATTTCCCATGTTTAACAGGTTTGTTATTGCTTTTCAGCATTTGGTTACGTTTCCAGCTAGGCAGATATTCGACGAAACTGTTGCGAACATAGTTGGAATTAGTTATGATAACAAATTCTTTGATACCATATTCTATTGCCATTTGAATGGTCTTATATACTGCACAGAGTTCGGCTATCTGACTGCTTTTGGGACCAATATTGTAACCTATGGATACATTAGGATAATCACCTGTCCAGGCGATTCCGATACCTGCAACTAACTTCCGTTCAGCACCAGCGGCGTTGTGATATGAACAACCATCAATGTATACCCACGGTAGTGGTCAACAGTATTTCTCGTCATAAACTTTATAAGGGGATAGCAATTGCTCTTCTAGGAAATAATCTCCGGTGTTGTTATCATCCAGAGATGGAGCAGTACAGTCATGTAATTCTGCTAAACCTTGGGCAACTGGGCTTCTCTTATTATAACGGACTTCTAATGGCCATCCCTGTCCATGCAGTAATCCGACTGTTAGAGAGATTACCGTCTCTAATTCTTTCACTCTGCAGATACTGTAGAGGTTGGTGAGCCGTTTCTACAATTATTTTCTCACCTTGGATATAGCTACAAAAATTTTGTAGTGCCCAGACAGTCGACAATAATGCCTTCTCACACGTGTTGAATTTAACTTCAACAGGCGACAAAGTCTTGCTAGCATATGCAATAACTTTGTTTAAACTGTCCTGCTTCTGATACAGAACAGCACTGATGCTTAAGTCGGTATAACCTGTCTCCAGATAGAAGGGTTTACCCCCCTCTGGGTATGCTAAACAGGGTGCCTGAGTGAGCTTCCTCCTCAGTTCACTTACCGCTTGGTCCTGAGGCTCCCCCCAGTTCCAGGTAGTTTCCTTTTTAAGCAGGTGTAAGAGTGGTTTAGTTATTTCTGCATAGTTATCTATAAACTTACGGGAGTAGTTAGTCATACCAAGGAACGATCTTAATTCCCTGATGTTTGAAGGTGTTTTAGCCTTTAGTACGGCTTCAACCTTCTTCCTCTGGGGATTTAATCCTTCAGAAGTTACCTCATGTCCGAGGGAATTGACATGGGTGCGACACCATTGCGCCTTTTGTAAAGACAGTTTTATCCCTGCCTCTCTTAACTGAGTGAGAACATGTCTAATCTCTAAGATATGCTTATCAAAGGAAGTGCTTTTCAGCAAGACATAGTCGACATATGATAATGTTCCTCTCTCGAGTGCGTCAGGCATAGCTTTATGCATGAACACAGCGAATTCATGACCAGAGTTTATATAACCGAAAGGCATACGGGTCCAGGTATACTGCTGCTTTCCATATGTGAAGGCCAATTTGTATTGGTCTTCATTATGGACTGGTACAGTCCAATATCCCTGCGCACAGTCAATGGCAGTGAATATTTTGGATCCCTGCATTTGTACCAAACATTGGTCTATGTATGGAAGAAGCAGGAGAGGGTGTATCTAATACATGATGAAAAATATATGCATCAAAAAAAAAAAATGTCCAAATGGCCAACGGATAACCTACTGTATAGGCCAGATAAAGCCACTTAAATAAAAGGACAAAAATAATAAAGATTTATTAAACAAAACAAATATATAACAAAAAACCCAAATATGTGCTACAATATAAACACCAAAAAATGTGAATCTTAAAATAGTTACTAGACGAATCTGTAAAAGTAAGTACAGGTCGTCTAAGTATAATAAAAACAAAAAATGAGTACAGATCAATGCAAAGAGCTGTTACTGTCAGTAGTGGCTGGTAGTATGCCAGGCTAAAAAAGCGGAGCACCAATCTGATGACTCGATAGTCAATTATAAAGTCTATCACTTTAGGTATCAGTAATGTGCTCATGGACCATATAAGTCCTATCAAAAGATGAGTACAGATCAATATAAAGAGCTGTTACTGTCAGTAGTGGCTGGTAATATGCCAGACTAAAAGAGCAGAGCACCAATCTGATAACTTGATAGTCGATTATAAAGTCTATCACTTTAAGTATCAGTAATGTGCTCTTGGACTATATAAGTCCTATAAATACCTGCAACACTTGTATTTAATGGATTGATATAACAATGAATATCAGCAGAAAAAAGAGTAGTTAAATAGACGTTAAGCTGATATTCGGACAGGTATTAAGATGTCTAGAACGGTAACCTAAATAGAAAAATTCCGCTTATTAGCTAGATGTGAGAAATATATATATCGGCATCAGCCTGCAATAACTGAACTAACAGTAAAACAAATGTTGAGATATCTAAGAGGGAAAGGGTGGAAGAGAAAAACAAATATGAGTAAAGTCACAGTGGGCAGTGCTACAAAGTATCTAGTGAAAGTAGCACACAATGTATACTGAAAGCTGTTACCATATAAGGAAAAATAACACCCTCTATAATTATGTGTCCCGTGCCTTCGAGGGCACCTAGCTCCAACCCCCCAGATATCTAGTTGTAGAGGCAAATCAATATAGGGTAGAATCTGAAGAAATAAGAACATAGAATAAAATGGCGCAGTCACCAGTCTGTGTGCTGCACTAAAGATCCAAGAGGTGCAGCACACCACAGTCCTCTGACGCGCGCGTTTCGCTATACCTAGCTCGTCAGAGAGGACAACCGTCAGCTAAAGATATTTGCTCTTCTAGCCTTTCCTGAAATCCTGGAAAGATTTCAGGCTGGCCTATCTCATAAGCTTCTTCAAGCCTAGAAGTTAGGTCAGTTCGGTGTTGACTTACCTTTTCTCTTTGGTCGAGATACTCTTGTGATTCCTGCTCATTGAGCGGATGATCGAAGGTGATAGATGCTTCTTCGATTTTACACGAGCCTTCTTCAACGTTGAAGGGATATACAGATAGGATAGTGAATAATCCTTCTGGGGAGGAATGGAATATTTGATCGACAATTTCGTCCTCAGTTAAGTATTCTTCAGGGATGAGGCCTATAATTTGGTTTTGGAAACCAAATGTATAGTACTCAGCATCCAATGCTAGACCTAATAATGTTCCTTTTGGTAAAGTAACACTATTGGGTGTAACATTGTTGACCATGATATAGGTGGGATTCTTACCAATATTTACCATTGGTGTATGTGTTACCACAATCCCTAATTGTTGTATCCTGTTGGATAAACAGATTAGGGCATCAGAGTTTTCCAATCTCTGACCCTTCTTTACCCGTAAGGGTAAAAGAAAATTACTTGTCCCTTGGGGAATGGTTGTCATCTGGTACTTGGATACTTACCGCATATGGGAGTATTTGTCCTGATTTCAGGGCGTCTTCCTCGTGTAGGTATCCACAAGGATTACCTTTTAACCTTGTCCACAAGTTAGAATTAATCAGGTCAAGGTGTTTTGCAAAGCGATGTATGACATCATTGCCAATGTAAACCTGATAGCGAGGTTCGTTTATCACTAGGAATAAATGTTTAACTGTCTTATTTCCAATGGAAATAGGTAGTAAACATTTTGCTATCACATTGTGACTCTGATTCGCCATCCAGGTTCTGGATCCACCTGTCATGTGGGGAAATGTACCTGATCATTTTAGGATTAGCGATCTGTTTTAACAGACTTCTGCTAATATTGCTGTTCTCACACTTTAAGTCCAGCTTTGCATTCCTACTTCTTCCTAAGTCATTTATTTGCATAGGAAAGAATAACTTGTTATTAACCCTTTCAATTCTGGCAAGGAATTGAGCATGACCTGCCAGATCTACAGATTCAACATAGTCCCTATGAAGAGAAATGGTTAAAACATCACCTTCCAGAGAGACATTCTGGATCCTCTCTGGAGCAATTCTTATGGAATGCTCATCTGCAGGTGCGATTGCATCATTCACCTGCAGGATAGTCACGTCAGGTGACTGACTATTCCTAAAATGTACCTCAATCGAGTCAGGTCTTTCTTATATCACATGGCAGTTACGATCAGATTGTACACGTGATTTCTCATAGGTTATGGGAACTTTAGCTTGTGACCATAAAATTCAATTCACACAGTCAATAATTGTGTTAAGTCTTCTGAGTATGTCTATACCCAGAATCCGTCGGTCATAGGGGAGATCTACCACTATCACCGGGTGTCTAAAGTTTTTGTTTCCTATTTTAAACTTTAACCAGGTATTGCCAATAACATGAAGGGCATTTCCTCCTACACTCAACAGAGCATTGGGGAAGTCTCTTAGCTTCGGCTTATCCGTTGCTAAGTCCATTACCTGCTGGAAGTAGGTATTGGATAAGATAGTGGCTTGTGAACCAGTATCTATTAACCCTTTGAAAGGCTGGGGTAGCGAATCCTGTATTTCTACAGACATATAGTACCTTCCTTCATGTTCTTCTAATTCACATAAGAATTTAGAATGTGTCAACAAATTACTTGTTTTCCATACATTACCGGTCACAGCAGTAGTTTCTACCTGTACTGAGGAATGCTCAGTCTTACCCACAGGCCCATCCTTTTTAGGAATATCTTGAACTGTCAAGCGGGAACTAGTGGTCGGCATCTCATCAGTTAACCCTTTCAGGTCTGGATCCTGGAAACTAGTGGTTGCTGGGGCTACTTTAGCCTTTGGCTGAAATGAAAAAACAGAGGAACACGTTGCGCCTCCTTCACCCGGAAGTGAAGTGACGGATAGGCAATAGGTTTCCTAACACAACTATTGTTTATTTGACTGTTAGTACCTGGAAAGGAAACAGGGTTAGGCATTACATCTACTGATAACCTAGCCTGTTTAGTCACAGAAACTATATTTGCTGCGGCACCTGTTGTTGTTGCAGTTGCACAGGCGGCTCTGCAATTGGAGCTGTCCCTAAAAAAGGATTTCTGGCAAAGACTTGTTAATCTTTGTCATTTCCTCCATTAATTTGCCCATCTGGTCTGTCAATTGACCAACCTGACGACGCAAATTATTTCCCCCATTGCCGTTTTGTCTTTGCCCATTAGAATTTGGCTGGGATGGCTGAGACTGTTGGGAGTTACTGGAAGTAGATTGGTTGTTTCTGTTTCCATATCTCCTATTTCCCTGAGGATTCCTTCTCCATTGGGAATTGCCTTGGTTCTTATTAACCCAGGGGCGTTTATTCCCATTGGCATTGGATTTTCCAGAGTTATTAGAGGAATTTGCAGAATTGCTTCTGGCGTTTTCCTGTTTCTGAGGTTTTGGTGTTTTCAAAACCTCGGAATAGGTCCTCTTTTTCTGTTGGGTTTCTAAACCTAACTGAATTTTAGTCTCTGACACCATTTTATCACCAGGTTTCTTAACCTTTGGCTGATTTTCGTCATGTGCATGGTGTATAGTATACAATTTCATGCACTGACTGACTAGCCATTCTAATGGTAACTTACAATCGTAATCTCTTGCGAGATTCATTTGTATGTTTACCGGCATGGCATGAAAATACAGATCTTTGAAGTCTGTGCTTTCATACCTGGGTTTTCTTTGGGCCACGGAGTATGCATTTTTAAGAATTATTAAAAATTCTCTGGGGCTTTGATCTGGACGGCACTTTAAGTTATAAAGCGCCTTCTTTGCAGAAGCAATGGTTTTATACTTACCATATTCCATGATTATTTCATATTTCATCTTGGACCAGGACATTAACTGTATAGCTTGAAGAATTTCTAGATAAACACGGCACATTGAATCAAAGGTCCATGTAATGAACCATTTTTTATGAATGTCATCATACATGCCCAATGAATTCATTGCTCTATCATAATTTTCCAGATGTTCAGGTACATTTCCTGAACCTCTAGAAAATTGTGGGACAGTCTCTCTAAGGAATTTAATAACCTTTGGCGTTTCATAAACAGGCATAGTTGATTTACGACCTCTGTTTCTGTGTTTGGGTAAACGTCTATGCGATCTGTCTGCTGAAGAGGAATTAGACTCGTACAACAGTGCAGATGGCATATCAGTTACATGGCCTTCAGAGTGGACAGTGCAATCACTTTCACTCCCATCACTCTGAGCTTCTCGTTCACTGTCACAATTCCGATCTGCATCAGAGTTCTGCCAGTGTACAGCACCATGTCTGTTTTCATTCATATCACCTTGAATTGGACTCTCCCTCTCAAGTTTGGCCAAGACAGTCTTTTTATACTGTTCTGCCCAAGATTGCCAAGATTGCTTGGCAATGTCGTGAGATGGGGAATCTTGTTCCACAGGTGATTTTTTAGAATTACTCACATCTTTTCTTTGAGACTGTTTTATGAAAACCTGGTCTGGTGTGGGAAAATCATAATAAGGAGGGGATTTACAGATAGTCCTTTCTTGCATTTTTGTGCCACTTTTTGGCACAGAATGATGACGACTACTAACCTCACTGTCTAATTTCTGACTCTCCTTTTTATACTCATCCAATTGCATTTTAAGCTGATTTATTTCCTGTGCATATTTATCCGTCAAAGCTTTCATTTCTTTTTCATGATCAGCCTGACGAGTTTTATGTTCAGCAGGTAAATCTTGGTATTTCCCATTTTGAATGCCCAGATCGTCACTGTATGTGTCCAATTTGGCATTCAGTGACTTGTTTTCATCTAACACCTTAAGAAGTGCTGTCATAAAGAAAGGCCAAGAGTGTATTATGAACGCCATTTTCCTTTCTATGTTCTTTTGTTCAGCAATTTCTTTAAGATATATTCTGTGTTCATCACTTAGAATGGTGTGTTTAGCTTCCCATTCTATGCTTTTCAACCAAACCTCATAGGTTGAATCATTTTTCATATGTTTATGAATATGAACTAGAGCATTTTTTCTTAGGTCTTCAATTATTTCAGTATTATCTGTTACAGATGCATCGCTGGCCATTTTTTTATACACTAATTTAATCGCAATACAAAACTCTTTTCTATATCAAGATTAAATTGCATGAATTACACCAATATTATTATATATGAAATATATAATTTCAACTTAAACGATGTCAGCAGTGCCTCCAATATGTGGGGATATTTATGGGATAATAATGGTAAACAGTGAGAAGTGCCCACTAATTCAATTCTCAGATCCCAAAGATCGTTATCGTGTTAAGTGAGATGTATTTCATATAGATAAAATCACAATATGTTATAAAAATAGATTTATTTATTATGACCAATAATTAACAAATAATATTATGTAACATGCGTGACAATAATCAATGAATATCCAGTATAAAATGATATGCAATACAATGGAATGGGTATACACGTTTCAATGGCTAAACAGCATTTTCTGTCAAGACTTACACGATTTATGAGGTATCCTGACAGACATAGAAAGCGAAGGGCCATAAAACCCTGGCTAACAGTTAGATCAACTGAATAACCCTTTCAATGCTGGCTAGATCTCCTAGGTAATTAAGATCTATTCTTATGTAATTTTAAATAAATTAACATTTAAACCAGTTCATTAGTCATTTCCTGTAACCATCCAATTAAATAATCTACCAGATTTTATAAGCAGATTTTTAATTTGCCTAAAAAGATATCTTATCTTATATTAGAGCAAATCAATACACCTGGATAAAAACAGTGGTATGCTAACATGTGATAATATCACATTAATATGTAATTATTCTTAATTCCACCTGCAGAATGGAATGCTTATAACTATATATTCTTTAGTTAACTAAGATTTCTTAATATGGAAATCTGACTGTGATTTATCCAGTCATATATCATGCTATTAGTACATTTTAATTAATTTAATTAATTAAATGAAACCAGTATAATTACCAGTTGAGTAGATATTTCATCCGATTGGTAGATAGTCTCAGGAACTTATTTGGATGTCTGTAGGTTCATGAGTTATGGTGAAAGGTGGTGTTGGTTAGAAAGTCAGTAAAATTCTAAGTGTTAGAGTTTTAAGAGTAGAGTGTTAGTCTCAGATGTTGTCCTGGGTTTCTCTGCATGTCCGAGTTGGAGTCCCCAAACTTCCAATTCCTCTTCCCTCTCTCTTCTCTTTGTCTTAACTTTTAAAGGGCCAGACTCTCTGTACGTCATTAGTTGATAACCCAATAGGAAGCCATAGGTGTGTCCAATCTAGGGATCGCGATTTAGGTATTTCATCCATAGATGGCAGTCTCGTCTAACGAAACCTTCCTATCCAGGAAAGAGTTAACTTTTCTTGGTGGCTATTTTGACGTCATTTTGCTTTATCTTTATGGTTGCCATAACTTACGTTTTCTATCACTTCAAAGGGTTTTCTCTTAGTTTTGTCCAGACTTAGTTTCCGCAATTCCTGCTATAATTTCTAATATGACCGTTCGTAAATTAAGTTTCACCTTAAACTACAATGGGAGGTTATACAATATAAAAAGTTAAATTAAATTATTTAATCTTCTCTGTCACAAATGTCTGGGTTTAGAATTGATTATATTCCATTAGCATTTTAGACAGTCTGTCCAACCCCCATTCTCCTTATCACTTAGTTTGTATATACTATGCATTCCTTTAGCTCTGGGAAAGTGGTTAGTTTTACAGATAGAAATCTTGTATCTTTTGTTAGCTTGAAAATAACAAAATGGAGTCTGCTCTGTTCAAAAGTGACTCAGCATATACACTTTTTTTTTTTTTCAATGTATAATCTTTATTGTTTTATAAAGAGGTAACAATAGGGGAGTCAAATTCCCCACACAACATAATACAGTATAGTACGAAATATATGGTGATAACATGTGCAGTAGCCTTATTGTCTCGATGCGCGTTATACATGACTTTATGCAAATATACACCATCGTGAAGGAAGAAGCTGTCTGATGCATTAAATACATATAGTGATACTCAGGTAAAAATATTACTATTGAGGTAGCCTTGAAGGTTAGACAGTTGTCACAATATTTTAGACACGCCTGAACTGAACCGCTCTTCCTTCTATATCATTGATATCTGCATGGTATACAAACCATGTACACAATAACAGGATAGCAAATATGAAAGCATAAAATTTAAAAGAAAATCAAAACTGTGAAAGTAACGCGGGGACAACTCGACCGGTTTGGGTAGAGTACGTAGTGTCGCCAACATTGTTAACTGATAGACAAGGTGACCTTGCCAGGTGTTGTGGTATTGTGAGAAGGCTGTAGATATTTAGCCAAAGTTAAGCAGTGTTCCTGAGTTTTCCATGACTGAGGGTGTGGACATAACATTTTTAACCCTCTTGCTACTCCATAGTAATTAGCTGTGCGTCATATACTTAGCATGGATAAGAACATACTATAATGTAAACAGTTACATATATATACATGAAATAACCATAATAAATGAAAGGGGGAGGAAAGGTGGATGGGAAGGGTACAGTAGGGCGCAGCGTGTCGTGTGTTATAATACCTTATATTATAGTGGAATATAGTATAGTAGTGGTATGATTGTGGTTTAGTAGTCTTGTAAGGTATAGTAGGATAATATAGCATAGTATCGTGTCATATAGTGGTAGGTCTTATACCATATGGAATACCTTATTCAGTCTAGTTTGCGGGTTTACTGCCCTCGATGACCTATACAGTACATATAGGGGGATGGTAAAGATCAGAGGGGAACATGTAGCTAGTGCAGCTCGTTACAGTGTAGCATGAGATTCTGTAAGAGACTCCCAATTTTTCCATCTGTCCAGAAGGTGTGACCTGTTACCCCCTTTTGCCCATTCGTATTCGTGGTGGTATGTAACCTCTACCCTACGTAGAACCTCCTTCAAGGAAGGGGACTTGGTGTCTTTCCAATGGGCTGCAATGCTAATTTTTGCTGCCACTAGTATATTTAATACTGCGTCTCTGGATGGTATATCCCGTAGGTTTGGGATAATGTGGAGCAAGTATATTTCTGGAGCTAGTGGGAAAGTAGTCTTGCAGATTGCATGAATGGTTGTTTGTACGGCCTTCCAAAAGTGTTGCAGGTTAGGACAATGCCAGAATATATGTTCTATAGAACCTAAACCAGAGTTGCAGCGCCAGCATATTGAGGGAGATTTGGGGTAAATTTTGTGAATCCTGCTCAGGACCAAGTACCATCTCATTAACATTTTAAAATAGGCTTCCCAGAGTGTGACACACTTCGAAGATTGTTTAGTGTAAGTGATGGCTTGTTCCCATTCTATGAATGTTGGGGTTACCCCTAACGATGTCTCCCACTGCTTCATATAAGGTAGTTTGGAGGGTCCGTGAATATCAGACATCGTCACGTATCAATTTGGCATGGTAACATTGTGCACCTATATTACTAAGTGACAGCGGGTCAATGTACTTAATCGATTGTGATATTAAGATATGTTTAACACGCAAATACATGGAAAAAATCCCTCGATGGCAAATTGTACCGTTCCTGCAGTGTTGGGAAAGGATGGATGCCATTTGTACCAAACAGTTTGTGTACATGTGTGACACCTAAGGCTGACCATTTAGTTGTTTGGAGGTCGGGAGATAAGGTAGAGAGGGCTGACAATGGTGCGAGGTACAGTAATTCTTCCTTTGGCCACAATGCTGTGTTCCACGAAGACCATGATTTTGTAAGATATTGTGATGTTGGGAGCGTGGAGTGTGATGCTAAGGGGGTGGATGACCATAGGGCATCATATAGGGAGTGTGAACCCCCACAAGCGGATTCTAGGTCTACCCATACTGGTTTGTGTGTGCCCATCATGACATTGAGGCTTTGCGACATCAGGGTTGCTTTGTAGTAGAGCATGATGTTGGGAACGTTAAGACCTCCTTTCTTGAATGGGCGCCATAGAGAGCGGAAAGAGATTCTTGGGGTTTTTTCTTCCAAATATGAGCGTTAATTGCCCTTTGGAATCGTTGAAGGAGCGTATTCGGTAAGGCGATAGGTAATGACCTAAATAGGTAGAGTGTATGTGGCAAAATCATCATCTTAATAGAATTTATTCTACCAAACCATGATGTATAGAGATTGCTCCAAGAGTCCATCTGTTTCAAAATATTGGACAGGACCGCTATGTGATTTTCCTTTATAGTTAGGGATTTGGAGTGCGTTAATTTGATACCTAGGTACGATATTGCGTTAGTTTGCCACGCGAATTGGTATGTGTTTTTCAGTTCGTTCACCAATTGCTTGTCAAGTCTTATGGGGAGTATCTGGGTTTTATTAACGTTATTTTTATAATAGGAGATATCTCCATATGTGGTCAGTGTTTGTAATAGGTGAGGAATGGATTCAGATGGGTTAGCTAGAAAGAGGATTACATCATCGGCAAAGAGTGACAACTTTTCTTCTCCAGCCGGGGTATCTATGCCGGGTAGCGCCGCGTCAAGCTTGATCATTCTAACTAGAGGTTCCAGACTGTGAAGAAGTGCCCTTCGCCACTTGGTCCTGGAGAGGCCTACTTGCCAGCCTTCTCCCCTGTGACTATGACTCTTTCATGTATCTGGCTTTAAAGCACCTAGTCTACCTTCAGACAGACTATTTATGTAGGCTGCTTTATTTATCTTATGTTTTAGTCACCCTGTACCCATTATAGGTGCAGGGTGTGTGTAATGTAATTGTTTATAGTGTGTGTGTGTGTGTGTGTACTGTGTAATGTGTAATGTATTGCCTGCTCTCTTGTATTGCTGAGGTTTGCTACCAACTAGGTGGGTTTGGCTATGGAGCTTGTCTAGTGCCCTCTGTTGGTAGCAACAGCAATATGCACTACCTGAATTGCAAGACTGGTTCATTTGCATATTCGGGTAGATTTGCATATTGCTAATTCTGCAGGCAGGTGAGATATTTACTGTTAAATATTGTCTCCCCCCCACCCCTTTAAAAATGTGCCATTGTGTTGTGATAAGTCACTGTGTGTTGCTTGATATGGTTTGACTGTTTGTGATTTTATTGAGGTTTCACAACAATGTTATTGTGGTGACCCTATTGGCTGGTCCCAAGGGAAATAAAGGTTTTGACAGTTCTTCTTGATCCCTCTAAATGTAGCCTTGTCTCGTTATTGGAGGGAGCTGTTATAATCACACTGGGGATTGCTATGCTCTGCATGCTCCCCTGAGCTTGAGTCACTTAGCTCTTTTAAGAGCTTGTTCCTGACACGCTCTCCTTGGAGGAGGGGTCTTCACCACACAGTCCTGGATGCTGGAGGTTCATACAGGGTGGAAGGAAGAGTTCTTTCCCACACAGTCCTGGAGGACAGAAGCTGATCCAGGGTGGAAGGAAGACGGCGAGACTCCAGTCAAGATACGGCGGTTGCGGAGTCTGCGG
Source organism: Pelobates cultripes (assembly GCA_933207985.1). NCBI lineage: Eukaryota > Metazoa > Chordata > Amphibia > Anura > Pelobatidae > Pelobates > Pelobates cultripes. The sequence continues at coordinate 63,282,692 of OW240916.1, forward strand.
TGGTTGTGGTGTCTGCTGCAGCGCTTGGAGTCCTCAGGAAGCGCTAGGAGCATCCGTCAACGGAGGGTACTCAGTCGGAGTACAAGGAGCTCCGTTACATTGGTGGCAGCGGTGGGATGGCGTCCTAGTGCGAGGAGAAGCAGCTCAGAGACACTGGTATCGTATGAGAGGTTATTGAGGGCAACGCTAGCCACTGTGCAGCGTCCCTAACTACAGCAGCATGGAGCAGGGATGGATAGAGCCCTGCGAAGAGCACCTCAACATGATACGTCGCTACGAGGACGACGCTTACATTGAGGAGGTAAAGAGGCGGTTGGTCTGCTATAGCCCAGACCTTTCGAACGAGGTGGTCCACCAAGTAATGCGCCAATTGAGTGCTGAGAACAGTGCGGCAATGGCCTTTGAGCGACAACTGTGGAGGTTGAGGATATGGACACCTAGTCTCCAGCGGCAGTGCAAGTTACAGGGAGCCGAAGGTGTCGTCCTTCCTCCACAGCGGCAGTGCAAGTTACAGGGAGCCGAAGGTGTCGTCCTTCTCCCCAGCGGCAGTGCGAATTCCAGGGGGCCGAAGGTGTCGTCCTTCCCCCCCAGCAGCAGTGTGTCCTACAGGGAGCAGAGACAGTTGGTCTCTCTCTCCAGCAGCAGGACAATGTTATGGGAGTGGAGACATGCGGTCTCCCTCTCCAGCGGCAGCCTGTGTTTCAGGGAGAGGAGCACAGCACCCGATCTCCCCAGCGGCAGCTTACCCTACCAAGGGGAGACACCAATCTCCCAGATGGCACAGAGGGGACCGTGGTCTCTGTGCCTGACCTACAGGGATGCTGGACAGCCTGTCCAGATCCCCAACTACCCTCACAGGGACAACAGGAGGAAGGGGGTAAGTACGAATTCCCCTCCCCAGCTAACTCCTAACTTGGTCCCAGGGTTAACAGGGGAGATGTTAACCCCCACTGACCCCCACATTCCCCTGGCTACTGAGCCGGACTATGTCCCAAGCCCCCCAGTGGAAGAGCTGGCAGCTGGGCAGAGTGCAGTCGGCCTCTGCCCTCCCTTTGTCCCTTGTCCAGAGCCTGATGTCCTGCAGGCTACACCAGCAGAAGAGCTGGCATCAGGGCAGAGCGCCGCTGGCCTCTGCCCCTCAAGTCCCCGCAGCGTGTTGCCACATCACCCCAGAGGAATACCCAGGTGCAGTCACTGTTTGCTGTGGGTGGGCTGCTCTAATAACTGTTTGTTGTGGGTGGGCTACTCTGGCACTTGCTTATGGTCGGTGGGTGAGTCGACTAACTTAGGCACTGACCGACAGAAAGTCAGGTGCCTGGTTAGTCTTCCCCCGAAGGGGAGATATGTGACGAAGTGCCCTTCGCCACTTGGTCCTGGAGAGGCCTACAAGCCAGCCTTCTCCCCTGTGACTATGACTCTTTCATGTATCTGGCTTTAAAGCACCTAGTCTACCTTCAGACAGACTATTTATGTAGGCTGCTTTATTTATCTTATGTTTTAGTCACCCTGTACCCAGTGGTGTATCCTGGTTTTGTGCTGCCCTAGGCAGGACAAAACTCAGGCACCCCCCGCGCCAGCCCCACCCGCGCAACCACCACCCAACCTTCCCCCCTGCTCCGCCTTCTAAATACACACACACACACATTCACTGACAGATACGCATTCACTAGCTAACAGAAACACACACTCGCTAACAGACACACACTCGCTAACAGACACACACTCACTAACAGACACACACACTAACAGGCAAACACACACACTAACAGACATCCACACTAACAGACACACACACACTAACACTAACATACACACTAACATTAACATACACACACTAACAGACACACACACTAACAGACACACACACTAACAGACACACTAACATACGCACACTAACAGACATCCACACACACACACTAACACACACACACTAACACTAACATACATACACACACTAACATACACACTAACAGACATCCACACACACACTAGCAGACATCCACACACTCACTAGTGTTTTTTTTTTTTTTTATTTAACCCCCCCCCAGCCTCCTTACCTTTGGTAATGCTGGGGGGGGTTCTTCCTCTCCCTGGGGCAGCCGCTGCTAGAGTGAGGCGAATATGACGCACCCGCTCCAGCCTCACTCTGCTGGCGGCGCGAGGGAGCTGAGCAGAGCGGGGGAGTCTCGCCCGCCCCGCCCACCCAGCATGGAAGGCTGCGGACAAGACTTGGGTATTTGGGGCTTTACCCCCTGCCCAAGGCAAATGCCTTGTTTGCCTCGCGGCTAATACGCCCCTGCCTGTACCCATTATAGGTGCAGGGTGTGTGTAATGTAATTGTTTATAGTGTGTGTGTGTGTACTGTGTAATGTATTGCCTGCTCTCTTGTATTGCTGAGGTTTGGTACCAACTAGGTGGGTTTGGCTATGGAGCTTGTCTAGTGCCCTCTGTTGGTAGCAACAGCAATATGCACTACCTGAATTGCAAGACTGGTTCATTTGCATATTCGGGTAGATTTGCATATTGCTAGTTCTGCAGGCAGGTGAGATATTTACTGTTAAATATTGTCTCCCCCCACCCCTTTAAAAATATGCCATTGTGTTGTGATAAGTCACTGTGTGTTGCTTGATATGGTTTGACTGTTTGTGATTTTATTGAGGTTTCACAACAATGTTATTGTGGTGACCCTATTGGCTGGTCCCAAGGGAAATAAAGGTTTTGACAGTTCTTCTTGATCCCTCTAAACGTAGCCTTGTCTCGTTATTGGAGGGAGCTGTTATAATCACACTGGGGATTGCTATGCTCTGCATGCTCCCCTGAGCTTGAGTCACTTAGCTCTTTTAAGAGCTTGTTCCTGACACGCTCTCCTTGGAGGAGGGGTCTTCACCACACAGTCCTGGATGCTGGAGGTTCATACAGGGTGGAAGGAAGAGTTCTTTCCCACACAGTCCTGGAGGACAGAAGCTGATCCAGGGTGGAAGGAAGACGGCGAGACTCCAGTCAATATACGGCGGTTGCGGAGTCTGCGGTGGTTGTGGTGTCTGCTGCAGCGCTTGGAGTCCTCAGGAAGTGCTAGGAGCATCCGTCAACGGAGGGTACTCGGTCGGAGTACAAGGAGCTCCGTTACAGACATAAGATGAAGATCAAGGGTGACAAGGGACACCCTTGCCTCGTGCCATTGGTTATGCGAAAATTCCTTGATGTGAAGCCGGAACTAAACACTTTAGCAGATGGAGCGGAGTATAGGGCCATGATGCTGGTAATGAAAGCATTGGAGAAACCAAAGGCCGACAAAGTTTCGGACATATAATCCCAATTTAGGCGGTCAAATGCCTTTTCCGCATCTAATGCCAACAAGGCACCTGATTTATTTTTGAAGTTGGCCCAATCAATTAAGTCCATACAATATCTGGTGTTGTCCCCAACTTGCCTGCCAGGAACAAAGCCCGCTTGTTCTTCTGAGACTAACGCGGACAACAAGGGACGAATTCTATTGGCAAGCAGTTTGGCGTACAACTTAATGTCGGCATTAAGTAGTGAAATCAGCCTGAGGTTACTGCAAAATGTTGGTGGTTTATTTGGCTTAGGCAAGGTGATAATGTTGGCTTCCGGCATTTCTTGTGGGAATTTACCTGCCATTCTAATTTTGTTAAATAATGTTGTAAGGTGAGGTGTTAGTCGCGGTGCCAATTTTAGATAATAGTAGTTGGAGAGACCATCAGGCCCCGGTGCTTTGTTTTGGCAGGGATTTAATCGCATTACCCACTTCAGTTTCTGTAAAAGGAGCATCTAAAAGGTTATTGTGATGCGTCGATAATTGAGGGAGTGTGATTCGAGAGAGGTATTGTGTTATGTCTACTGCATTGGGAGTTTTTGTGTCTGAGCTATTGCGAAGATTGTACAGGTCTTCATAAAAGCTGGCCAATTCTTCAACAATCGTGTTCAGGTTATATATTCGTACGTGATCTTTGGAATATAAATAAGGGATTTTAGTTTGTAGGTATTTTGCTTTCAGTTGATTAGCCAAAATCTTGCCTGCCTTATTCCCTGAAATGTAATACGTTTGTTGAGTTTTACGTGCTTGATTAGTGTATAGTTGTGTTTGAAGAAGATGAATATCCTGTTGTACTTTGGTAATTTGACGGGTGACTGACTTAGAAGGGGAATGTTTGTTGGATTCTTCTAACTTCCTAAGGGTATGGCGAAGCGCAGTCTCTTTAGAGATTGATTTTTTTAGCTATGGAACCCAGTTTGATGAAGTGACCCCTGACAACTGCTTTGTGTGCCAGCCATTGAGTTTCTACCGTGGTATCTTCAGTGGAATTAGCATCAAAGTAATTATCTAGTACCGTGGAAATATATTGAGTGTCGGCAGGGTTGTCAAGGAGAGATTCATTCAAGCGCCATTTACCTCTTCCTGTTGTGGGATATGGCACTGCTAGCGTAACCAGGATGGGGGCATGATCGGACCATGTCCGAAGCCCAATGGATTGGTCCTTAAGATGTGGGAGGGTATGTTTATCGACTAGGCAGAGGTCGATGCGTGTGTACGTTAGATGGACCTGTGAGAAGTATGTGTAATCACGTGCTGTTGGGAATAAATTTCTCCAGGTGTCATATAGATCTTGCTCATGAAGGAGCCGAGAGAACAGTTTACTATGGTGAATAGATAATTTATTGGGAGGTTTATTTTTGACGCGTTGTATATCTAGAGAGGGCATGAGGGTACAATTACAGTCGCCACAAATGATAACATGGCCCTGTTTAATGGAATTTATTTTCTTAATTGCTTTATTAAGAAATGAGAATTGAGCTTCGTTAGGAGCGTATAGCGATACCACAGTTACTTGAATACCATTTAGTTCGCCTACTAGAACCAGTAAACGGCCAGCTGGGTCAGCGAACTGTTTTTGAGCTGTGTAAAGCCAATCTTTGTGGAAAAAAAATTGCAACACCTTTGGACTTGTTTGGTGAGTAAGCGTGATACACTTGTGGGTACATTGGAGAACGGATCTGAGGAGGGTTACGGTTCGCGAAGTGTGTCTCTTGGACACAGACAATCGCGGTTTCTGCTTTATGCATGTCCTTCAATAGTTGCTTTCGTTTGTAGGGGCTATTGAGGCCTTTGACGTTAAGGGAAAAGATTTGTAGTGTGTTAGGCGGCATCTATTTCATAAAGTGAGGAGGCAATTGGGACAGTTGTCGCATCTTAGTTTAGTTCCGTACGGTATAGCACCCCTAGAGGTATACATCATTGCCCAGTCTGGGGGCATGGAAGCCAAGATAATATTGGGATCACTCACAATATTCCCTTCATAGTGGATACTCTCAAATATCATGGAATGATCTAGTGCGGTGTGGACAAAAAGGCCTACTTGTGAAGTTGGAAGTGGAGGGGGAGGGGAAGGGAAAAAACCAGGGATGAACAAACAATAACACAGGTATATACAGGGAGTGCAGAATTATTAGGCAAGTTGTATTTTTGAGGATTAATTTTATTATTGAACAACAACCATGTTCTCAATGAACCCAAAAAACTCATTAATATCAAAGCTGAATATTTTTGGAAGTAGTTTTTAGTTTGTTTTTAGTTTTAGCTATGTTAGGGGGATATCTGTGTGTGCAGGTGACTATTACTGTGCATAATTATTAGGCAACTTAACAAAAACAAATATATACCCATTTCAATTATTTATTATTACCAGTGAAACCAATATAACATCTCAACATTCACAAATATACATTTCTGACATTCAAAAACAAAACAAAAACAAATCAGTGACCAATATAGCCACCTTTCTTTGCAAGGACACTCAAAAGCCTGCCATCCATGGATTCTGTCAGTGTTTTGATCTGTTCACCATCAACATTCCGTGCAGCAGCAACCACAGCCTCCCAGACACTGTTCAGAGAGGTGTACTGTTTTCCCTTCTTGTAAATCTCACATTTGATGATGGACCACAGGTTCTCAATGGGGTTCAGATCAGGTGAACAAGGAGGCCATGTCATTAGATTTTCTTCTTTTATACCCTTTCTTGCCAGCCACGCTGTGGAGTACTTGGACGCGTGTGATGGAGCATTGTCCTGCATGAAAATCATGTTTTTCTTGAAGGATGCAGACTTCTTCCTGTACCACTGCTTGAAGAAGGTGTCTTCCAGGAACTGGCAGTAGGACTGGGAGTTGAGCTTGACTCCATCCTCAACCCGAAAAGGCCCCACAAGCTCATCTTTGATGATACCAGCCCAAACCAGAACTCCACCTCCACCTTGCTGGCGTCTGAGTCGGACTGGAGCTCTCTGCCCTTTACCAATCCAGCCACGGGCCCATCCATCTGGCCCATCAAGACTCACTCTCATTTCATCAGTCCATAAAACCTTAGAAAAATCAGTCTTGAGATATTTCTTGCCCCAGTCTTGACGTTTCAGCTTGTGTGTCTTGTTCAGTGGTGGTCGTCTTTCAGCCTTTCTTACCTTGGCCATGTTTCTGAGTATTGCACACCTTGTGCTTTTGGGCACTCCAGTGATGTTGCAGCTAGCTCTGAAATATGGCCAAACTGGTGGCAAGTGGCAGCTGCACACTTGACTTTTCTCAGTTCATGGGCAGTTATTTTGCGCCTTGGTTTTTCCACACGCTTCTTGCGACCCTGTTGACTATTTTCAATGAAACGCTTGATTGTTCGATGATCACGCTTCAGAAGCTTTGCAATTTTAAGAGTGCTGCATCCCTCTGCAAGATATCTCACTATTTTGACTTTTCTGAGCCTGTCAAGTCCTTCTTTTGACCCATTTTGCCAAAGGAAAGGAAGTTGCCTAATAATTATGCACACCTGATATAGGGTGTTGATGTCATTAGACCACACCCCTTCTCATTACAGAGATGCACATCACCTAATATGCTTAATTGGTAGTAGGCTTTCGAGCCTATACAGCTTGGAGTAAGACAACATGCATAAAGAGGATGATGTGGTCAAAATACTCATTTGCCTAATAATTCTGCACTCCCTGTACAAAGGAAACCCTTGACGGGTTTCACATAAACCGTCATCCGTAGGATATGCAAGAACATATCCCATGGCGACCTAGGGAGGTCTTGTGGGCTCCTCCCGACCAATGACTCATAAAAAAATCTTCATGGTATGAGTACTTGTTTATCTATCTTAATGTATGCTATAAAGCCATCCTTGCAATATAACGGGTGATGCCATAGTCCAACCGCAGTAGTAGAGACTTCTAGGTACAACACAAGGTGTGGTAGCAGATGCATAAGTTATACCGCTACGCCCTGCGGCATCGTCATCGGTTAGGCATTGTTATGACTGGTTGCTAATTATAGTGTGGTTACTCCATCTGGGTATGTGCGCCCATGTTGGTTAAGCTTGTTTGCAGCCTAAGAAAATATATCAACCCCAGGACTGGAGCCCCAGTACCAGGGGTGAAACATTGTTATGAACTACAATATACAGACGTGCAAGGAAGACATAGCGCCGCCCTAGATGGGATTAAACATATTAGGCATGCTACCATACATTGTATAAAGCACTCATAATATTTGCAAATCATGTGGGCTATTACTTTTCTACAGAGCAAGTTGTGCATGTGGCCCGATCATCCAGATCAATTTTTAGTTTAGGGTTGAGATAGGTATACTGGAAACTCGGTATTGACTAAGCTATATGCAGGATATATATATCGAGTACCTTCTTTAAGATGGGACTTTGAAGGGCACCCAGATTATCAGTCTGCACAGCGCTATGCAAGTGAGCCATAAAGTATCATATTCCCTTCTGTGGGCCAGGCTAGAACATATTGGCAGTAGCTTTGTATATAATGTGCGCATCAATATAAACTATAAAAGTATACATGACCTAAACTGAACAATATTCTCAACAATACTAGCCTGAGCTCACAGATATAAAATCAGAGATAATGCTGTAATCTCAATTACATATCCAAGGTACTTAACAATACAAAATATTTATCTATTACATATCCAAAAACACCAGTTTTTTATTATTTACCCAAAGTTCATAAAAATAAATATAACCCCCCAGGTAGACCAATTATCTCAGGAATAGACTCTATCTCCTCAAGAGTTTCGGAATATATAGATAGATTGTTACAACCAATTGTGGTTAAGAATCCATCTTATTTAAAAGATACTATTCATATGATGCAAACTCTTGACAAAATTGAATGGCAAGATGACTATCTATTAGTAACTTGCGATGTCAGTTCATTGTATAGCATTATACCTCACCATTTGGGAATTAAGGCAATAAAAATTTTTTTAAACAAATCCGATTTTAAAGAGATACAAATAGATTTTATATTAGAAGGTATTTTATTAATTTTAACAAACAATTATTTTTGGTTTAAAGATACTTTTTTCTTACAAATTACAGGTACGGCGATGGGCACTAAGTTCGCGCCAAGTTATGCAAATTTGTTCATGGCATACTGGGAAGAAACAATAGTTATTCAAAATGCACAATCTGCAAACTTAGTGTCCTATTGCCGTTATATTGACGATATTTTTTTTATATGGAAAGATAGTGAAACACAACTTAATAAGTTTTTGGAACATTTAAATCATAATGAGTGGGGAATTATTTTAACGTCCACGTATAGTAATAACCATATGAATTTTTTAGATTTTGAATTTTTTTTTAGCAGAATCAAAATTACATACAAGGAATCATTTTAAAGAAGTAGACGCAAATAGTTATATTGAAAAGAATAGCTGCCATCATACTCCCTGGCTAGACAACGCTCCTAAAAGCCAATTTTTAAGAATAAGATGTAACTGCACCCAGGATAATGATTATATAATACAAGCCGAAAAAATCAAAGAACAATTTGTAGAAAAAGGATATAATCCAATAGAGTTGACAACCTGTATGGAAGAGGTTAAATTAGTAAAGAGAAAAGACCTCATTGGATATAAAGGGAACATAACAAAAAAGAAAAGAGATTTGAAAAATACTGGTCAATCAAAAATTCCCTTTATATGCAATTACAGTGGAAATAATACAAAGATAAGAAGAATTATCCATAAACATTGGTCTATACTACAAGAAGATCCTATTTTAAAACAGATTCTACCTTCTAAACCAATGGTAGTATATAGAGGGTGTAAAAATCTAAAGCAAATGGTTGTGAAAAGTAGTTTTACTACCAAACATAATGAACATTTTTTAAATAAAAATAAAGGTTTTTACGGATGCGGTTCCTGCCTAGCCTGCAGGGAAACTAACCAAAAGAAAAGACACATCACCTCCTTTCAATATCAAAAAGATAAAACATTTATGATAAGAAACCAGTTAACATGTTTTTCTAAAAATGTTATTTATATTTTAAAATGTCCCTGCGACCTTATATATGTAGGAAGAACAATTAGAAATGTACACATAAGGATCGAAGAACATATTAGAAATATAAAAAAAGGATTGGAAACACATATAATATATATCATAATAAAGATCCAAAGAATATGTCCTTTTGTGCAATAAAAGCAGTACACAGAGATTGGAGGGGGGGCGATTTTAATAAAAAAAATTGGGGAAGAGGAGATGAAGTGCATCTACAACTTAAAAACATTAATCCCATACGGACTTAACCAAGATTTTGAGCTATGTCACTTCTTATAAATTGATTGATGGTTTTAACATATTTTAGTATATTTTAATATGGAAAGGAGGAAAGAAAAAATAAAACTCTCCACTTCTATTTTGTATAATAATATTAAATATAGGTATTTTTAACACAGAACATTAGAAAGATATTGAATTATTGTATCTATTTTATCACCTGTATATGCACTATGGTAACATTTGCATGGTCACTTTATGAAAAATTCACTGTCTTTTTAAATTTACTGTTTTTTTAAATTCACTGTTTTTATAAAATAAGCATGGTCACTTTAAGGACCGGGAGTTTAAATATATGGTTGTATTTTAGTTGAACTAATATGTTAAGGTGATTAATTGGTATTTACTATGATTATTCACAGAGAAATATGAATTCATTATGTTTCATAATATAATTCATCATGCCCTTGTCCATATGTGTATGAGATATTGTGGTGTGGAGGGAGACCAGGAAGAGGTTTGGAACGCATATCTGCGTTCCATCTAAGTGCCCTACTATGTGAATTGAAGGTAGCAGGAGTGGAACGCACTGTGCGTTCCACTCAGAGGGAAAACCCGGAAGTGACGTCCGAATCCGGAAGTGACGTCATAATATCGGCGCGACCGGAAGTGAGAAATGGATGCAAATGAAGACATGGAAAGCATGAATGCGTTCCACAACAGATTTTACCGCGAAATACAAGCAATTGAGGACTTATATAAGGACACTATCTGGACAGTATTATTGAAAGCTGACTGAGGAAGCCACAATTGGCGAAACGCGTATTGGCTTATCATTTATCATTTATATTTTATCCTTCTATATTCTATTTAATATTTTATGTATATATTTTTACAATAAAGTAGTTTTTCATTGTTCCATCCTCTGGATCCTCTTCTACTTATTGGAGACCACACCAGCTACAGAAGGGTTAGGATCACCCCACAGTAGATCCAGAAGCCATCTACACCAGAGCCCGGTTCCTTGGCTCTGATTTTGTGAGTGTTTCCTTGCACCTATTCACTTTAATATATATTGTAAACTGTCTACACTATTTTATATCTCTCTCTATCTCTGCAGCAATATATTGGAGAAGAGGAGAGAACAAAATTGCTCCATCCATTGTGTTTGTATTGTATGTATTTTTGTGTTGGTATAGGGGATACCACACGGGTGTTTGAGCTATTGCAGTCACCTACTGTGCCATTTGCATTTGTGGAATGCATCATCTCATGCCGCAAAGAATACCTCTGCATCAGTGGCTGCTATGGGGGTAAAAGGAGAGAAAGTCATGGTGTGGCCTCTGTGGCGTAATTAACATCGCCACTTGTGCCTAGAGAGGACTACTTGCCAGCCTCTTGCCATGTGATTATAGTCCCTGGGTGGCGGACCACCCAGAAGTGGAAGCGTGCAGGCAATTTACCTCCCAGGCTGGGAGCCTGCTGTAGGTAAATTGTCGACCGCTGATAGGGGTGGCCGTTTGTGCAAACGAACACGTGGTGGCGGCCATCTTTTTTCAGCCGAACGCGGTCAGCGGTGTGTGTAGCCAAATTCATGGAACGGAAATCGGCTACACAGTTCCACGTACACCGCTGACCCTTACTAAGTTTGCAGCCGCAGAGACTAAGTCCCGTTCAGCGATGGGACTTAGTCATTTTTTCAATGTGAAATTGACCGACCGCACAGCCCATCAGTCATAAAGGACTTCCAGCTAACTTTTTAACCCCTGGACGGAATTGGCTGAATTTTGGATATGTGTGTAATTAAAGTATGCTGATTATTATGTAACTTTTAAGAGTGAATGTATATTTTTAACGTTACGGTGTAAAAAGTGTATGTTTCCTGCCTGTGATAATTACTTTAACCCATTGTGTTCAGTAATTATATCACAGGAAGAGGGGAGTGTTTGTGTGTAGTTGCTGGGAGTGTTTTATTGTAATGTATGTATTTTTTTATTGGTTGTTTTACAAAACCCTGTGGGCGGTACTGTGTTTGTAAAATGGGCATAAAAGCAGAGTGTTTGATTAAAACTGGAGTTCTTCTTCACCCTCAATCTGAGTCCTGTCTCTTATTGGGGGAATCGGCTACAAGGGATTGCTATGCTAGTCATACTCTCTTGCTATAATCACTGAGCTCTTGTAAGAGCTGTTTTGTTCCTGTCACGCTCTCTGTGGAAAGAGAGGTTCACCCACTGGGAGCTGGATCCTGGCCTTGAGTCCAGGGTGGGTGGAGATGGCGAGACCCCGGCGCAGCTGCAGCGCTGGAAGTGGGGTCTGCAGTGCTGATGGTGTCGGTTGGAGTGCTTGGAGTCCTCAACGAGCACTAGGAGCATCAATTGGCAGAGGTACTCGGTCGGAGTGCCAGCGATCCATCACAGCCTCCATCCTCCCCTGACCTCAATCCTATTGAGAACCTTTGGAGCATCGTCAAGCAAAAGATCTATAAGGGTGGGAGGCAGTTTACATCCAAACAGCAGCTCTGGGAAGCTATTCTGACATCTCGCAAACAAATTCAAGCAGAAACTGTCCAAAAACTCACAAGTTCAATGGATGCAAGACTTGTGAATCTGCTATCAAATAAGGGGTCCTATGTTAAAATGTAACGTGAACTGTAAATATGTTTAAACAGTTAAAATGTTGTTATAAGTTTGATTGAAATAGCTTTTGATTTCAGTAAATATACTGCAAACACAACAAATAACGATTTTCAGTTCTTTACAACCTATAAGGTGTTTTGAAACTTACTGTGCATAATAATTTGGAACAGTGCATTGTAAGTTTATTATGTTTAAAAACAAATACTGTTATCATTAGGAGGTTTGTTCAATAAAATTTGAATTGTACTCTTAATAGTTGATAACATGAGAATTATGCTGACTGTTATTTACATCAATTATTTAGGTAAATGAGAAAAATATAATTTGCATAATAATTTGGAACAGGGTGTAATGAGCCTGACAACCCTGGTTTGAGAATCAGACCATTTTAACTTGTCAGTTATATCCATGTGTTTTAAAGAAAGCAGCTATGCAAGGGGTTTCATCTTGTATTAGTAACGCCGCGGCAGCGGCATGGCATGCTTCAATTATATTTTTGTACTGGGAAAGACTGCCGGCAGTAAGTTAATATTAGTGAAGCACTGCAGCTCTCTGATTACATGGTTTAGGCAGCCGCGAGGCTCTTTTACCGAGAGGCCGCCTAAATCGCCTAATTAGAGAGCCGCCTCTGGCCAAGAGATCCTGTTTATGTGCTGGATATCAGTATATCACTGAGCTCTACAGAAATAGAATAAAGTGCAATATGTAAGTGTATCACACATCACCTCACCAATACAACACACAGGACTGGGCAGTGTGTTAGTATATCTCAGCCAATCCACTGCTTTCCCATAGGAAAGCATTGAGAAGCTATTGCGCATGCATGGCAAAATGCTGCACGGCTCCAATCAGCATCTCCTTATAGAGATGCATTGGATTAATGAATCTCTATGGGAAGTGTACAGCGTGGCACTAATCATCAGAGCTGCACATTATGCAGCACTGACCCAGAAATTACCTCTAGCGGCCATCTGAGGAGTGGCCACTAGAGGTGATCCTAGGCTGTAATGTAAACACTGCTTTTTCTCTGATAAGGCAGTGTTTACATTAAAATGCCTATAGGGAAAGACTATATGACACCAGATTAAACACATTTAGCTGTAGTTGTTCTGGTGATTATAGTGTCCCTTTTTTTTATCCTGTGTACATTACTACTTTAAAACAGTAGATTTTATTAGCAGGGATCAGTATTTCTAAATCTACATGGCTCACTTCTTAAGTAAAAAAAAAAATTGCTAGGATTTAATCTGCTAATCAAATGTCACTTTAGTGAGAGAGAATCCTTACAATGATGATAGAGAAAAAAGATTAAAAAAAAAAAAAGCCGAGCAAATTTCTAGATTTTTAGAACACAACTTTAATTTGCAGATTTATTTTTAATAAATGTGCACATTACAAGTATTGTACTGTTCCCCACCCCCTCTCTTTAAAAAAAATCTTCTTCATTACAAGATTTTTCTATTTTGCAGATTTTTTTTATATATGTACACATTGCATTTATTGTACTGTGCCTCCCAAAAAATAATCTCACTCATTACAATCTTTTTTTTAAATTATTTTGCAGATTTTTATTTTTTTATTTTATAAATGTACACATTGCATTTATGGTTCTGCCCCCCACACCCCCCCCTAAAAAAAATCTCCCTCATTACAATCTTTTTTTTTATTATTTTGCAGTCTTTTTGTTTTTTTATATGAACACATTTCATTTGCTGCCCCCCAACCCTTCCCTCTAAAAAAATGTTTCCTTCATTACAACTTTTTTTTTATTTTGGAGACTTTTATTTTCTTTTATATACAAACATATTGATTTAATGCCCCCACCCCCTCCTCCTAAAAAAATGGCATCTCCCTTATTACATTACAATACATGACCACATTGCATTTACTGTGCTTTTACTCTTTATCCTATCAGATAGTTACAACTGGTCTTAATGTATAGAGAGGGTAGCAGTGGCGTACACACAATCTATGGGTCCCGGTGCAAAACTGATCCGTGGGCCCCTCACCCTCCCAGATAGACAGACACACACACATACAGATACACATACATACATACACACATATACAGACAGACAGATACATACAGACCGTCACACAGACAGGCACACACACATACAAAGACACATACATACAAACACACACACGACACACATATATACAGGCACACACACACACACGACACACATATATACAAAGACACATACATACAAACAGACAGGCACACACACACGACACACATATATACAAAGACACATACATACAAACAGACAGGCACACACACACGACACACATATATACAAAGACACATACATACAGACAGGCACACACACACACACACACACACACGACACACATATATACAAAGACACATACATACAAACAGACAGACACGACACACATATATACTAAGACACATACATACAAACAGACAGGCAGACAGACACACACAGACAGGCACACACACATACAAAGACACATACAAACAGACAAGCACACATACATACAGACAGACCAACACACATACATACATACAAAGACACATACATAAGACACACACACATACATAGAAAGACACATACATACATACAAAGACACATACAAACACACACAAAATATTTTAGTCGTCCTCCTGTTTCTTACCTTTTAAGTCCAGTGGTGGCTCAGGTTCATGGGAGTCAGAGTTCCCACTCTGACTTCCTCCTCCTTCCTCCTGCGCGGGCTCTCTGTATGCTGGGAGGAGTGACGTGCAGTCACTTCCTCCCAGCAGTGATGTCATCACAGGGGGCCCGGTCGCGCTGTTAAAGCGCCCAGCACTGACTGGGCCCCCTGACAATCCATATCCATCGGGTGGCCCTAACAGCATGGGCCACCCAATGGACCTCTTGGACGGTGGCCCCGGCGGTTTGCTGCACGGGCCAGGGTCGCAAAAGATGGAGGCGCATACCCGGTCACAAGGGTCCACAGGGCGGGCCGGGCCCCCTGGAGTGACTGGCCTGTTCGCAGCTGTGACCCCTGCGACCGCTATATGTACGCCACTGGAGGGAAGTAAAAGTGGGGTGAGGAGTTTTGGACTTTCCTGCTATTAGCGAGATCAGCAGTATGGACGGTGTTTAATAAGGACTTTACTGCTGTTACTATGCAAATAGCAGTCAGGGGCTAGGATTTACGTGTAAACAACGTAGAAACTGAGTCTAGGGGTTTATTCATTAAAGGGGTACTATAGTCACCCAGACCACTTCAGCTCAATGAAGTGGTCTGGGTGCCAGGTCCCTCTAGGGTTAACCCTGCCTGATGTAAACATAGCAGTTTAAGAGCAACTGCTATGTTTACATTTGGGGTTAAGCCAGCCTCTAGTGGCTGTCTTCCGGACAGCAACTAGAGGCGCATCTGCGACACTGGAGGCATTTAATGCCTCCATCACGCAGAGCGTCCATAGCATGCGCATTCCGCTCCGCTGACGTCAGACGGGGGAGCTGACTGCTGTTGAAGAAGGTGAGTAACTGAAGGGGATTTATCCCTTTCAGCACAACGGGAGGGGGACCCTGAGGATGTGGGCACCCTCAGGGTACTATAGTGTCAGGAAAACCAATTTGTTTTCCTGACACTGTAGTGATCCTTTAAAATATAATAACATCCCATCAGCAGCTAACTTTCCTTTATTAAAAAGTACATAAAGATAATTTAACCAGTTTCTTTCACATCCTAATGAGTTTTTCATCCTTTTATCTCAGTATCCAAACACAAAAATGTTTCTGCGATCTCGTAAAATTCTTCCTGAACTACCAAAGGAGCCATGCACTCCACGAAAGTTCTCAGATTGTGATTCTCCTATAGATCCACAGACTGCAGGCAAAGGATTAAAGAAGGTAAGTCAAATAGCTTAAAAATGTGTGTTTCCCATAACGTGATTTTCAGGTTCTTACTCTTTAAAAACTATTTATTTTTAGCCTTTTAAGTTAAACAGAAGTACTCTACAGGATATGGAAAACAGAAAAATAATGCTCAGTGGTTATCATGTCAGCTAACTTTCTTGGCCAGTGAATCATGTCCAACGATTGAATGCTAATTTGCAAGTATGAACTTCTGCTTTAGCATATCAGTGCAGACCAAAAGGAGTGCAGAAATTGAGAGTCAAACCACTTGTAAACTGTTTGACAACTTACCATTTGATGACGCTAGGAGACTTCTGGCACTATGACCAGCATGCTATATTTGCTATTGTGCTTAGAGTATACATTAAATCTTCCTTCTAATCTTAAAATCAGGTCTCATTATTGACACAAGGTGCCTCATTCACATGCCATTACTAATCAAATATGTATTTCTTAGAAATTGTCGCTACAGCATGCTTCTCAAATTCAATTATCCAGCTCTCTGTTAGTCTTGATGTTTTCAAGATTTAAGATTTCCATAAGGCAAATTGCCGAATACATTACATGGCAAATTTTTAGTAACTTACTGTTAGTTCCACCTCCCCCTATTATACATACTTCATCAATTTTACTCTCATGCTATGCTCCTTCTTGCCCTGCATATGACACAAGTTAATAAAGTAGATTTTAGGGAAATATAAATATTACTGTTATTGGTAAAATCCTGGACCCTTTTTCCTTGGACTGGTTAAAGAAACAATGGCAGTGAGTAGCCAATAATAAGTCCCAAAAGTAAGGAAGCATATGCTGAAATAAATTCCAGCCTCCTTCCCTGTCCCAAAATACAGAAAGCACTTTGAATAAAGTCAGGTAATTTATTGGCATAGTTTTGTACGCCTTTAATGCACACCAGGCATACAAAAATGAGAAGTTATTGCTTTATTGTTACTCATTTATCCAGTGCTTGAATAGGGGCTTCGTGGGCCTGGAGCTGGAAATTATGATAGAGATCTAAATTTAGATTTTGAATTTGTTTGCCTTATGTGCCTGTTCTGCATCTACAACTAGATTGTGTATGTACTATATTCCAGCATATGTTTATTACATGTTCCAAACCCATAAAATTAATCTTCAGAAGCAGGCTGCACCATAGAGAAATTCACTGGGACGCAAGAGATAATTCACTTTATGGGTAATGAGGCATAGAAGTTCTGTGTCATATAACAAAAGTAACTGACTGCTTAATGACTCTCCAGTCTCTTTTACAGTTTAGTGTGAAACTCTCCAACAGATCACCATTACAGTGTTCAATGGATACCTCATTTATGGAAAAAATTGACCAGTCACAGCAGCTTGTGGCAGTCCTTCCACTCTGATACTTTCATATATAAATGAAATTAGGGATCCTGAGACCAAATAATCCTTTAACCCCTTAAGGACCAAACTTCTGGAATAAAAGGAAATCATGACATGTCACACGTCATGTGTGCTTAAGGGGTTAAAATCTTTTCTTCATTTGTTTCCCACATATGGGCTTAAAATCATCCAGATACATACAACATATGTTGCAGTTCACCATTTTGACTGCAGTCTATGTGTTTCGAGTCTGGTAAAAGTGTTTATGTACGAAACCTGTAGATTGCTGTCACATTGGTGAACCTCAAGCTCCTTATGTTGTATTTTTCTGGATGATTTTAAACCCACATTTGAGAAATGAATGAAGAAAATATTTTAAAGGATTATTTGGTCTTAGATTGCAATCATTGAAGGTCTCTGTGCAATAAGCCTGGAGTTCAATGGTCACAGGGCACATTTAGTTTCAAATATTTTTCATTATATTTTAGATTATACATACAACAATTAAAGACAAAAACAATAGAGTTCAAAAGGTAAATACATATAATATTGTTTTGTATATTTCTCAGGCTAAATAATTTGTTTAGTCAAGGTTTATCAAAAATTTACAAATTACCTATAAAAATAAACTATTAAAATGTTTCTATTATCTTTTCAAT
The DNA here is from genome assembly GCA_933207985.1 of Pelobates cultripes. Classification (NCBI taxonomy): domain Eukaryota; kingdom Metazoa; phylum Chordata; class Amphibia; order Anura; family Pelobatidae; genus Pelobates; species Pelobates cultripes. The sequence continues at coordinate 63,300,805 of OW240916.1, forward strand.
ACATTGATCATAATAGTGAATATTGTTTAAGGTATTGTTTGAATATGAAACTCCCCTCTCCATTTCAAGTTGGAATATAAGTTGTTTCTTATACTGAATGAATTCTGGAGTTGATATTTGTTTCCAAGGTCTTGCGATAATTACTTTTGCGGACATAAGACAGTGAAGAATCACTGGAGATTTCTTTAGATTTATATTAAAAACTGACATAGTGGAGTATATTGAGTCCCAGAATGAAATTATTCTTGGACAGTTCCACCAAATATGTATAATGGATCCTTCCTGGGCTAGGCATCTCCAGCAGAGTGGGGAATTAGTTGCAGATATTTGAGCCAATCTAGTTGGAACTAAGTACCATCTGTGAAGTACTTTAACCCCTTAGGGACCAAACTTCTGGAATAAAGGGGAATCCTGACATGTCACACATGTCATGTGTCCTGAAGGGGTTAAAGAAAGTTTCTATAATATTAAGGCAATGTATATGTTTTTTTTAATTAATCTCAAATGTAAACACCATTCCTTATCTGTAATTTTATGGTTTAAATCTTTTTACCATTTCTTTTTAGCTGAAGGTTCTATACTTGAGTAAGATTGTCTGAAAAATATCATGTCTATGGAGCTAGATACTTTAATCTCCCTTCTTTTAAAAATTTTATGTATTAGGTTCTTCTTGTCTCCTTCAAGCCTTAGGAGGAATTAATTCAAAAAAACTCTCACTCTTAAATAAGTGAAAATTTCTTTATCGGAGATATAAAGTTTCGATTTTAGGTTTTTAAATTAACTCAAACTAGAATTTTGGAGGAGATCCTCAAGCTCTCCAAGTACTAAGATTTAAATCAGGCATGACTCTTTTAAGGAGTCGGATATTAGCTCCCTCAAATATTTTATTAGCTATATTGAGATTCTTTTTTATTAATTGCCATTCTTCTATAAGATGGTTTACAATACTTGAATTAAATTGCATTAAATGATATTTAAGATTGGTAAAATCATCCCATATCAAGAGAGCTAAGTCCTTTTCTTCTATTCTAAATGTTTCTATCTTAAACCAGGCTGACTCTCTCGAGTTTTGGATCTGAAATGTATGTATATAGGTGATAATGTTGACCCTATATATATCCTTAATTAAAGGGTATCCCATACCTCTTTTATTTTTATTTTTTGTTAATATTTGAGATTTAATTCTTGGGGTCTTTCCTTTCCATATAAAGTTGGATATTGAATACTGAACCATATCCAACCAGGGCTTGGGAAATTTTAATGGAATCATATTAACAAGATAAGCCCATTTAGGGATAATATATGCCTTTATAGTGTTTGACTCTTCCCCACCTAGAAATCTCTAGGAGAAGCCATTCCCTAAGGATTGTATTAGTATATTTTATCATTTTCAAAAAATTGGCTTCGACTATGTCTTTGGGGTTTGCTGTTATAATGATTCCTAGACATTGGAAATCTTTCTTAGATCAGTGGAAATTGTAATTATCTTTTAAAAGACTAAAAGAGGAAGGATTAAGATTTATAGTCAAAGCTATTGTTTTATGGATATTTTATAGTTGGAGATATCCCCATATTTTTGCATCTCCTGCATCAGGAAATCAAGTGACATAGTAGGATTAGTAATAGAAATTAGAACGTCGTCTGCATACAAACAAATTTTCAATTCAAAGTCACCTTTAATAATACCTCTTATGTCAGGGTTGTTTCCAATAGTGATCGCAAGCTGCTCAATAGAAAGAACATATAAGAGGGGAGACAGGGAGCAACCCTGCCTAGTCCCATTTGTAATATCGAACCATTCTGTACAGAAATCAGATCCCACTATTCTGGCTGTTGGACAAATGTATAAAACTCCGATAGCATTTGCTATGCATCCTTTGAGTCCAAAAGCTGCTAAGGTTTTCTTCATATAACCCCATCCAACCCTGTTGAAGGCCTTTTCTACATCCACCGATAGGGTCAAAAGGGGAGTCCCTGAGGATTGAGCGTATTCAAGGACATCAATCATCCTACGAGTATTATCACTAGAATGCCAGCCCTTAACAAAACCTATTTGATCAACATAGTTCAAATCAGGAAGTAGTGGAGTTAATCTTCGGGCTAAAACTGAAGCATAAATCTTGACATCTGCGTCAATTAGTGATATTGGTCTATAATTTGTAATATCTGTTGGAGGTTTATTCAGTTTCAAGATAGGTTTTATGTTGGCTTTTAATAACTCTTTTGTTATGTTGCCTGTAGTGACAATTTCATTGAATGTTGCTGCTAATTTTGGTGAAATAATATCTCTGAATATTTTGAAAAACAAATTCGAGAAGCCATTAGGGCATAGTGTTTTTGAAGTTTGAAGATTGTTTATAACTGAGTTCACTTCTTAATGTGTTATCTCTTGATTTAGTTTGTTTTTGTACTAAAGTGATTTTTGGAAATTTTATTTTTTTCTAGGTAATTATCTATGGCGACCTCTATAGGACTATCTTCTAAATTAGATAGCTTCTCTTAATATTTCCTCAAGGAGTTACCAATACTATCTGGCGTCAATAGAACATTATCCCCTTCAATAATTTTATAGATCTTGTTATGTGCTTTGTTTTTTTTTAAAAATCTATTTGGTAATATTCTATCAACTTTATTGTTGCGATAATAGATTTAATTTTAAGTCTTTTCAAATTAAATTCAATCCTCTCAAGGATCTTTTGGTTTATCATATTTTTATTTTGTTTGATGAGATTAACGTTTTTTAGTGAATATTTCTCTTTATCCTGGGCTGTTAAATTATATAGTTTTATGTTAAGGTCTGACAGGCCAATCCCTCGATCTTTTCTTTGTTGACTCGCTAATTTTATTAAATGACCTCTGATTACAGCCTTCTAGGTGCACCGCAGATATGTGTTTGATGAAAATTAACCAGAACATACATCTAAGAATAACTCAGAAATATTTTTAATATAGTTTTTTTTTTTTTTTGCTAATATAGACTCATCAAGTTTCCATGGTGGAGGAAGTTTTCTCCCTGTTTCTTTTATTTCTAATATAAGAATTTCATGATCAGACCATGCATTAACTTTTATACAAACAGATTTTACTTTTTTAACTAAATCAGTATCTCCCCAGCACATATCAATTCTGGCCAAGGTTTTATGGACTGTGAAAACATGAGTGTAATTACGTTCTGTAGGATGAAATCTCCAAATATCATAGATGTCGTTTCTTTTAGCAAGTCTACAAAGTGAGGATGCTTGTTTAGCGAGATTTTTATCCATTCGTTGGCCAGATTTCAGATTTTTTATCTAGATTTGGGTCAGAAACACAATTGAAATTTCCTGCAATTAATAATATTCCTTTGCGGATTGTTTCAATTCTTGTAATTATTTTAGACAAGTAATTTACTGGAGCTCTATTAGGAAGGTATATATTCACTGATATTTCTCCATTAGCTTTCTATATTCACAGTTTCTAGTCAAAGATAACCTTGATATACCAAACAACATCACACTAAAAAAACATTTACAACAAGGCAACATAAATTTATGTATGTTAAAAAACATTATACAGGAAAAACCGTTGCAAAAATTGCAGCGATAAAAAGTTGGAGTGAAAAAAATCTCCAACAGCAAGGTATCAGATATGATACCCACAGGGAGGGAGATAAACTGATGAGTATTTTACTTATTGAAAAGGATCTTTAGATGTCTCAATCATTTCTTAGCTTCTTTCTCATTTCTTATCTGTTCCTTCCCTTTCACTTCTCCTTTTGTTTCCATACTCCCTTTTTCTTTCTATTTAGCTTTAATTCTTTCCTCAGATTCCCATCTCTTCGCTCGCTTTTCCTCCTCCGTTCCTTATCCCTTATCTTCTCATCATCAAAGATCCCTTTCTTAGACTTCTCTTTATATCTTTCTTTCTATTGTCTATCTTTATCTACCTAGGATTATAAATTGTATATATGTGATAAAATTACATTAATAAGAATAGATTTCTAGCATAGATATTTATATTTTATATTGTAACACACCACCTCTTTTCCAGGTAGGATTTTGTCACAGATCTTGTAACCACAGCATTCTAGGGTAATGAAAGTCCAGGACACATCCAGCTCAATTTTTCAGATTTATTCTGTGAAATATATATATATATATATATATATATATATATATATATATATATATATATATATATATATATATATATATATATATACACATACACACACACACAGGTGTTCCAAAATGAAAAATAAACAAAGCAAAATTCCTTGCTCTTGCTTGAGCACTTACTATACACAGCAAATCCCTACCTGGAATTGGGTGGCTTTCCCACTTGCCAATTTACAAAAAGTATAACTGCAAGACACCATTCCTCTGGCTTTTCCTCCTCACTCTGCAGCATGCTGATCCCTTTTTTTTAAAAGCCTGCTAGCTAATTGATCAGATACAGGTGAGGTGCAATTAGACATAAGTGAAACTATTAAGCAAAATAAAAGTTCTGGTCTGACTATTACTTAGCAGCTGGTGTTATTGGAGCACTGGCCCACCCTGCTCTCTAAGTGCTCCGCCCCAGTGACCCATACCGTGGTTTGCAGAGTACAAGTGATGCATCTTGCAAACCTAACATCTCTCCCTGGGACATTTAACTCTCAAACCTCAGGCTGCTGTTCAGTAAATCAGGCCTAATGTATACAATGTATACCAAACCACATTGTAGCGGAGATGCAATATTACCCAGGTTATCTCCGCTTGTAATCCAAGTGAGGCTCAGGAACAAGTAAATAGTAAATCCACAGGCAAGGTTTCCAGCAGGTAAAATACAGCAATATCCCAACAGCAATCCCAATAACTGGACGACACACAGTTTCAGGAGCAGAACTGAAAGCTTTAATCCACAGTCTCCTTATAAAGCATGCTCCCATGCAAGGGAGGGATTTACAGTAATTATTACAGTAGCCAATCCTGTCCTGGTAACCTCCCACACATCTCCTCCCCTCAGCCAGCATCATAATCCCCTTATCCAGTACAGTAATTCCCCCCGTTTCTGGATGTACCCCTAAACGTAGGGGTACCACTTTAAATCCTACATCCCCGGACACCCCTGATCTGGGTGAACAACATATCCAAAAATTACCCAGATCAGACCAGGGGTTCGGGAAATGTATGGAGGGAATAAAATGACTGACCGCACTAACTGAGATAGCCGAATCCGGTTCCATGCGAATGGGCCCTGCGGTCGGTCCTTGCATAAGGGAACAAAATATACGAAAGCCTCTAGCTATAGAGGCTAGGGAGGGTTCGCCTGAATCCCCTCGTTGGGTATTTTCTATCTACCGAACGAGGGGCCGTTCGGTATTTTGGAACCGAACGGACCAGGGTTGTGGAGGTCTCAGCGGTGTTCGCCTACTCGAGTGTCCGATTTTAGTTCCAGACACTCAACGGCAAAACACTGCTGTTCGGGAGTTTTAAGATGGCCGTAGCCACGTGTTCGTTTGTCGAATGGTGGCCACCCCCGAGAACAAAGGACGGCTACTTACTATTCAATTACCCGTTCGCAACAATGTTGCAACGGGTAATTGAGGACACACTTCACACAGGGGAGGTCTGGTTGTTCGGTAGTTTCATTCGAATAAACTAAGGGAATGAAACTACCGAACAATCAGAGGAATACAATTCTTTTAACACATATAAAACACAGCAGATACACGAATGCAGTGGTATACAGTATATTTGTAGGATCACCTGGTGCCCTCCGCTACACACATTTTCTCTCACAATATCTATATAGTGCTTGTGAAGCATAAGTCTAAAATTAGTGTATAAGTGCAGTAAATCTATCCTTGTGATCATTCTTGAAACACAAGAAATTTTTAATATTTAGCATACTTATTTAAATTCTTAGGCTATATAGTGCGTGTGATGTGCATATAAATGAAATTATCATATTATATTTCTTAACAAAAAACAGTCCTCTTAAACTTAATTAGTTTATCTACCTACCAGGATCCACTCATCAGTCGTCTATTATTATTGAAATATAAAAGTGAAAAATATTAATAGTGCAAAAAAAAAAAAATTAAAAATAAAATTCTCTTTTCAGTAACTAGCATAGTTATTTGTATTTTATATCTATATAGTGCTTGTAAGGTGTAAGTCTAAAATTAGTATATGAGTGTAATAGGTCCGTCTTAGTGTTCCTGGTACACAAGAAATTTTCAATATCTATCATACTTATTTAAATTCTTAACCTGTGTAGTGCTTATGATGTGCGTAAAAATGAAATTATCAATTTATATTACTTTAACAAAAACAGTCCTTTTAAACTTAGTTTATCTGCATACCAATACCCACTCGTCAATCATCTATTATTATTGAAATATAAACGTGAAATAAAAAAAATTAAAAGAAATTATAAATCCTAAGGAAAGAGAAAGTCTTGCATGATTCTGTAAGTTCTTCTTATCTTCCGATTATATTTCAAATGTATGTAAAATTTATTGTGTTCAGCCCTTCTTTTACCATGTCTTAAATATTTTCCAATCATTATAATACAAGATCTATAGTGACAAATGGTAAAAAAGAAAAAAAGAGCCTTACATATTTCTTGAAGTTCTTCTTAGGTTTTTCTATTTATATCTCATATTTATCTAAAATTAGTTGTATTCAGCCATTCTCTTGCCAAGTCATAAGTCTTAAATGTTTGCCAATCATTATGATGCAAGATCTGTAGCGAAGATGGATATTGTCATCTAAATTTTAAATTATATTTTATTAATATTTGAAAGATTGGAGAAAATTCTCTTCGTTTTGTTCTTGTAGTATATGAGAAATCTGGGAGGGTGAATATATCTTTAAATTTTTCTTCAGTTAGTTTATTCTTTTTCAATGATGATAAGATAAGATTCTTGGTTTCATATGAATGAAATGCAACTATGACATCTCTTGGGAAGTTATTTTTAACTTTAGATGGTTTGAAAATTCTATGACACAGGGAGGGTGGGGGGTAGTGGAACACAGGGAGGGTGGGGGGGGTAGTGGAACACAGGGTGGGTGGGGGAGGGGGTAGTGGAATGCCGGGTGGGATTGTGAACACTGGAATGGGTCACGCAAGTTTTTGGTGTGCCGTTGGCTGGGGATAAGACTGTTTATCCTTTTTGGGCTTGGAGATTGATTCAGTGCAGGTGATGTGTCGCTTGCTGGAGGACAAGCTGATTGCTCTTGGGCAGGTGGTATCTGAGGTCCACGGGTCTAGGAAGGTTACAATGCGGGCTCTGCATTCCTTGATTAGCTGTTTGAATTTTGCTTGCTGGGTGATTCCGGTTGGGTTGGGTGTTTCATAGGTTCCTAGCTAGGGCTATGAGTGGTGTTTCGTTCCCTCACCATTTTGTGTAGGTCTCTGCTTCCATGAAGGCCGATTTGGAGGTGTGATCGGTTTTTCTGCGGATTTCAATGGTCGGGTGTTTTTTTGGGAGGTAGGGTTGCTTCGCCGGATTTTAAATTGTTTATGGATGCATCTGGGAATGTAGGGTTTGGGGCATTACTTTGCTGGACATTGGTATGCGGAACCTTGGCCGGAGGCGTGGAAGGCCAGCCGCTCATTCACAACTTGGCATTTCTGGAATTTTTTCCATTGGTGGTGGCTTTGGCTTTATAGGAAGGAAGGATATATTGCAGAACAGGAAGGATATATTTTTCTCTGATAACGTCAGCAGTGGACGCTGTTAACAGTTTATATGCTTCCTCCATCCCGGTTGTTCGGCTACTTCGCCGTTTTGTCTTATATTGCATTAAATTTAATATGGTTTTTCTGGCGCAACATGTGCCCAGGTTCTAGAATGTTGTTGCTGCCTCGCTCTCTCGTTTTCAGTGGGTGAGGTTTCGTTCGGCGGCTATGGGCGCACAGAAGGAGGGAGGTTCCTTGTCCAGCGGAGGTGTGGCAGCTCGGAACATTTTGCTTTGCAGACTCGTAAGAGGGTCACTTGCGCCGTTCACATGGGCAGCCTAAGTCAAGGTTTGGCAGGATTGGGACATGGCGCTGTCTTGTGCGGGGGGGGGTCACGAATCTGCTGAGGCTAGATTTGATACACTTTTATGGCTCCTGTGTAGGCTGTTTGCTTCGGGTGTGTCTCCTTCGGTTGTGAGGCGGAGCTTGACTGCACTAGCATTCTTATTCAAGCTTAATGGTTGGGAGGACATGACTAAGTATTTCATTGTGCAGCAAACACTTAAGGGGTACTGTTAGGGACGGACATCGCGGGATGCGCGACGGCCAGTATCTTATGAGGTTCTCCAAGGTTTGATTAGTGCGCTCCCAGAGGGGTTTTTTTCGGCGTAGGAAGTTCTTTTGTTTTCTGTGGCATTTAGTTGGTGCTCTTTTGGGGCATTTCGGGTGAGCGAACTAGTCAGTAGCAATCGTTTTGATGATTGTGTGGTATAACACTTTGTTATTCTAAGACTGACGTCTTTGGTACGGGTTGCTTGGTGGTGCTATTTTCCTTGCCAAAGTTTGTCCAGTCTATTCAGCTTTTCCTTTTAGGGCAATGCGTGCGGGGGTTCGAGGTTCCAATTCCACAGGGTTTTTCGGTAAGCTTGGTGTAACGGTACCCTCAGCATAAAAGGGTTAAACCGCCGTTTAGTAGATCTTCCCTTCCAGAGACACAGGCACAGCTACTGCAGAACACCAATCTGCCGATCAGGAAACCATATGAATGCCGTAAACAGCCGAATAGGAAAAAACATCCGAATAGGTTTACACTCCAAGCAGTCAAACGGGAACAGCATACAATAAATCCCCCCAAGATCGAGACAAAGCTCCGTGTTGAGGGTCAAGCAGTGAACAGACAGAGCTGTGGGTTTATTGTGCTTATGTACACATTCTTACACATTAGTACCACCCACAGGGTTTTGGAACACAACCAATAAACACATACAATACACTCAGACACTCCCACACAAAATCCTCCCCTCTGCCTGTGATACAATTACCTTACACAATGGGTAATGTAATTATAACAAGCAGAGAAATACATTTTTTCCACATTATTCATAACTTGAAAAGTATGCATCACATTCACATTTTCAGAATCAGCATACTCCAAATACAAACATATGTCAAATTCATACAAATTGGTCCAATGGTTCAAAAGATAGATCGTAGTCCTTTGTGACCAAAGGAAGCATGGCTTTTCTGCCCAAAACCAGTTCCACAGAGTCTTCTATCCTGGAGATAATTGGGAAGTAATCCAATTATCTCCAAAGACAGAGGCAAAACTCCATTGAACACATGGCAGCAAAAGACAATAAAACACATAAAAACATATAACTGTGCAGCCATTGCACAAAACAGGTACATTCAACATATCCCCAGATAGCTCAGATCTGAGCGCACATTATTACTGAATGGCGCTCAGAGCACACACATACAGTTCAATTGCCATGGAGCCAAAGTCTTTCCCATAGTCTTTCATTATACGAATGGGCTCCATGCCATATCTATCTGGGGTATCACCGCTCAAACAGGGAAAGCACCAAATGACCCGGCTTTCATGTCTTTGCAGGGTAAAATCAAGCCTTTTAACATGGGGCCATAATCCAAAGGCAACCGGCGAGCAACCAGGCTTCTCCAATGCAATGTGGCGAGATTGGTCTCGTCACATCTCTCCCCTTTTCCAAACAGACTAACAGGGTATCTGACCTCCTGCCAGTCAGTGCCCTTGTTAGTCCAGCAGCCCACCCACAACACACAAACAGTAATAGAGCCCACCCACAATAAATGGTTACTACACCTGGGTAGAGGAGAACTTTGTCCATGTCCAGGTGCCTCACCACGGCTGTGTGGGTGACTGGTAAGCTGACTTGGTGGGTTGCTGAGTGGGCAGAGACCAGCGGTAATCTGCCCTAGTGCCAGCGCTACCACGGGAGTAGCCTGGTTGAAGCCTGGTTGTTGGAGGGGGAGACCGACTGTCTCCCCTTTGGTTACACCGCTCGGTTGCTGGAGGGGGAGACCGATTGTCTCCCCTTTGGCTAAACAGCCCTGTCGCTGGGGGGCAGAACCGACCATCCCTACCCCTTGTGCTGTAAGTGCAGAGACCACGGTCCCATCTGCACGGTTGTGGGGTTTACTGTCCCCCCCGGTACGTTAAGCTGCCGCTGGGGAGAGGGGGTAACAAGCTCCTCTCCCATATATACTTCCAGCCGCGGGGGAGGGATACCGACTGTCTCTGCTCCCAATACAGAGTCCTGCTGCAGGGGAAAGGAGACTGGGCTCTCTATTCCCTGTAGGACACTCTGCCGCTGGGGAATGGAGATTGGGCTCCCAATTCCCAATGACTCATACTGCCGCTGGGGAATCTAGACTGGGCTCCCAATTCCCAATGACTCATACTGCCACTGGGGAATGGAGACTGGGCTCCCAATTCCCTGTAATTCACACTGCCGCTGGGGATCTGAGCCGACTGCCCAGCATCCCTGTAGCTCACCCTGCCACTGGGGAGGGAGGACGCTGCTCTCCTCTCCCTGCAAGGTACACTGCCGCTGGGGGACAGGACCAACTATCTCTGTCCCCTGTAACTCATCCTGCCACTGGGGAATGGAGCTTGGGCTCCCAATTCCCTGCAGGACCGGTGGAGAGACCTCGGTCCCATCTCCACCAGCCACCTGGGGTTCTTCCCAGTAACATTCTGCAATATCTACCCAGCTGAATGGGTCTGGATCTGGGTCTCCGCTTCCCTGCTGAGCCTTCTCACTGGAGTGGAACAGATCTTGGTAGCCCTGCTCCAGCTCCATCTCTTGGGTCACTAGGTGGACCAGGTCTTGCTCAATCTCATGAGTGTCGTCCCAGTCATACCTGCTCTCTCTCCACTCCAAGAGATCACTGAACCGAGTTTGTGTAGAGCTCCCAAACTCAGGCTCTGAAAAAGCCTCCCATAACAAACCAGGACCATCAAACTCCTCTCCCTCTGGCTTGTCATGCTCGGCTGTCCAGGGCAGGTACTGTACCCCACACCACCAGAGCGCCTGGTAGGCATCTTCCAGCCAAATCTCCTGCCATACCCGGAGCTCCAATTCCTTCACCCATTCCTCCAGGGGCTGCTCTCCCAGGAAGGGCATCCGCAGGGCTAGTCGCTTCTGCAATCGCTGGTCTTCTTTGGGGAGTCTCTCGCCCCACTGGTACTTCACAATGCCCAGTGCCTGGTACCAGATGCCTTTGCGAACTGCATCTCGGTCATCCATGACACCCTCATCGTACTCCACTGCTGGTTCCATCCTGATGCTGTCAGGGTCACTGTACTCAGACATGCGTTGCCCTCAATTTGTAAAATCCAAAGAAATGGTGTCTCCTGTAGCTGTCCTTCTGGCTGTAGGAACGTTCCCGCTGCTTGCCACCAATTGTAACGGCACCCTCAGCATAAAAGGGTTAAACCGCCGTTTAGTAGATCTTCCCATCAAGAGACACAGGCACAGCTACTGCAGAACACCAATCCGCCGAACAGGAAACCATATGAATGCCGTAAAAAGCCGAATAGGAAAAACCATACGAATAGGTTTACACTCCTAGCAGTCAAACGGGAACAGCATACAATAAATCCCCCCTAGAAAGACACAAAGCTCCATGTTGAGGGTCAAGCAGTGAACAGTCAGAGCTGTGGGTTTATTGTGCTTATGTACACATTCTTACACATTAGTACCACCCACAGGGTTTTGGAACACAACCAATAAACACATACAATACACTCAGACACTCCCACACAAAATCCTCCCCTCTGCCTGTGATACAATTACCTTACACAATGGGTAATGTAATTATAACAAGCAGAGAAATGAAATGTTTCCACATTATTCATAACTTGAAAAGTATGCATCACATTCACATAAAATGAATTACATTTTCAGAATCAGCATACTCCAAATACAAACATACGTCAAATTCATACAGATTGGTCCAATGGTTCAAAAGATAGATCGTAGTCCTTTGTGACCAAAGGAAGCATGGCTTTTCTGCCCAAAACCAGTTCCACAGAGTCTTCTATCCTGGAGATAATTGGGAAGTAATCCAATTATCTCCAAGGACAGAGGCAAAACTCCATTGAACACATGGCAGCAAAAGACAATAAAACACATAAAAACATATAACTGTGCAGCCATTGCACAAAACAGGTACATTCAACATATCCCCAGATAGTTCAGATCTGAGCGCACATTATTACTGAATGGCGCTCAGAGCACACACATACAGTTCAATTCCCATGGAGCCAAAGTCTTTCCCATAGTCTTTCATTATACGAATGGGCTCCATGCCATAGCTATCTGGGGTATCACCGCTCAAACAGGGCAAGCACCAAATGACCCAGCTTTCATGTCTTTGCAGGGGAAAATCAAGCCTTTTAACATGGGGCCATAATCCAAAGGCAACAGGCGAGCAACCAGGCTTCTCCAATGCAATATGGCGAGATTGGTCTCGTCACACTTGGCACATATGGTTTGGCTCCATCGCAGTTTGGGAGGCTACCCGGCTAGGTTTCAAGGAGGACTTGGTTAAGAAGATTGGTAGGAGGGAATCGGTGCGTTTTAAAACCTATAATTAGACTGGACCGTTTAGTTTAGGTCCAGGTGGGTTTTTGGTGTGTGTACATGTGTTAACTGTTTTCTTCCCATAGTTGGATTGCTGGGTGGGATGTGGAACATGTTTGTGTACTTGTTGTAACCTGTTTTTCTCCCATAGGCTGGAATGCTTGGGTGATTGGACACTCGTTCGTCTACTGGGCAAAAAGGAGAGCCGCGATTTGTCATCACGGCATGCTTTCCTCATACAAAATTCAGAGTTCTGTGGTTTGGTTTTCTGGGTTCCAGCTGGCAGGGGGTTTGTTGTGACTTATGGAACGGGTTGGAGAGGGTCAGGTGCCGAATGTGGTGTTAGTACACGCTGGGGGGAATGATTTGGGGCAGGTCCTGCAGCGGGAGTTGCTTGAGAAGATGAAGACAGCTGATATGTTGAGGCAGCTGGTGCGAGGGGTGGTTGTGGTATGGTCTGAGATGATTCCCCATTTGCATTGGCGTCATGCTAGGGACGTGAGGGCGTTAGAAAAAAGCAGGGGTAAGATGAATAAAATGATGGCAAATTAGATTCGTCGAGTGGGGGTTGGTGGTTGTTAAACATCGGGATTTGGAAGCTAAGCTTCCAGGATACTAGTGGCCAGATGGTGTTCATCTTTCCGATGTGGGTCGTGAATTTATGTTGCTAGGTTTTCAGGAAGGTTTACAGAAGACTGTGTTTTTGTTGGGGGGTGTGAGAGGGAGGCGCTCAGGTAGCTTAAGGATTCAAGCTCTGAGCTGTGGCGGGGGATGGATAGAAAAGGTCATTTGTTCATAGGTAGGATAGTTTTAGTTCGCTAAGAACTGTTAGGTTTGGAATGGTATTGGTAGGTTCGAGCTTGTTGGTAGCTCCGAACCAGGTGTTTGTCAGGTGTATCTTTGTATGCCCTTACATTGTGAAAGCTGGAAAATCATGCCCTCGGTGGCAATGGTTTATGTTTATTTATATGCTATAGGTGGTATCAATGATTATGTGGGTCATTGTCAGGGTAGCGATGTTAAAGGAATGGGGGTTAATATTGTATTATGTATTGTGTTGACAATTACCTTATAATTTTATATGTTTATCTTTATATCATTAAAGCTGTGATAATTTTCCCAATACAAGGTGTCTGAGTATTTTTGGGGGTATGCGGTAGATTAAGCATATGCCAAAAGGGGACTATGCATATGTCGTGTAGCCCATGGAGCAGCACAGCTAAAGGGAATGGGCCTTGACATTGCTAGGAGACAGGCATAGAACAGGGGTATGTATGGATTGGCTACATGGATATTGGGGGTGGGGTTTTAGGTAAGGGTAGTATATATAGGTGCCATTTTAGATTTAGGGGCCATTTTACTTAATCCGCACTTACCTGTTGTTGTCTCACCCTCCCTCCCTTTTATAGTGTAGCTTTTACTTGGTCACGGCGGCTGGGGATGGATAGAAAAGTTGGGGGGTAGGATAGTTTTAGTTTGCTAAGAACAGTTAGGTTTGGATTGGTATTGGTAGGTTTGAGCTTGTTGAACCTGATGTGTGTAGGGTGTATCTTGGTTTGCCCCTACATTGTGAAAGCTGGAAAATCCTCCTCGGTGGCAATGGTTTATGTTTATTCATATGTTATAGGTGGTATCAGTGATTATGTGGGTTATTGTCGGGGCAGCGATGTTAAAGAAATGGGGGCTAATATTGTATTATGTATTGTGTTGACAATGTGGAAAAATACAATCTACAAACATAAAAACAGAGACCAGAAATGGTATAGTATGTCACAACACCAGAAGTGCGCTTATTTAAAAGTTGCACTCACAAGATGGAAATACAATGTAGGCATATAGGAGTCTTTAAGATTCTGAGGAGACTCATGTATTCTTCATTTCACCTTAATAAGAGGGAGAGACACAAGAACATGCACCAGTAGTATCAGTAACATATAATTTTATTCGGATTGCACTCACAAGATAAATGATAAAATCCTGCGTATCACACACTCAGGTGTTCCCAGTGCTGAAATCTCTTCTCCAGGGAGCAAGTGATTCAAGGAAACCGGATGGAGTAAAACAATAAACAAAAAAAACTGAACAGTAAACAATAAAATAATATAGGAAAAAGTCCAGTGAAGGTGCTGCCTTGGTCTCTCCGCCCTACGCGTTTTGTCCCCAAACAGGACTTCTTCAGGGAAAAAGCAAGGTGAAGACTGTGCTCTCCTCTGTCCGCTTTTGAAATATGATCGTTGAAAATCCTGCCGTTTTTCTTTGCCAATTATGGTGTACCCTTATGATTGAAATCACTTGTAGCTGTCTTCCGGGTTCCAAGTCTCTTTTCAGATCTGCAGTTCAAATAATGCTTCCGGTATCACATGGAACGCAAGTTGCGCTCCACGATCGTGAACCTGGAAGTCATCAAGTCTGTGTATAAACGAGGTGTAGATAGGGAGTTTGGAAGTAAAGAAGAGAATTAAGATATAGATCAGAATGTAAAATGAATCATTATAAAGACAAAAAGACTTTGGTAGTGGTAAGAAAAGGGGTATCATGATAAAATACAAGAAAGGGTAATATATTAACAAAAATGTAATACATTAAAATACCTACAATTAAAAGTATATTAATTAAAAGATACTCAGATGACAGAGATGGGTAGATCAAAATTATATTGTAAAAAAAAGTTGTAAAAGTTACATATAAAAAGAATTAACTATAATAAATTACAAAAAACACACCATGTCAAAATCGACATTTAGCCCAATAGGGCTAAAAGTCTTCAAATTAAAAATCCAATAACCTTCTTTTTGTCTTAATTTCTTAATTAGATCACCCCCTCTGTCGTCTAGAGTAACCTTTTCCAAGTCTGTGCATAAAAAAGTTTCAATCTTAAAATCAGGACAATTGTTACAATGGACTGGTACTGAGTGGGTAGTTAATTTTTTCTTTATATTATTTATATTATTGTTCCATGAATCTAATTTTCAACACTCTACTGGTCCTTCCCACATACTGAATACCACATCAACAAGTTAAAAGATAAACTACATTAGTAGTAGTGCAACTAATTATTAGTATTGCAACTAAACCAGAATGTACTACTTTTAAAGCTAAATCGACTTTTTATCCTAATGACAAAGGAAGTCAAATAGAAGCTTTTTCAAAAATAGTTATTAAAGATTTAGAAAAAATGAATCCAAAGATAAAAAAATTTGACCAAAAAAGAGAATGATGTTTTAAAAAATCTCAAAAAAAGAGAGAACATTGTGATCAAGAGTGCAGACAAAGGGGGAGGCACAGTAGTCCTGCCCATTCAATATTATCTAAAAGAATCCCTTTGCCTTTTAGGAGATAAGGATACTTATATTAAGCTGAAAGCGAATCCTAATATGGAATTCAACCAGAAACTTTATGAATTCCTTTTAGATTATAAAAGTCAAAATGTTTTAGATTAAAAATTATTCTCCTTTTTGCACTTAGATTTTCCCAGAATCCCCACCTTTTATTTTTTGCCAAAAGTGCACAAATCCATTTCACAGCCACCAGGACGTCCAATTATCAGTGGTGTAGATTCACTAACATCTAGGCTATCCGAATATGTAGACTTTTCCCTCCAAAAATATGCCCAAGATGCTAAATCTTATTTGAAAGACACCAAAAACCTTATCCAAGAATTGGATTGCATCGAATGGAGGGAGGATTACATATGGGCTATCCTGGATGTCACCTCTCTTTACACGATTATTGATCATAATTTAGGCCTCAAGTCCGTTAAACATGTATTGGATTTGAATACTAATTTATCCTCTCTTTCAAGACAATTTATTCTGTATAGCATTAAATTCATTTGAACACATCATTTTTTAAGTTTTAACGGTAATTTGTATCTGCAGTCGAAGGGTAGCGCCATGGGTACCAAGTTCGTGCCAAGTTATGCCAATATTTTTATGGATAATTGGGAAACATAAAATATTTGGAACAACAATCCTTTTGGTGCGAACTTGGTATTTTGGCGGAGATATATAGATGATATTTTAATAATCTGGAAGGGTTCAACTAATTTATTTCAAGAATTTTTTAACATTATTAATACAAATAACTAATCATTGTTTTTTAAACCCCATTTCGATTCTATTAGTATCAATTTTTTAGATTTGATCATCTACATAGAGAATCTGACAATTAAGACGAAGACATTTTTTAAGCCTTCAGATTCCAATTCTTTTATCAATATTAAAAGTACACATCATCCAAATTGGCTCCGTAGGGTCCCAAGAAGCCAGTTTGCTAGAATAAGAAGAAATTGCACAGAAGAAAATGTTTTTTTAGATCAATCAGAGATTTTATTGAAGTTTATTGACGAGTTATTCCCCAGAATTTTTAGATCAAGAAATTAATAGATGTAAGAATACCAATAGAAATAATCTCCTTATGAATAGAGTTGAGCGGACACCTGGATGTTCGGGTTCACCGGGTTCGGCCGAACATTGGCAAAAAGTTCGAGTTTGGCCTCGAACTTGACCTGAACTTGACCACGAACCCCATTGAAGTCAGTGGGGACCCGAACTTTTGGGCACTAAAATGGCTCTAAAAAAGTCTTGGATAGGGCTAGAGGGCTGCAAAAGGAAGTAAAATGGGGGTAAGAGTAGGACAAGTGCACGGCGAACAATTGGGGTAGCCCCCAAAATATTGGGACATATGAAAAAGAAAACAAAGAATAAGTGCACTTGAGTATAACAATGGCTGGTTGAGGCCGGTATAAATGTCTATTCTGCACAAGGTACAGACAAGTCTGGTGGGATCCATGCCTGGTTCATTTTATTAAACGTGAGCTTCTCCACGTTGGCTGTGGACAGGCAGCTGCGCTTGTGTGTGATAACGCCCCCTGCCATGCTAAACACACACTCAGACAATACACTGGCTGCAGGGCAGGCCAGCACCTCCAAGGCATAAAGGGCAAGCTCAGGCCATGTGCCCAATTTGTGTTGAATTGTTTTTATTACGTTTACGTAAGTTAGGCGTACATACATCATATTCAAACTTTTACTGCATCATCGCCTACGCAGAAGCTCTGCTTGTGTAACAAAGGTAGTAGGAAATGCGCCTACGCAGAGGCTAACTTTTAGTAATGCTTTACAGAGTCGTAGTGTTCTGTGTGCTACCTGCGTATTAACTCGGTTATTTTCAACATTGGCCTATTTCAGTATGCAACTGTGGTTAACTCTTATATAGTCACGTGTGGGTCGGCATGTAGTGTTTGGAAGGTCTGTGGTGTTGAGTGTATGAATCCCCGGGATCCTTATCATTAGGCGTTTGGTCCTGTGGGTTTAATCCCTTTTGAGGGACACTATTGGGTGTAATATAGCAGTCCGAGGTGTCGTTATCGTCAGGGTCATTAATTGGCAGGGTGAGCCAGGGCGATCCGAGTACTTATTGTGCTGTGTGCCCTGGTGTTTCGTTCATTGGGTTTGGTTGGTTTGGGGACTGCTGGTGTCTTCCCTCATAGCATTTCAGGTCATAGCCCTGTCAATAATTATTCATTGTATGGCTAGCCTGTTGCTTGGCCCTCTCTATGGGTTTCTGTATTGAGTGCTGTGTAGTTTTTGGTGCTTGTTCGTGTGTATGTTTCCCCTGCTTCCCCATGTCTCGGTGTCTGTGGGGGATGTCGTCCGGTATGATGTCAGGCCTTACTGTGTGGGCATGGTCCTATTGTTTAAGGGTTGATTGCCATCGGTGTGTATTGATCTGTGTCTCGTGTGTCGAGTAGTGATGTAGCAATTTGGGTGCTGGTCGTGTGTCTGCTCCTGAGTCGTGCAGGGTATCTGGGCAGTGAGGGCAGGTTACATTGTGTGCCTGCATCTCCTTGTCCGAGTGGCGGGGTGCTGTTCATTACCCTACTGGGTCCTATTCCGACCCGGTTCTTTTGTGGTTGTGTGGGTTGTCTGGATTGAATCTTGTAATTGGTCGGTGATTGGATCATGTGTGGTGATGTGGACGACCGTGGGTCTCGGTTTTATGTGTTACGGTATTAATGGCACGTTAAATGTCCGTGGATGGTGTGTTTTCTCCCAGCTCGATGCCTGGGTCCCGCTGGAATGCGGTTAGGGTGTGTCTGGGTCGTAGTAGGCAGTCGTGGTCATTGTCCTGTATTTAGTGTGTCTGTTGGGGTGGGGGAGGGAGGTCTCGTGGGTCGGTGGGTTCGCGCCCCCAGTCGCTGTCTCCCGGGGCCTCACTCCGAGTCCCTCTGGGTCCGTCTGCGTTTCCCTTCTCGTTCCTGCTTATTGTTCGGTGATGTGTTGTAGGAAGTCGTCCGAGTTAAGGTTTCGGAGCCAGTGAAACCAGCTTTTTGTGTAGTTATCTCTTTGTTTAGGGGTGGTTGCTTTCATGTCTTCGTATCTTCTCATGTCCTCCACTTCCTCTACCCAACGTCTCATGGGTGGCATACATGTCTGTCTCCAAAATATGGGGATCGTTGCCTTGGCCGTGTTAAGGAGTCTCGGGATGGCGGACCTGGTGTACGTCGGCATGGTGGTGTGATGGAGGAGAAAGGTGGCTGGTGTCTGTGGTAGGGCCTCGTCTGTTACATCTTGTATTATTTTTCAAGTCGTCTCCCAGAAGGGTCGGATATGGGCGCAATCCCACCAGATATGTTTAAAGGTGCCTACCGCTTCTTCGCATCGCCAGCAAGTATCTGGGATCTGAGGGTCTCTGGCGTGGAGGCTTGATGGGGTTATGTACCACATGGTAAGGATTTTGTAGGAATTTTCTTGTAGTCTCGCCGAGCCCGGCGTTTTCTGTACGTGGGTAATAATCTTGTACCAGTCTGCGTCCGTTAGGGACTCGTTTAAGTCCTCCTCCCAGTGTCTGATGCATGGAGGTGCCAGGATGTATCTGTTTACTATGATGGCTGAGTAGATCTGCGATATGGCCCGGGCTGGTTCCTGGTCTTGCGTGCACAGCTGTTCGCACTGCGTCGGTTCTCGTAGTAGGTATGGCTTTTGGGGAATTGATCGGGCGTATTGCACGATCTGTGCTCTTGCTAGGGTGTGTGTAAATGTGTGTGGCTGATCCGCAAAGAGTTCGGTCGTGGGGCGGGCGGCAAACGGCCGTTGAAGTACGTCTTTGATGCATAGGGTTGGTGTGTGTCTGGTGAGACCCGGTATTGGGCCCTGATCTCCCGCTGGGAAGTCTGGGTTGCCTCTCAGTGGGAGTAGTGGGCCTTGATCCGTCGTTAGGTATTGTTTCGTGCCCTGTCTGTGATAGATCCACATGGTCGCTGTCACAAACGGGTTCAGTACTTGTTTGTGTCGGTATGCGGCTTTCGTGATCCATGGCAAGGTCCTTAGGTCGCAGTTGGTTGTGTCTGATTCCAGCTGGGTCCATATTTTCGTGCTGCCCTCCACTGACCAGCTTAGGATCCTATTAAGGTGCGTTGCCTGGTAATATTTTTCGAAATCGTGGAGCGCCAGCCCCCCTCGGAGTTTGGGCAGCGTCAATTGGGAGTGAACTATGCGCGGGGATACGAACTTGCGGACCTCCAACTTCATGGTAGAGAAGAATGAATCAGGAGCCGGTATAGGCACTGTCTGGAATATGAAGAGGAGTTTAGGTAGCAGTGTCATCTTGATCGCGTTCACCCTGCCTAGCCAGGAGATGTAGTATGAGTTCCATGTGCGTAGTTCTTCGATCGCCTTTTTTTAGGATAGGGATGTAGTTATGGGCATATAGATCTGCCGGGTTCGGTGTAAGCCAGACTCCCAGGTATCGCATGTGTTGGCCGCACCAGCGATATGGGTAGTGTCGCTAGAGTGTCTGTCTGAGTGTGTGATTGATGGAGAGACCAAGGATTTCTGACTTCGAAAAGTTAATTTGGAGGTTCGAAACTCGGCCATATGTTTCGAATTCTGACTGGATGGCTTGCAAGGTCGATTCTGGGGTCGTGACTATGAATAGGAGGTCGACCGTGTAGGCCAGGGTTTTGTGGTGTGTCCGTCCTATTTTCATCCCTGTATGTCGTCATTATGTCTGATTCGGTTTAGGAAAGGTTCTAGTGTCAGTGCAAAGAGCAGGGGTGATAGCGGGCAGCCCTGCCTGGTCCCATTATGGATCTGGAATGGGTCTGTCAGTGCTCCGTTGAACCGAATGTGGGTTGTTGGGCATGTGTATAGTGCCTTCACCCAGGAGAGGTAGTTTGGTCCGACGCCGAGATTCTGGAGTGTGCCGAACATGAGATCCCAGTCCACTCTGTCGAACGCCTTTTCTGCGTCTGTGGACAGGAGGAGTGCTGGGGTCTTCAGCGATCTGGCATGGGCTATGATGTTCAGGGCTCTGATGGTGTTGTCCCATACCTCTCTCCCTGGGATGAATCCCGTTTGGTCCGGGTGTACTGTCGTGGGTAGTAGTGGTGCAAGGCGCGCCGCCAGGACACTTGCCAGGAGTTTGAGGTCCGTGTTTAATACGGAGATCGGGCGGTAGCTTGGGCATAGTGTAGGGTCTTTACCTTCCTTAGGTCTAAGGGTGATGTTCGCCGCTGTGAACTGAGCCGTTGGTGTGGCCCCTTCCAGGATGGAGTTGAGGGCCGTTTGCAGTTTCGGGAGGAGGTCTGTAGAGAAGGTCTTATAGTATGAGAGGGGGAAGCCATCAGGGCCTGGTGCTTTGCCCGTCTTTGCCCTTTTGATGGCGTGTGCCAGTTCCTTGGTCGAGATGGGTGTTTCCAGGTTCTCCCGGTCAGCGTTTTCCAGTCTGTTTCCGTTCGCTATGTCAAGGTATCGCTGGATCTCATCGAGTTTGTGGGTGTGCGGTCCCTCCGGTGCATCTTGGTGCAGGTGGTATAATCCTTGGTAGTAGGTAAGAAACGCCGATGAAATTTGGTCCGGGAGGTGTAAGTGTTGCTGTTGCGGATTGGGCAGTGGTCCGACCATGTCATGGGTAGTATTTCTGCGTCTTTGAGTAGAACGAGGTTGCGGTGAGGCACGAGGAAATAGTCTAGTCTAGAGTATGAGTAGTGTGTCGTGGAGTAGAAAGTGTAGTCGCGGATCGATGGGTGTAGTGCCTGCCAGCAGTTCGCGAGTTGATGGTAGTGGATAGTGCGGAGCGTTCTGGCGTTTCTATTGTCTGGTATGGACCCTTGTTTAGCTGTCGAGTCTTGCTCGGGTTGTAGTGTCAGGTTTAGGTCACCAACAATGTAAGAGTAGTATTTAAGGGTTTTATTGGACTGCAAGAAATGCGCCGCAAATGTACTATTTAGCACCAAAAAAATTTGAATTTTTCAAACTGCGATGTAACCACAGTATTTGACGGTTCTATTTGACTCTCAGATATGAAGTGCACGCCCCAAATTAACTTTTTAGCACCAAAGAAATGTGAATTTTTCAGAGTGTGATGTAACCACTAGTGGCGAACGCGAATTTCCGCAAATGTTCGCGATCCGGGCGAACCGCCATAGACTTCAATGGGCAGGCGAATTTTAAAACACACAGGGACTCTTTCTGGCCACAATAGTGATGGAAAAGTTGTTTCAAGGGGACTAACACCTGGACTGTGGCATGCCGGAGGGGGATCCATGGCAAAACTCCCATGGAAAATTACACAGTTGATACAGAGTCTGGTTTTAATCCATAAAGGGCAGAAATCACCTAACATTCCTAAATCATAATGAATATGGATTGACACCTGACATATGACATATTGACACCTTGACATATGGATTGACACCTGTCCTCAGAGCCCCTGATGCACACGGACACAGAGCAGAATAGAGACTGGTCCCCCTACATAGGGTCACTTGGCAGATATGGATTGACACCTGTCCTCAGAGACCATGATACACACTGACACAGAGCAGAATAGAGACTGTTCCCCTACATAGGGTCACTTGGCAGATATGGATTGACACCTGTCCTCAGAGACCATGATACACACTTACACAGAGCAGAATAGAGACTGTTCCTCCTACATAGGGTCACTTGGCAGATATGGATTGACACCTGTCCTCAGAGACCATGATACACACTGACACAGAGCAGAATAGAGACTGTTCCTCCTACATAGGGTCACTTGGCAGATATGGATTGACACCTGTCCTCAGAGATCATGATACACACTGACACAGAGCAGAATAGAGACTTTCCCCTACATAGGGTCACTTGGCAGATATGGATTGACACCTGTCCTCAGAGACCATGATACACACTGACACAGAGCAGAATAGAGACTGTTCCCCTAGATAGGGTCACTTGGCAGATATGGATTGACACCTGTCCTCAGAGTGATACACACTGACACAGAGCAGAATAGAGACTGTTCCCCTACATAGGGTCACTTGGCAGATATGGATTGACACCTGTCCTCAGAGACCATGATACACACTGACACAGAGCAGAATAGAGACTGTTCCCCTACATAGGGTCACTTGGCAGATATGGATTGACACCTGTCCTCAGAGACCATGATACACACTGACACAGAGCAGAATAGAGACTGTTCCCCTACATAGGGTCACTTGGCAGATATGGATTGACACCTGTCCTCAGAGCCATGATACACACTGACACAGAGCAGAATAGAGACTGTTCCCCTACATAGGGTCACTTGGCAGATATGGATTGACACCTGTCCTCAGAGACCATGATACACACTGACACAGTGCAGAATAGAGACTGTTCCTCCTACATAGGGTCACTTGGCAGATATGGATTGACACCTGTCCTCAGAGACCATGATACACACTGACACAGAGCAGAATAGAGACTGTTCCCCCTACATAGGGTCACTTGGCAGATATGGATTGACACTGTCCACAAGGACAAGCTGCAGGCTTCCTGGCAGGGCCCATACAAGGTGGTAGAGCAGGTTTGTGATACCACCTTTGTGATCGGTGCGGTCACAGGCACGGGAGGCAAGCGCATGCTCCATGTGAACATGCTCAAGCCATACCACGGGCGCACAGAAGAGGTAACCTCGATCTGTGCACCTGCCACTGAAGATTATGATAATTTGCCACGCCCAGATCTCCTAGACCTAGAGGGCCAGAGCGGAGACCTGGGAGAAGTACAGTTAGGAGAACAGTTAGACCCCCAGGAGCGAACCCAGGTCCAAAGACTAATCCAGGACAAGGGGGCCACGTTTTCCAACCTACCTGGGTACAGTCCGTTAACCACTCACAAAGTTGAAACCCTAGACCAGACCCCCCTTCGCCAAACTGCCTATCGCATACCCGAAGCAGTTAAAGAAAATATTCTGAAAGAAATTGAGGAAATGATGCAGTTAGGGGTGATAGAACACTCTGACCCATTTCTGTGTAGACTACCGGAGGCTAAATGATAAAACAACCTCAGACGCCTACCCTATGCCCCGGATTGACAAGCTCCTAGACAAAATGGCCAGAGGCCAGTACCTCACCACAATAGAACTGTGGAAGGGGTACTGGCAAATTCCATTAGCCGACGACGCCATCCACAAGTCGGCATTTGTCACCTTGTTTGGCCTGTATCAGTTTAAGGTCATGCCATTCGGGATGAAGAATGCCCCGGCTAACTTTCAGAGGATGGTAGATCGGCTACTGGATGGGTTTCAGGAGTATGCCTGTGCCTACTTGGATGATATAGCCATTTTTAGCTGCTCCTGGCCCGAACACCTGACCCACATAGGAGCCGTACTAGACCGGATTAGGGAGGCCAGACTGACCCTAAAGCCCAGTAAGTGCCATATAGGAACGCGTAAAAACCTCCCCAAGATAGTAGTATGGGCCCCAGAGTGTGAACAGGCCTTCCAACAGCTCAAGACGGCGCTCATTAAATCACCTGTACTTTCTGCTCCTGATCCAACTAAACGCTTTCTCGTCCATACAGACGCTTCTATGTTTGGATTGGGAGCAGTACTGAGCCAAGTCGGAGCAGATGGCGGCGAGCAACCCGGGGCTTATCTAAGCCGGAAACTTTTGCCCAGGGAAGTAGATACACTGCCATTGAAAAGGAGTGCCTGGCGGTGGTGTGGGCCCTCAAAAAGCTGCAACCTTACTTGTATGGACAACTGTTTACCTTACTCACAGATCACAACAAATTTGGGGCACTGCGCGTGCAATCTAATGTGCCACCAGATAGGAGTGGTGTGTTAAGTAGTACTATTCTTATCAGTTTAATCGCTGTTACGTCCCCTATCAGGGGACGTGTATATGGCATCGATTTTAGGATCCGGGAGATGGAAAAAGATGCTTGGTTGGTCCTCCTTCTTCAAATTTGGGGCACTGCGCATGCAATCTAATGTGCCACCAGATAGGAGTGGTGTGTTAAGTAGTACTATTCTTATCAGTTTAATCCCTGTTACGTCCCCTATCCGTTGATGTGGAGCAAGACGCAGCAGCAGAAGAGGACTCAGCCGAGGAGGTTATGGAAGAGGATGGAGTAGGATGAGTAGAGGAGGTGGCAGCAGGCCTGCCTGCATGTCGTGGCGGTGTCACCAACTCCTCTGCAGAGCCACGCATTCCATGCTTGGCAGCCGTCAGCAGTTTTGCCCAATGCGCAGTGTAGGTGATATACCTGCCCTGACCATTCTTTGCAGACCAGGTATCAGTGGTCAGATGGACCCTTGCCCCAACACTGTGTGCCAGACATGCCATTATTTCCTTTTGCACAATCGAGTACAGGTTGGGGATTGCCTTTTGTGAAAATAAATTTCGTCCGGGTACCAGTGAGTGAGTGGTGGCACTGGGCACAGTATCCACTGTGAGCCTGACACACCAGCTGGCAGACAACTAACTGCTATTCAATCTATAACAGTGAAAAAAGTTTTTTGTTTTTAAATGCAAGCTATTGTGACACCAGTGAGTGAGTGGTGGCACTGGGCACAGTATCCACTGTGAGCCTGACACACCAGCTTTGAGACAACTAACTGCTATTCAATCTATAACAGTGAAAAAAGTTTTTTGGTTTTAAATGCACGCTATTGTGACACCAGATATGAGTGGCAAAGTACACTGGCAGAGGTCTGCAGAGCACACGCTGAAGGAGGCCTGACACCCGCTTTAAGGACACTGACTGCTATTAGCTTACACTGAAAAACTTTTTTTCTTTGTAAAAGCATGCTATAGAGACACCAGATATGAGTGGCAAAGTACACGGGGAGAGGTCTGCAGAGCACACGCTGAAGGAGGCCTGACACCCGCTTTAAGGACACTGACTGCTATTAGCTTACACTGAAAAACTATTTTCTTTGTAAAAGCACGCTATAGAGACACCAGATATGAGTGGCAAAGTACACGGGCAAAGGTCTGCAGAGCACACGCTGAAGGAGGCCTGACACCCGCTTTAAGGACACTGACTGCTATTAGCTTACACTGAAAAACTTTTTTTCTTTGTAAAAGCACGCTATAGAGACACCAGATATGAGTGGCAAAGTACACGGGCAGAGGTCTGCAGAGCACACGCTGAAGGAGGCCTGACACCCGCTTTAAGGACACTGACTGCTATTAGCTTACACTGAAAAACATTTTTTTCTTTGTAAAAGCACGCTATAGAGACACCAGATATGAGTGGCAAAGTACACGGGCAGAGGTCTGCAGAGCACACGCTGAAGGAGGCCTGACACCCGCTTTAAGGACACTGACTGCTATTAGCTTACACTGAAAAACTATTTTCTTTGTAAAAGCACGCTATAGAGACACCAGATATGAGTGGCAAAGTACACAGGCAGAGGTCTGCAGAGCACACGCTGAAGGAGCCCTGACACCCGCTTTAAGGACACTGACTGCTATTAGCTTACACTGAAAAACTTTTTTTCTTTGTAAAAGCACGCTATAGACACACCAGATATGAGTGGCAAAGTACACGGGCAGACGTCTGCAGAGCACACGCTGAAGGCCTGACACCCAGACGCTTGCAGACAACTAACCGCTATTCAGTCTATTACAGTGAAAAATTTTTTTTTCTTTTTAAATGTCAAGCTTAAGCTATTGTGACACCAGATATGAGTCGTGGCACTGGGCAAATGGGCACAGTATCCACTGTGAGCCTGACACAGAAGCTGGCTGACAAGTAACTGCTATTCAATCTATTACAGTTAAAAAAAAAAATTTTCTGTTTAAATGTCAAGCTTAAGCTATTGTGACACCAGATATGAGTGGTGGCACTGACTGGGCAAATGGGCACATTATCCACTGTGAGCCTGACACAGAAGCTGGCAGGCAACTAACTGCTATTCAATCTATTACAGTGAAAAATATTTTTTTCTTTTTAAATGTCAAGCATAAGCTATTGTGACACCAGAAATGAGTGGTGGCACTGACTGGGCAAATGGGCACAGGATCCACTGTGAGCCTGACACCGAAGCTGGCAGGCAGGCAGGCAGGCAACTGCAATTACATTACACAGAAAAAAAAAAAAATTAAAAAAAAATTTTCTAGCCCTAAAAAGGGCTTTTTGGGGTGCTGTCCTTACAGCAGAGATCAGATGAGTCCTTCAGGACTGTAGTGGACACTGAATACCCTAGCCTAGCTATCAATTTCCCTATCTAATGAGCAGCAGCTACACTTTCCCTCCTCTCACTAAGTATGCAGCTTCAGAATGAATCTAAAATGGATGCTGGAAGGGAGGGTCTGCTGCTAATTTGCTGGAATGTGTCTGCTGACCGTGAGGCACAGGGTCAAAGTTTGCTCAATGATGACGAATAGGGGGCGGATCGAACCGCACATGTGTTCGCCCGCCGTGGCGAACGCGAACACGCTATGTTCGCCAGGAACTATTCGCCAGCGAACAGTTCGGTACATCACTAGTAACCACAGTATTTGACGGTTCTATTTGACTCTCAGATGTGAAGTAAATGCCCCAAATTTACATTTTAGCACTAAAGAAATGTGAATTGGTCAAACTGTGATGTAACCACAGTATTTCACGTTTCTATTTCACTCTCAGATAGGAAGTGCATGCCCCAAATTTACTTTTTAGCACCAAAAAAATGTGAATTAGTCAAACTGCTATGTCACAGCAGTATTTGACGGTTCTATTTGACTCTCAGATATGAAGTGCACACCAGAAATTTACTTTTTAGCACAAAAAAAATTTGAATTTGTCAAACTGCAATGTCACAGCAGTATTTAAAAATGCCTAGATATTGCCCACAGAGCTACCAAAACAGGATTAAAGTAATCTGCCTGGCACACATGCAGTTGCAAGTGCCCACCTAACAAACAGACTAATTGCTCATTTCTCTGTGGCACTGGGCTCAGGGCAGGGTACAAAAATGTAGTATAGCACCCACAAAAATAATCGCAATAGTTTGCAGATTCAACACCAGAATTCTTTCCTAATCTGTCCATCACAGCTGCAGCATCATCTCCCTACACTAATAAGAGCTCATGTGACTCCAGCTTATATAGGGGCTGGGCCACATGCTGCTCTGGCCAATCACAGCCATGTCATTAGTAGGCATGGCTGTGATGGCTTCTAAGGACATACAAGTCAAATGCTTGTTTATTGGCTGCCCTGCAGCTTTTCAAAACGCGCCATTAAATCGCTGAACACCGAACTCGAACCCGAACTGTTACTAAAATGTCCGGGTTCTGGTCCAAAAATCGTAATGTTCGGGTTCGCTCAACTCTACTTATGAATAAAAATACTAATCTAAACGATACTTTTACTTTGTCCTCTGTCACCCAATATAACGCCCAGCTTTTAAAATTAAAAAAATTCTCAAGCAACACTGGCCTCTATTATTGGAAGACGATTTTTTTAAAGAAACCGATCCCACCAGCGCCTAAAATGATCTTTAAAAATAGTAAAAATTTTAAGACTCTTTTGGCTCCTAGTACTTTTAGAGCTAAAGAAATCAACACCATGAAATTTAAGGGCCTTTATAAGTGCAGGAGATGTAAAGGATGTAGATGTTTACCTAAAAAAACACATTTTTTAATAGTCATAAAACAGGAGAATCATTTAAAATAAAGGAACATATTAGTTGCAATACTAATGTAGTTTATCTTTTAACTTGTGGATGTGTTATTCAGTATGTAGGAAGGACCAGTAGAGTGTTGAAAATTCATGGAACGCTGCAATAATATAACAAAAAAATTAATTATTCACTCAATACCAGTCCATTGTAACAATTGTCATGATTTTAAGTTTAAATCCTTTTTATGCACGGGCTTGAAAAAGGTTACTGTAGACGACAGAGGAGTAGAGTTAAGCGGATACCTGGATGTTTGGGTCCGGCGGGTTCGGCTGAACTTTGAAAAAAAGTCCGGGTTCGGGCTCGAACTTGAACCCGAACCCCATTGAAGTCAATGGGGACCCAAACTTTTGGGCACAAAAATGCCTCTAAAAAACTCCTGGAAAGAGCTAGAGAGCTGCAAAAGCAAGTAAAATGGGGGTAAGAGTAGGACAAGTGCCCTACAAACAAATGTGGATAGGGAAATCACTTAAAATAACATCAAAATTAAAAATACAGCTGAGCCATAAAATAGCACTAGATAGAATCTTTGATTTTAGCTTTAGAAGAACATAAATCAAAATCTAAAGCATGGCTGTCAGGAGAATCACCAGAATTATTCATTTGAGAGAGGGTTGGAGTGCAGGGTATTCTCTTTCATTGTTCAAACTGAGCTCAACTCCTGATGCATGGAGAAAAGGCCTTCACAAGCGTCTGCTATTGAATACATAGTTTATACCAAGTGACCCATAGGCTGAGGAGGTGATGACCATGGAAGCGGCGGTGGAAGAGGAGGAGGTAGCCAACACTGTTTTTTTTATTTTTTTATTTTTTTTTAATTGGGGTAGCCCCCAAAATATTGGGACATATTAAAAAAGAAACAATTGCGGCCTGCGGTGCATTTCTTGCAGTCCTGATGCATGGAGAAATGCTCGACTTCTGATGCATGGAAAAAAGGCCTTTACAAGCCTCTGCTAATGTGTACATAGTTTATACTAAGTGACCCATAGGTTGAGAAGGCGGTGACCGTGGCGGTGGAGGAGGAGGATGAGGTAGCCAACACTGTGTTTTATATATATATATATATTTTTTTATTTTATTTTAATTGTGGTAGCCCACAAAATATTGGGACATACAAAAAAAGAAACATTTGCGGCCTGTAGTGCATTTCTTGCAGTCCTGATGCGTGGAGAAATGCTTAACTCCTGATGCATGGAGAAAAGGCTTTCACAAGCCTCT
Source organism: Pelobates cultripes (assembly GCA_933207985.1). Taxonomy (NCBI): domain Eukaryota; kingdom Metazoa; phylum Chordata; class Amphibia; order Anura; family Pelobatidae; genus Pelobates; species Pelobates cultripes. The sequence continues at coordinate 63,330,504 of OW240916.1, forward strand.
GCTAATGTGTACATAGTTTATACTAAGTGACCCATAGGTTGAGGAGGCGGTGACCGTGGTGGTGGAGGAGGAGGATGAGGTAGCCAACACTGTTTTTATTTATATATATATATATATATATATATTTTAATTGGAGAAGCCCCCCAAATTTTGGGACATATAAAAGACAACTCTGTTCCGCGTAGCTGTTGACATTATAGTTGCGAAGGCACTTTGTTGACTCTAGAGTACCTCAGGCCAATTGCACATCCCCGTGGCGGCGACTTTGCATGCGGATGTCATCCATATCAACTTTCGATGCCAGTTTCTGCTCTTACCATGGTGACCACGGATAACAGGGAATCAGGGTTCCATTCTGTACAGGGACCCTGAGAAACGACTACCACATGCAAGGAAGGCAGCAGGCGCGCAAATGACCCACTCCCGACGCGGGAAGGTAGTGACGACAAATAACAATACAGGACTCTTAATTGTACAGAGGCCCTGTAATTGTAATGAGTACATTTGAAATCTTTTAACTCTGATCAATTGGAGAGAAGTCTGGTGCAGAGCCACTGACCCGTGCGTGCTGCAGCTGAAACTCCACTATCGCCTGCTGCTGCTCGCACAGTCTCATGAGGCGGTGAGCGGGAAGGCCAAAGTTACGCTGCAGCGCAGACAGGCGAGCAGCAGCAGGGTGAGAACGCCAAAAGCGCGCACAGCCGCTACAGTGAATGTCACATCCTGTTCCAAGTTGCGGATCAGTCTGGTGATGGCTTCTGGTATCCAGTACTCTTTTTACTGAAGCTGCATCAGGGTCCTGGTATGTGGCCACACAAACGCTGGTGCTCAACACCAGGGGGCGTGCGGTTACCCTGCACCAGACCCTGCTAATCCATTCCACACTGTGACTCCTAACTTCAACATCAGGCATACTGGGTCCCGGTCGTCCGACTGCTGCCCAGACAGTATCTGGGTCCTGGTCACAGGACTGCCCACCTGACTGTGAAACTATGAATGGATCGTTATATCTGGTACGAACCCGAACTTCGCAGTTCGGATTTGCTCAACTCTATTATGGATCCTTTGATCGCTACATGTATTACTTGGATAACTGGTAATTCTCAAGCTAATACATGCTCACGAGTGCTAGGGGACAGCAGCTCAGCTTTTGCACCCTGCTCCCTCTTATGCTGTGCTGGTGCCTCTGTGCGACCAGCGCCTCTTCCTCCAAACTGCACATGTCACTCGCATGACCTTGATTCCATGTGGGGTCTAGCACCTCATCATCCTCCACATCATCTTCCACCCACTCATCAACCCTGCCCTCCTTGCCGGTATGCACACTGCAGAAAGCCACAGCAGTTGGCACCTGTGTTTTTCCAGCATGTAAAGTCTGCAAAGGACATATGGAAATTGTTTTAGAATTGTATCCAGGCAACAGTTTTCCCTATAAACTGACCTCTCCGTTTGACTTGTGAGGGTATTGCCCCAGAATTACAATATTGTTGAAGTACCTCTTAGCTATTGATCACTGGTTTAAATATAGCAGCTTGTTATCTGGTAGTTTCTAGTGTAGAAAATATCAATCTGTTTACGATCACTTAGATCTGTGTAGGTGTGAAACAATATTACAAGTGACCGATGTAGTAAATTCAAATAAAAGTTACGCTTCGATTTGACTCTCAGATATGAAGTGAACACCCCAAATATACTATTTAGCGCCAAAAAAAAAAAAAACTTTTTAAAACTGAAATGTAAGCAGCAGATTAGCAGCAAAACAATTAGAATGTTTACAATTGCGCAGTAAGCGAACTATTTGACGCTTCTGTTTGACTCTCAGATATGAAGGGCACGCCCCAAAATGTACTATTTAGCAGTTTAGCAGCAAAACAATTAGAATGTTTACAATTGCACTGTAACCGCAGTATTTGACGATTCTATTTGACTCTCAGATATGAAGTGCACCCCACTAATGTACTACCCCACCAAAAAAAAATGACTTTTTAAAACTCTGATGTAACCACGGTATTTGACGCTTCTATTTGACTCTCGGATATGAGGTGCACCCCACTAATGTACTAGTTTGCAAAATTCTTCCCTAAGCTGTCCCTATCAGCAGCAGCATCCTCTCCCTACACTAATAAGATGCATGTGCGTGCGGCGCTACGCGACTCCAGCTTATATAATAGAGGCTGGGTCACATGCTGCACTAGCCAATCACAGCCATGCCATTAGTAGGCATGGCTGTGATGGCTTCCAAGGGCACACAAGCCCTGCAGCCTTTCAAAACATGCCATTTAATCGCCGAACACCAAACTCCAACACAAACATACAGTTATATGTCCGTGTTCGGGTACGTGGTCCAAAAAAACGTAATGTTTGGTACGAACCCGAACTTTTCAGTTCAGGTTCAATCAACTCTACAGAGGAGGTGATCTAATTAAGAAATTACGACAAAGAGAAGGTTATTGGATTTTTAATTTGAAGACTTTTAGCCCTATTGGGCTAAATGTCGATTTTGACATGGTGTGTTTTTTGTAATTTATTATAGTTAATTCTTTTTATATGTAACTTTTACAACTTTTTTCTTTTTTTTTACAATATAATTTTGCTCTACCCATCTCTGTCATCTGAGTACCTTTCTATATTGGGGAATGAACTTTTGTTTTATTTTAGTTAATATACTTTAAATTGTAGATATTTTTAATATATTCCATTTTTGTTAATATATTACCCTTTCTTGTATTTTACCATGATACCCTTTTTCTTACCACTACCAAAGTCATTTTGTCTTTATAATGATTCATTTTATGTTCTGATCTATATCTTAATTCTCTTCTTTACTTTCAAACTCCCTATCTACACCTTGTTTATACACTGACTTGATGACTTCCGGGTACACAATCTTGGAACGCAAGTTGCATTCCACGTGATACAGGAAGCATTATTTGAACCGCAGATCTGAAAAGAGATTTGGAAGACGGCTACAGGTGATTTCAATCATACGGGTACACCGAAATTGGCAAAGAAAAACGGCGGGATTTTCAACAATCATATTTAAAAAGCGGACAGAGGATAGCACAGTCTTCACCTTGATTTTTCCCTGAAGAAGTCCTGTTTGAGGACGAAAAGCAGATGGCGGAGAGACCAAGGCAGCACCTTCACTGGACTTTTTCCTATATTTTATTGTATACTGTTCAGTTTTTTTTGTTCATTGTTTTGCTCCATCCGGTTTCCTCAAATCACTTGCTCCCAGGAGAAGAGATTTCGGCACTGGGAACACCTTAGTGTGTGATACACAGGATTTTATCATTTATCTTGTGAGTGCAATCTGAATAAAATTATATGTTACTGATTCTACTGGTGCACTATGTTCTTGTGTGTCTCCCTCTAATTAAGGTGAAATGAAGAATACACGAGTCTCCTCAGAATGTTAAAGACTCCTATATGCCTACATTGTACTTCCATCTTGTGAGTGCAACTTTTAAATAAGCGCACTTCTGGTGCTGTGACATATTATACCATTTCTGGTCTCTGTTTTTATGTTTGTAGATTGTTATTTTCCATATTTCATTATAGGGATCTGATTACAATCTCAAAAGGGATAAATTTATTTTATATGCATTTACCCACTGGGGAGCACGTGTGCACATTACAATTTCTCTGTGTATCATTGTATTGACAATGACCTTATAATTTTATATGTTCATCTTTATATCAATAAAGCTGTGATAACAATTTTCCTATTACAAGGTATCTGAGTCATTTGGTGGGGTATGGGGTAGATAAAGCGTATGCCAAAAGGGGGCTATGCATTTGTCATGTGCAGTTTCCAGATTTACAGTAATATTTTCCGAACAGGTGCAGTTGAAATCTCCCAAGGATGAGTCTGTGAATACATTTACCAAGAAGCCCACTCAGGGTCTATTACAAAATCCCAGGGATTACATGGAAGATGAAGGTAAATGCGAGCTGAGAAAACCAATAGGAAAGTCTTTTTTCTACTGCACAAATTGCCAAAATATGTGCTACAAAGAATACCAGTATCCGATTAAATGTTGTAAAAAAGATGCCTTTAAATTAAATCTTAATTATGAAAGCCTGTTTAGTTGGCATGCAGACCGTGCCCATACAGTCATGCTCAATTCTCTGCTATTTAGGAGTTAAATCACTTTTTGTTCTGTCTTAACCACACCCCCACTGGCTAAGACTCACACAGCCTCCCTTCACCTGCTCTATTAATTGCCACTGACAGTGAGGGAAAAAAGTATTTGATCCCCTGCTGATTTTGAAAGTTTTTCCACTGATAGAGAAATTATGAGACTATAATTTTAATGGTAGGTGTATTTTAACAGTGAGAGACAGAATAACAACAACAACAACAAAACAAATCCTGAAAACGCATGTCAAAAAAGTTATAAATTGATTTGCACACATTATTCTCACGAGTTCGGGCGCGTATGTACGCATTCATGTGCGTTTGTGTACTTGCGCCCGCCCATTCTCTCGATGGAAGGAGGATTCAGCTTGTTGTGCCGCTGAACCCCCTACAACCCACCTGAAATCCTGAAATGCCCACTAGTGGGCAGTAGGGACCAGGTTGACAACCCATGGTGTGTGTATGTGTGTGTATATATATATATATATATATATATATTTATGGTCGTGGCTGTCACAGACTCCGACATCTCTGCCGGCGTGGCTGCCCTCAAACATAACAGCCACGCCGTCAGAGATGTTTTCAACTTACCGGGGGCTCGGCAGGCAGTTACCCGGTCTCCCTCCGTTCTGGTCCCCAGTGGGTGCGAAGTTCTTAAAACCGCCGGCCACTGTGGACCAGACTTTTATAAAGAACTTACCTTCCCCATATCAAAGATGGCACCAACATGTGTGCACACGTTTTGTGGTTAGAAGGCAGAGACAGCCAATTGCAGACAAAGAGGATTATTTAAACCCAAATTACCTTTTTGCCAATGCCCTGTCGTGGTTTCCCTTGCCTGGTTATCTGAGAGAGTGTCCCTGATCGTATTATTTCTGGTATTTGACTCTGGCTTTGTTTTTGACTTTCCTGATTTCTGGTATCCTTGACTTTTGGCTTTCCCTCATCGTTGTGTCTCATTCTGTTTCCCTGACCTCGGCAAGTATTTTGACTTTTCTTGAGTACGTTAAGCCTGGACATTCTAAGGTCTGGTGAGACGTTACCCTTAGTCCTAGGTGTGAAACTATTTCTGCGTGCTGTATCAACTAGTAATTCTGACAGTGGCATTTTAAGCCATAATGAGCATATTAGAAGTAGGTATGTAAGGTCCCTGTATGACCTATAGTAATATGAAAAAGTCAGTTATGGTGTGCCGGACCTGACGATGCGGTGGGCCCGTAATAAAAAGAGAGCCCACACTAGATAAAGATATGAGAAAAGGAAGTGGTGTGTTGGGTCAATTCACCAGACTGGCGTCCTTAAGAAGGGAAATCAAGCCCCTCCCATAACTACAGACCCAGCCTTCCATTTATGGTTGTGGCATCAAAAGCCATAATGAGCATATTAGAAGTAGGTATGTAAGGTCCCTATATGAGACCTATAGTAATATGAAAAAGTCAGTTGTGGTGTGCTGGTACTGACGATGCGTGGGCCTGTATAAAAAAAAAAAAAAGGAAGGCAAATAGAGTATACCATACAGAATTCTACAACTTACAAATCAAGCATATTACAATACATTACATATACATTTTACGGAAGTCTTAGCGTATTAAAGAACTGGTTGATGTATATTTCTGGAGTAAGCGGAGGCCTCCATTGTCTAAGTCCCATTAAAATTTACTGAATATTCTTGGAGGTATGGTTGTCAGCACTGATGTGGAAGGAGTGACCTTCTTAATTACGTGAATGAAGACTTAATTTGACCATGCAGTAAAAACCTGAGATAAAGTCTGAATTTACTTGTCGTTAGAGTATTGTCATGTAAAGCTAGTAGGAGCAGATCAGGGGAACTTTAAACAGAGGTTAGGTTGTCATCGAGAATTATTACTGACAGAATTGTAAAATATCATTAGTAGTGTTAAAATATTTAAGTAAAAGGTAGCAAAAGAAGTAAAATCGACCACTGTACTCAAGAAGCTTGATTGCAACATAAAAACTTAGCCATAATCAGTTAAACTGTAGACCCTCAGCGGAAAGCCTATAATGGAGAACAAGATAAGTGATCAGTAACAAAGTTATCAATACCTGGGATATGGTCGTATATCAATAAAGTAGTAATTAGCAGCTGACCAAGTCAGTATACTCACGGAGTGCATATGACAAGATGTGCTCGAGGCACATGTAGATACGTGGGAAGTGCCATAGGTGAGCCAAAATAATTAAACAGCCCTAGAGTTATGACATAGGAACCGAGGATAACTTAATCGCATATTACCAACATAACAGTGTGTACAATAGTTTGAAATAATGGACCAGAGCGTGAGTGAATACACGCTAGCACGTGTGTATATACCTGTATTTGCGTACACACACCCCTACCCACTATATACCTACATATATATCTACCTATTAAGATATGTATGATCTAGATAGTGGTTATCTACAGTTTGCAAGCCAGGCATAAAACTGATCCGGTCAGTAGTGACACCTGCTATTGAGGGGAGCTAAGGTGAATGACAGTAGAAACCGATATGTCTTCGTAAGGGGCTTAATACCGTAAGCTAAAGGAGGCATGCTGTGATGCTATGTCTAGATGAGAAGCTGAATTGTACTAGTAGTGAAAAATTGCCCTGAATAAACATAGCCGCTTCTATGTACGAGAAGGGAAGTGGTTCAACCTAAATATTATCATAATAAGATATATCCCATCTATCTGCGTGGAATGCATGTTATATGGATCCTAATTTACTTATGATGAATACAGATAGTCAATATTCCATTGGATATCCCTAACGTACAGAAACATGCACTGAATATTGAGTTCTGTAATGTATGCTCGAATGCATATGGATAACCCTGCGAGGGTCAGCGTAAGGAGACAGCCCCTTGTAAAAGTCAGAGTTTGAATGTACTTACAAGACGTAAAGGAGAATGGAGTGAGGTCTTAAATTGATATGAACGTGAATTAAATGTATGTTGAATACCTGAAACCCAAATTCAAAGGCAACCTATTTTTAATCACACTGTATCTAACCAGTTAAGTGCCTCTACCTGACTGGTATTTCCAACGACAGGCCTATATATGCAGGGCCGGTGCAAGGATTTTTCCAGCCCTAGGCAAAAGTAAAGTTTGCCCCCCCCCCCATGTGACATCACAATGCCCCACCGATATGATTTATTTATTAAGTGTTCTTGCATAGCAAGACCACTTAATGTTATCTCACATATATATTATTATTATTATTATTATTAAGTGTTCTTGCATAGCAAGACCACTTATTGTTATCTCACATATATATTTAAGTGTTCTTGCAAGAACACTTATTATCTCACATATATATTATTATTCTTATTAAGTGTTCTTGCATAGCAAGACCACTTAATGTTATCTCACATATATATTATTATTAAGTGTTCTTGCATAGCAAGACCACTTAATGTTATCTCACATATATATTATTATTATTATTATTATTAAGTGTTCTTGCATAGCAAGACCACTTAATGTTATCTCACATATATATTTAAGTGTTCTTGCATAGCAAGACCACTTAATGTTATCTCACATATATTATTATTAAGTGTTCTTGCATAGCAAGACCACTTAATGTTATCTCACATATATATTATTATTAAGTGTTCTTGCATAGCAAGACCACTTAATGTTATCTCACATATATATTATTATTATTATTATTATAGCAAAATTTGCCACCCTAACTCCTCCCACAGTTTTTACACTACATAGACCAAAATTTACCAAAACATGCAGATTGTTCCCGATCGGATTGCTATTACTTTGTGGAACGTTTCGCTGAATGGTTCACGGAATATCGTCGTTTTTGTGGCGCAATTTGTCCCATAGGAATGAATGGCAAAGCTAGAGTGGGAGCTGGCAAAAGCTGAAAATCAGGACATGATTTCTAAACTGCCACCACTCCCTTATTTTCAGGCCCACCTACACAAATCTTATATCAAAACGTTCAGCTATCCCTGCTGCCACTAAATATGTCAACGGCTAAGCCGTAGTCCTGATAGTTTTCACAATATGACCATTTGTTTGCAACCAACGCCGTCCATTGACATTCATTGAAACTTCACTCTGCAAAGCTCAAATTTGAAGTGTAATTTCTAAACTGCGACTGTGCCTTCAATTTTAATACTTCAGAGACATACCATGCATCAAAATGTAGGTCTGGGTCTTGTGATTCTCACAATATAAAGCTCTTCGCTGTAGGAGTTATAGTTTTTAAGATACGACCGTTTGAAGATGGCAACCACCAAAATACTCTGACCTGTGTCAAGCTGCAGCAGCAAGTGATGTCATAGACAGGGCCTTTTGAACACCTGCTAAAGTTTTTATAAATGTATGGTTTAATGTAACTGTGCAACAACGTTGCAATTAAATGTGCTATGTAAATGATAACAGTTACTCCGCCCACTCCAGTTGTAGACTACAGGTGGAGGTAAGAACACTTCACACAATTTCCCCAGAAATTGTAACTTTTCTAGTTATTATTCTTATTCTTATTATAGCAAAATTTGCCACCCTAACTCCTCCCACAGTTTTTACACTACATAGACAAAAATTTATCAAAACGTGCAGATTGTTCCCGATCGGATTGCTATTACTTTGTGGAACGTTTCGCCGAATGGTTCACGGAATATCGTCGTTCTTGTGGCGAAATTTGTCCCATAGGAATGAATGGCAGAAGCTAGAGTGGGGAGCTAGCCCAAAGCTGAAAATCAGGACATGATTCCTAAACTGCCACCACTCCTCATTTTCAAGCCCACCTACACAAATCTTATATCAAAACGTTCAGCTATCCCTCCTGCCACTAAACATGTCGACGGCTTAGCCATAGTCCTGATAGTTTTCACAATATAATCATTTGTTTGCAACTAACGCCGTCCATTGACCTTCATTGAAACTTCACTCTGCAAAGCTCAAATTTGAATTGCAATTTCTAAACTGCGACTGTGCCTTCAATTTTAATACTTCAGAGACATACTATGCATCAAAATGTAGGTCTGGGTCTTGTGATTCTCACAATATAAAGCTCTTCACTGTAGGAGTTATAGTTTTGAAGATACGACCGTTAGAAGATGGCAACCGCCAAAATACTCTGACCTGTGTCAAGCTGCAGCAGCAAGTGATGTCATAGACAGGGCCTTTTGAACACCTGCTAATGTTTATATAAATGTATGGTTTAATGTAACTGTGCAACAACGTTGCAATTAAATGTGCTATATAAATGATAACAGTTACTCTGCCCACTCCAGTTGTAGACTACTGGTGGAGGCAAGAACACTTCACACAATTTCCCCAGAAATTGTAGCTTTTCTAGTTATTATTATTATTATTCTTATTATTATAGCAAAATTTGCCACCCTAACTCCTCCCACAGTTTTTACACTACATAGACAAGAATTTACCAAAACGTGCAGATTGTTCCCGATCGGATTGCTATTACTTTGTGGAACGTTTCGCCGAATGGTTCACGGAATATCGTCGTTCTTGTGGCGCAATTTGTCCCATAGGAATGAATGGCAAAGCTAGAGTGGGAGCTGGCAAAACCTGAAAAATCAGGACATGATTTATAAACTGCCACCACTCCCTTATTTTCAGGCCCACCTACACAAATCTTATATCAAAACGTTCAGCTATCCCTGCTGCCACTAAACATGTCAACGGCTAAGCCGTAGTCCTGATAGTTTTCACAATCTAATCATTTGTTTGCAACTAATGCCGTCCATTGACATTCATTGAAACTTCCCTCTACAAAGCTCAAATTTGAAGTGCAATTTCTAAACTGCGACTGTGCCTTCATTTTTAATACTTCAGAGACACACTATGCATCGAAATGTAGGTCTGGGTCTTGTGATTCTCACAATATAAAGCTCTT
>OW240916.1:63340629-63427047 GCA_933207985.1 Pelobates cultripes
TTTTTTGTTTTTAAATACAAGCTTTGTGTCACCAGATCTAAGTGGTGGCACTGGTCACCGTATCCACTGTTAGCGTAACACACCTTTAAGGACACTGACTGCTATTCAATCTATAACAGTGAAAAAAGTTTTTTGTTTTTAAATCCAAGCTTTGTGTCACCAGATCTAATTGGTGGCAATGGTCACCGTATCCACTGTTAGCGTAACACACCCGCTTTAAGGACACTGACTGCTATTCAATCTATAACAGTGAAAAATAGTTTTTTGTTTTTAAATCCAAGCTTTGTGTCACCAGATCTAAGTGGTGGCACTGGTCACCGTATCCACTGTTAGCGTAACACATCGCTTTAAGGACACTGACTGCTATTCAATCTATAACAGTGAAAAAAGATTTTAAATCCAAGCTATTGTGACATCAGATCTAATTAGTGGCACTGGTCAGCGTATCCACTGTTAGCGTAACACATCCGCTTTAAGGACACTGACTGCTATTCAATCTATAACAGTGAAAAAGTTTTTTGTTTTTAAATCCAAGCTATTGTGACACCAGATGCTAATTGGTGGCACTGACTGGGGAAATGGGCACAGTATGCACTGTGAGCCTGACACAGAAGCTGGCAGCAGTGGCAGACAACTGACTGCTATTCAATCTATAACAGTGAAAAAAGTTTTTTGTTTTTAAATCCAAGCTATTGTGACACCAGATGTATTTGGTGGCACTGACTGGGGAAATGGGCACAGTATGCACTGTGAGCCTGACACAGAAGCTGGCAGCAGTGGCAGACAACTGACTGCTATTCAATCTATAACAGTGAAAAAAGTTTTTTGTTTTTAAATCCAAGCTATTGTGACACCAGATGTAATTGGTGGCACTGACTGGGGAAATGGGCACTGTGAGCCTGACACAGAAGCTGGCAGCAGTGGCAGACAACTAAGTGCATTTACATTAGATAGAAAAAAAAAATCCAAAAAAAGCATACCCTTATCCCTAACCTAGCTATGCTTTTCCCTATCTTATGAACAGCAGCTACACTTTCCCTCCTCTTACTAAGCATGCAGCTTGAGAATGAATCTAAAATGGATGCTGTCCAGTAGGTGGGAGGGTCTGCTAGGGAGGCTGTGCTGCTAATTGGCTGGAATGTGGCTGCTGACTGTGAGGTACAGGGTCAAAGTTTACTCAATGATGACGAATAGGGGGCGGGTCGAACCGCGCATATGTTCGCACGCCGTGGCGAACGCGAACATGCTATGTTCGCCAGGAACCGTTCGCCAGCGAACCGTTCGGTACATCACTAGTCTTCATGTATTTTTCTGCCCAATGCAGCCATTTCTGCTTGTGAGCATTGGTTAGTAGTGGCCGAATAGTTGCAAGACTCTGGAGGACTCTACACCTTGATGTCCGTGGGACTCCAGAGGTACAAGCAGCTTCAAATATCTGTTTACTGCTATGTAATGGTATTTTAGCAGCTGCTCTCTTGATCCGATGCATGGATCTGGCAGAAATCTTCCTCAATGTGCCTTTATCTGCACAAACCCATCTGTGCTCTGAATCAGCCACAAATCTCTTAATAGTGCAATAATCACGCTTCAGTTTTCATGAAATATCTAATGTTTTCATACCTCGTCCAAGGCATTTAACTATTTCACTCTTTTCGGCAGCAGAGAGATCCTTTTTCTTCCCCATATTGCATGAAAATGGGGCTCTGCTTAATAATGTGGAACACCCTCCTTTAGTAGTTTTTCCTTAAATTGGGCTCACCTGGTAATCTAATTATCACAGGTGTCCGAGATTGTTTTCAGTGATCAAAAGAGCCCTGAGACACAATGCCATCCATGAGTTAAACTGAAAAACAAAATTTGTAATCTTTGTGCAACTTGTGGGGATATTTATGGGATAATAATAGTAAACAGTGAGAATTGCCCACTAATTCAATTCTCAGATCCCAAAGATCGTTATCATGTTAAGTGAAATGTATTTCATATAAATAAAATCACAATTTGTTAAAAAAATATGTAACATGCGTGACAATAATCAATGAATATCCAGTATAAAATGATATGCAATACAAAGGAATGGCTATACACGTTTCAATGGCTAAACAGCATTTTCTGTCAAGACTTACACGATTTATGACTATCTTTCACAGACATAGAAAGCGAAGCTTTTCACAGCGAAGGGCCATAAAACCCTGGCTAACAGTTAGATCAACTGAATAACCCTTTCAATGCTGGCTAGATCCTCCTAGGTAATTAGGATCTATTCTTATGTAATTTTAAATTCAATAACATTTAAACCAGTTCATTAGTCATTTCCTGGAACCATCCAATAAGAGAATCTACCATGATTTTTACAAAAGCAGAATTCTGATTCGCCTAAAAAGATATCTTATCTTATATTAGAGCAAATCAATACACCTGGATAAAAACAGCGGTGTGCTAACATGTGATACTATCACATTAATATATAATTATTCTTAATTCCACCTGCAGAATGGAATGTTTATAACTATATATTCTTTAGTTAACTAAGATTTCTAAATATGGAAATCTGACCGTGATTTATCCAGTCATATATCATGCTATTAGTAAATTTTAATTAATTTAATTAATTAAATGAAACCAGTATAATTACCAGTTGAGTAGATATTTCATCCGATTGGTAGATAGTCTCAGGAACTTATATGGATGTCTGTAGGTGCATGAGTTATGGTGACAGGTGGTGTTGGTTAGAAAGTCAGTAAAATTCTAAGTGTTAGAGTTTTAAGAGTAGAGTGTTAGTCTCAGATGTTGTCCTGGGTTTCTCTGCATGTCCGAGTTGGAGTCCCCAAACTTCCAATTCCTCCCTCTCTTTTTCCTTCTCTCAACTCCCCTGTCTTCCCTTTGCCCTAACTTTTAAAGGGCCAGACTCTCTGTACGTCAGTTGATAACCCAAGAGAAACACTGGGGTGTGCTTACCTTCCTTTTGACAATTTAAGTATTTGGTCTATAGAGGGCAGTCTCATCCCACTAAACATACCTATCCAGGAAAGAGTTAACTTTTCCTGGTGGCTATTTTGACGTCATTTTGGCTTATCTATATGGTTGCCATAATTTAAGTTTTCTGTCAGATCAAGCAGTTTCTTTAAGTTTTGTCCAGACTATGTGTCTGGCAAATTCTGCTATAATTTCTGATATGACAGTTCGTAAACTAAGTTTCACCTGTAACTTACAATGGGATCTTGTACATATAGAAAGTAAAATGTTATTATTTAATCTCCTCTGTCACAAATATCTGTGTTTAGATATGCATCTATTCCATTAACATTTTAGACAGTCTGTCCAACCCCCGTTCTCCTGATCACTTGGTTTGTATATACTATGCATTCCTTTAGCTCTGGGAAAGTGGTTAGTTTTACAGATAGAAATCTTGTGTCTTTTGTTAGCTTGAAAATAACAAAATGGAGTCTGCTGTGTTCAAAAGTGACTCAGCATATACACTTTTAATTTCTACCATAGCACAAGATGTCTGCCGATATAAATACTCTGACAAACTTCAATGGAATTTGCATAATAATTTGGAACAGGGTGTATGTACTTAATGATCAGATGCAGATAAAGTATTTTTGAGTTTTATTTTTTCAAAATCCCAGGTGAAATTATATATTTGTTTTTGTGTCCATATAAAGATGAGTAGTTTGGCTTTTACCGACAGGTGCTGCTGTGTATTGGGTGTAAAACAGCAGGCTGCTTTGTACATTTTTACCTCTGGCAGCAAGGAGACTGTATATTGGTCCCCGGGACATAGAATTAGTGTAAATTACATGAACTATGTCTGTCTCTCCCCGTGCCCTTTGTTCGTGTCATTGCCGAACATGTCAATTTGCATAGTGCCACCATTATGATTTTGACTAAATATAAATATATTGGCCACTGGCCGGTCTCTCCTGACACTAAATCTGCAATCTTCTTTCATTTTACAATAGGTGAGATGTGAGTTAAGTATTTGTAAAAAGCTCACTTAAAGCGGCACTGTCATGCCGAACTTACCTTTCCTCAATCTCTTCCCCTTCTCCCCCTCTCTCAGGATCTGTTCTTCTTTTCTTCCTGTCTTCTTTAGTTTTCTTTAAAATCATAAGACAACTCTTTGCCTTATGGAGGTTTCCTCCGCTTGACCAGCTTTGACCAGCGGAGGAGCGTGTGCTTCATTTCTGCTGGTCAGAGCAATTTTCCCATGATCCTTAGCTTTCCTCCCTGTTCCCATGATGCTTCAAGTCAGTAGTGCTGAATGTCCTGTCACTTTGACAGAATGCCGACAAAACTGTCGAATTGCATCCTAACAGAATGAGAACAGTTTCAACATTCGTGTTAGGATGCAATTCGGGACTTTGTTCGGATCGCAATTTCATTCAAATGAATTAAACTCTGATCCTATTTGTGCTGTGGCTGCATCTTGCAGCCACTTAGTAGATAACTCCCTAATTCCTACGGTATCAGGGAGTTATCTACTAAAAATCCATCCAGAGTGCTCGGTGTCATTTTACACAACGTGGGAAAGTTCTTTGGAATTTTCCCATGCTGTGTAAAATGACACAGAGCACTCTGATTGGTGGGCTTGGAATCTAACCAATCACAGTGCTCTGTGTCATTTTACACAGCGTGGGAAAGTTCTTTGGAATTTTCCCACGCTGTGTAAAATGACAAAGAGCACTCTGATTGGCTTAAACCAACCAACCAGAGTGTTCTTAGCCTAATTGCAGGGCGGGGCAAGGCTAATTGTAGGGGGTGAATTTTTATTTAGGGCCCCCACCCGCCGCTCAGGGGTGGGGGCCAGGGGGGGAGGACAGTAGGTCAACCCCACCATTCTTATATAGAGCCCCCACCCACCGCTCAGGGGTAGGGGCCAGGGGGAGGACAGTAGGTCCCCCCCACCATTCTTATATAGGGCCCCCACCCACCACTCAGGGGTGGGGCCAGGGGGGAGGACAGTAGGTCCCCCCTTATTGTATTTTTAGGGCCCCCACCCACCGCTCAAGGGTGGGGTCAGGGGGGAGGACAGTAGGTCCCCCCTTCCTTATTGTTATTTAGTAGTTTTTTTTAACAGTGAGGAGCCACAGGCTGCTCACTGTTTAGTGGACATGCCCCTAGTCGTGGTATAGAGAGTAGGGGCATTGGGGAGATTTTAATCTCCCTTATGCTATTATGGGAGGGACATGGGAGGCTTATGAAGTGGCAGGGAGCACTGCTCCCTGCCGCTTCTATCTTTACATATTACAAAGAGGGAGCTGTGCGACGATAGCTCCCTCCTTGTAATAAACTGAATGAACAAACGAACACTGAGACTCAGTGTTTGTTTGTTCATCTGACATTTCTATTCATTCATTCGTCTTTCTGATGAATGAATGGATGAAATTCCCGTTCGCATGTCCAAGTGTTTCACTGGCCATGTGCGGGAATCTCACGGCTATCTAGTGTGGGCAGATGACGTGTCCCACAGCGACTTCATCTACCCACACAAAGATGGCAGCGCCCTGAATATAGATCGGGGCAGAAAATAAAAAATAGGTAATATGGGGGGCTTAGGGGCATTTGGGGGTGACTAGGGGGTCAATTAGAGATAGTGGAGGCGGGAGGCGGGAGGGGGGTTAAAAAAAACAAAACTGGATTCGGCCATGACAATGCCGCTTTAAAGGGACACTATAGTCAATAAAAACAACTTTAGCTTAATTAAGCAGTTTTGGTGTATAGATCATGCCCCTACTTAATGAAGCAGTTTTGGTGTATAGATCATGTCCCTGCTTAAAGGATCACTATAGTGTCAGGAAAACAAAGCGGTTTTCCTGACACTGTATAATCCTTGGGGGACCCTCACCCTCAGGGTCCACCTCCCCCTTCAGCAGCTTACCTTTATCCAGCGCCCAGCTCCCTCTGCGCTGGTGACCTCTCCTCCCCTGCTTATGTCAGCTCCCAAGTGGAGCGGAATGTGCATGCACGGCAAGTGCCACGCGCGCATATTCAAACATTCCATAGGAAAGCATTTCTCAATGCTTTCCTATGGACGCTCTGCGCGATGGATGTAAAATTCGCATCCAGCATCGCAGATGCGCCTCTAGCGGCTGACAGCCACTAGAGGTTGGATTAACCCCTAATGTAAACATAGCAGTTTCTCTGAAACTGCTATGTTTAGATCTGAAGGGTTAAAACCTGAGGAAACCTGGCACTAGTGATGCACCGAACGGTTCGCCGGCGAACAGTTCCTGGCGAACATAGCGCTTCGCGTCCGCCGCGGTCGGCGAACACATGCGCGGTTTGATCCGCCCCCTATTCGTCATCATTGAGTAAACTTTGACCCTGTACCTCACAGTCAGCAGACACATTCCAGCCAATTAGCAGCACACCCTCCCTAGCAGACCCTCCCACCTACTGGACGGCATCCATTTTACATTCATTCTCAAGCTGCATGCTTAGTGAGAGGAGGGAAAGTGTAGCTGCTGTTGATTAGATAGGGAAATGCATAGCTAGGTTAGGGTATACAGTGTCCACTACAGTCCTGAAGGAATCATCTGATCTCTGCTGTAAGGACAGCACCCCAAAAAGACCTTTTTAGTGTGATGGAATTCCAGTAAAATACAAGTTTAGCAGGCCAAGATTGCCACAAGGCATATGTAGGTACATGTGTTTGTAGTATCAGTTAGTTAGTTACACGTAGCTAAGATACTGTCATCACTGTACTGAGCATGTGCAGGAATGCAGGTACTGGAATTACGCGTTCCTCTCCTTTGTTTCAGATGAGCCACGTGGTTAGACCGGATGGATGAGTTTAGACTCTATTCATTGATTAGGTTAAGGGTATGTGTGGGCGTAGCTAATTATGGGAGAGCTACAGTGCTATATAAGGAATGTACTCTATGTATTCAGCACTCAGATCTTTGCTGTTTTTGGTGACATAAGTCCCTCTGAGTCCCGGTCGGTGAATCGAATAAAGATCTCTTCCTTCCTGAAGAAACCTGTGTCCATCTCTCTGTGCTTGGCCTCCGTCAGTTTCCCGGTAACATTAGGGTTAGAACATCAGTCTGCTTTTTTTTAAAAAAAAATTTTTGTGTAATGTAATTGCAGTTAGTTGTCTGCCACTGCTGCCAGCTTCTGTGTCAGGCTCACAGTGGATACTGTGCCCATTTGCACAGTCAGTGCCACCACTCATATCTGGTGTCACAATAGCTTGCATTTAAAAACAAAAAACTTTTTTCACTGTTATAGATTGAATAGCAGTCAGTGTCCTTAAAGCGGGTGTGTCAGGCTCACAGTGGATACTGTGCCCATATGCCCAGTGCCACGACTCATATCTGGTGTCACAATAGCTTAAGCTTGACATTTAAAAAGAAAAAAAAAATTGGGTGTCAGGCCTCCTTCAGCGTGTGCTCTGCAGACCTCTGCCTGTGTACTTTGCCACTCATATCATAGCGTGCTTTTACAAAGAAAAAAAGTTTTTCAGTGTAAGCTAGCAGTCCTCTGTTGCGTGTGCTCTTACTCGGTGTCTCTATGCGTGCTTTTACAAAGAAAAAAAGTAAGCTAATTCAGTGTCAGTGTCAAGCTAGATAGCTCACTGTCAGTGTCCTTAAAGCGGGTGTCAGGCCTCCTTCAGCGTGTGCTCTGCAGACCTCTGCCCGTGTACTTTGCCACTCATATCTGGTGTCTCTATGGCGTGCTTTTACAAAGAAAAAAAGTTTTTCAGTGTAAGCTAATATCAGTCAGTGTCCTTAAAGCGGATGTCAGGCCTCCTTCAGCGTGTGCTCTGCAGACACTTTGCCACTCATATCTGGTGTCTCTATAGCGTGCTTTTACAAAGCAGTGTAAGCTAATAGCAGTCAGTGTCCTTAAAGCGGGTGTCAGGCCTCCTTCAGCGTGTGCTCTGCAGACCTCTGCCCGTGTACTTTGCCACTCATATCTGGTGTCTCTATACAAAGAAAAAAAGTTTTTCAGTGTAAGCTAATATCAGTCAGTGTCCTTAAAGCGGATGTGTCAGGCTTGCTACTTCATATCTGGTGTCACAATTTAAAGAAAAAATTGGGTGTCAGGCCTCCTTCAGCGTGTGCTCTGCAGACCTCTGCCAGTGTACTTTGCCACTCATATCTGGTGTCTCTATAGCGTGCTTTTACAAAGAAAAAAAGTTTTTCAGTGTAAGCTAATAGCAGTCAGTGTCCTTAAAGCGGGTGTCAGGCCTCCTTCAGCGTGTGCTCTGCAGACCTTTGCCCGTGTACTTTGCCACTCATATCTGGTGTCTCTATAGCGTGCTTTTACAAAGAAAAAAAGTTTTTCAGTGTAAGCTAATAGCAGTCAGTGTCCTTAAAGCGGGTGTCAGGCCTCCTTCAGCGTGTGCTCTGCAGACCTTTGCCCGTGTACTTTGCCACTCATATCTGGTGTCTCTATAGCGTGCTTTTACAAAGAAAAAAAGTTTTTCAGTGTAAGCTAATAGCAGTCAGTGTCCTTAAAGCGGGTGTCAGGCCTCCTTCAGCGTGTGCTCTGCAGACCTCTGCCCGTGTACTTTGCCACTCATATCTGGTGTCTCTATAGCGTGCTTTTACATTTTTCAGTGTAAGCTAATAGCAGTCAATGTCCTTAAAGCGGGTGTCAGGCCTCCTTCAGCGTGTGCTCTGCAGACCTCTGCCAGTGTACTTTGCCACTCATATCTGGTGTCACAATAGCGTGCATTTAAAAACCAAAAATCTTTTTTCACTGTCATAGATTGAATAGCAGTTAGTTGTCTCAAAGCGGGTGTGTCAGCCTGTGGCTCCTATGTGGGTCAGGTGTTAGGGCCAGGAGCAGCTAAAAATGGCTATATCATCCAAGTAGGCGCAGGCATACTCCTGAAACCCATCCAGTAGCCGATCTACCATCCTCTGAAAGTTAGCCGGGGCATTCTTCATCCCGAATGGCATGGCCTTAAACTGATACAGGCCAAACAAGGTGACAAATGCCGACTTGTGGATGGCGTCCTCGGCTAATGGAATTTGCCAGTACACCTTGCACAGATCTATTGTGGTGAGGTACTGGCCTCTGGCCATTTTGTCTAGGAGCTCGTCTATCCGAGCATAGACGAGGCGTCTGAGGTTGTTTTATCGTTTAGCCTCCGGTAGTCTACACAGAAACGGGTCGTGCCGTCCCCTTTCGGTACTAGTACTACCGGGGAGGCCCAGGGGCTGTCAGAGTGTTTTATCACCCCTAACTGCATCATTTCCTCAATTTCTTTCTGAATATTTTCTTTAACTGCTTCGGGTATGCGATAGGCGGTTTGGCGAAGGGGGGTCTGGTCTAGGGTTTCAACTTTGTGAGTGGTTAACGGACTGTAGCCAGGTAGGTTGGAAAACGTGGCCCCCTTGTCCTGGATTAGTCTTTGGACCTGGGTTCGCTACTGGGGGTCTAACCGTTCTCCTAACTGTACTTCTCCCAGGTCTCCGCTCTGGCCCTCTAGGTCTAGGAGATCTGGGAGTGGCAAATTATCATAATCTTCAGTGGCAGGTGCACAGATCGCGGTTACCTCTTCCGTGCGCTCGTGGTATGGCTTGAGCATGTTCACATGGAGCATGCGCTTGCCTCCCGTGCCTGTGACCGCACCGATCACAAAGGTGGTATCACAAACCTGCTCTACCACCTTGTATGGGCCCTGCCAGGAAGCCTGCAGCTTGTCCTTGTGGACAGTGTCAATCCATATCTGCCAAGTGACCCTATGTAGGGGGAACAGTCTCTATTCTGCTCTGTGTCAGTGTGTATCATGGTCTCTGAGGACAGGTGTCAATCCATATCTGCCAAGTGACCCTATGTAGGGGAACAGTCTCTATTCTGCTCTGTGTCAGTGTGTATCACGGTCTCTGAGGACAGGTGTCAATCCATATCTGCCAAGTGACCCTATGTAGGAGGAACAGTCCCTATTCTGCTCTGTGTCAGTGTGTATCAGGGATCCTTAGGACAGGTGTCAATCCATATCTGCCAAGTGTAGGGGGAACAGTCCCTATTCTGCTCTGTGTGAGGAGGAGGAATGGGAAATGAGTAGTTCGGCATCCAACCTTGTGCAAATGGGGTCTTTCATGCTGTCGTGCCTGTTGAGGGACCGTCGTATAAAAAGGCTGAAGGAGAACGACCTGTGCTGGGTGTCCACGCTACTAGACCCCCAGTATAAGCAGACAGTGGTGGAAATGTGACCGAATTACAAGTCGGAAAGGATGCAGCATTTAATAAATTAAAAATAAATTAAAAAGTATGCTTTACACAGCGTATAAGGGTGATGTCACAGCACAACGGGAATCTAACAGGGGAAGAGGTGAAAGTCAACCTCCTCCTCCCACGACCACGCCATATCTACCAAGTGACCCTATGTAGGGGTAACTGTCCCTATTCTGCTCTGTGTCAGTGTGTAGCAGGGGCTCTGAGGACAGATGTCAATCCATATCTGCCAAGTGACCCTATGTAGGGGTAACAGTCCCTATTCTGCTCTGTGTCAGTGTGTATCAGTGGCTCTGAGGACAGGTGTCAATCCATATCTGCCAAGTGACCCTATGTAGGGGGAACAGTCTCTATTCTGCTCTGTGTCAGTGTGTATCAGGGGCTTTGAGGACAGGTGTCAATCCATATCTGCAAAGTGACCCTATGTAGGGGGAACAGTCTCCATTCTGCTCTGTGTCAGTGTGTATCATGGTCTCTGAGGACAGGTGTCAATCCATATCTGCCAAGTGACCCTATGTAGGGGGAACAGTCACTATTCTGCTCTGTGTCAGTGTGTATCAGGGATCCTTAGGACAGGTGTCAATCCATATCTGCCAAGTGACCCGATGTAGGGGGACAGTCCCTATTCTGCTCTGTGTCAGTGTGTATCAGGGATCCTTAGGACAGGTGTCAATCCATATCTGCCAAGTGACCCTATGTAGGGGGACCAGTCTCTATTCTGCTCTGTGTCCGTGTGCATCAGGGGCTCTGAGGACAGGTGTCAATCCATATGTCAAGGTGTCAATATGTCATATGTCAGGTGTCAATCCATATTCATTATGATTTAGGAATGTTAGGTGATTTCTGCCCTTTATGGATTAAAACCAGACTCTGTATCAACTGTGTAATTTTCCATGGGAGTTTTGCCATGGATCCCCCTCCGGCATGCCACAGTCCAGGTGTTAGTCCCCTTGAAACAACTTTTCCATCCCTATTGTGGCCAGAAAGAGTCCCTGTGTGTTTTAAAATTCGCCTGCCCATTGAAGTCTATGGCGGTTCGCCCGGTTCGCGAACATTTGCGGAAGTTCGCGTTCGCCGTTCGCGAACCGAAAATTTCATGTTTGCGACATCACTACCTGGCACCCAGACCACTTCATTGAGCTAAAGTGGTCTGGGTGACTATAGTGTCCCTTTAATGAAGCAGTTTTGGTGTACAGATCATGCCCCCGTATAAATCTGCTATTTAGAAGTTAAATCACTACATTAGTAAATGTTTGCTGGTTTTATGTAACTCATTGTCATGTTTTGGTGTTCAATAAATTTTACAGTTGGTTTCATATTGATAAATATGGAGAGTAAAACAACATCTAAAGAGAAAGGTGGTGCTCAGAAAATACGAGAAAAATGGCCCAAAGAACTTGAGTTAGCAGGAAGGGATCCTAAGCAAATGAAACTATCTTTTTCAGTGGTATGTTAAAAGTTCAAAAGTTAAGGCTAGTTCTAACGTTTTTTGTCACAAATGTATATTCACTCTTTTAAAAAGAATGAATATATCTACCGTAGTCGAGTGCAGTTTTTTGACCAACAATTGTGAAATATGCTATTACTCGTGGATAAGTTGAGGGTAAAACTTAGCGCTATGAAATCCTGTCATTTTTATTATTTTGTCAGATTTTACCTAGGCAAAAATCCTGGAACAATCATCAGTTACCTAGGCAAAGATCCTGGAACAATCAAACAGTTACCTACTTCTCTGCATCTCAGTGTACACGCCCAGCTCCAAAGCTATTAGATGACCGTGCCTGAATGTGAATTAGGTTAGCATTATCTTGCCAGCTAGTGGTCCTGCTTGTGGCTCACTACAGCCACCGCTGCAACAGTGACGTCGAAAAGGTACCGATAGGTTTCAGTCATCAGCAATCGCTGCACTGTATACTAAATCAGCCTGCTGTTGTCCATGTGTACCCGGTATCTGGGTCAACGTACAGCTAAGTACACTAGCACTACTGGTATATTGCCCCGCATTCAATGTGAACAAAATTCTATCGAAACTAGCATGGACCCGTGGATCTGCGTTTTAAAATAAATTTTACGACTAAAATTTCTCAAGTATATACGGTAGTCTGTTTTAAGTTTTATGTTTAAGATTCATGATGGATTATCAAGGAGGGGGAAAACTTGACTTTCCACAGTGATCAGTTTTATTTTTTTTTAAGATCTATTTTTACTTATTTGAAATCTCATAAAATCTTACATGTAAGGAAAGTATGAATTGTATAGCCTTTGTTTGCATGAGTTTTTTTTTTGTTTTGGTTTTTATTGTTACCATGCATGGAGTAACTGGAGTTTCTTGGTTACATCTAGAACTTTTTTGGTGAGAATAAAATAGGTTGACAAAAAAAATGTTGTTTTAGGCTGGTGGTATACACCCAAGAATTCCTGTTGATGAGGTTTCTGCCAGCCCAAGTGCTCCTTCAAGCATGTCAGTTGTGTCCGTCGAAGATAAGGTGAGCCCACCAGCAGAAGAACAAGTGATTGAGGAGGAGCTGGTGTCAGAATGCAGAGAGCAAGCGCAGATGAATGGCACAGATGTTTTTGAAGACCTTCCTAAATTAGAATGTATCACACCTGAAGACATGTCAGAAAGTGTTATAAGAAATATATTTTAGTCTTCCTCCTGCAAGTACTGTATATTTAATATTGTATTTCCAAAAAATTGTCGGTGAACCATTTGATGGTGCAGCAAATATGAGGAGTGCGTATGTGGGACTACGTACACAGATTGCAAAGGTAGTGCCAGATGCAGTTTATATTTGGTGCTAGTGTCATATCCTTAACCTGTGTGTCTCAGATTGCTGTCAAGTATTGGAAGCAAAAACAATTTTCGGTCTACTAAATCGCTTGGCAACCTTTATTAGAGACTCCCACAAAAGAATGAATATCTGGATAGACCAACTGGATAGAAGACATGGACAGGAAAAACTTTTAAAGTTACAAAAAATTGTAAAGACAAGATGGTGGGCAAAAGAAAAGGCCCTTAACTGGATTTTTGGTGAAAAACATTCTCTTTATTTAGACTCCCTTGAAGTTTTATATGTAATTTCCCAAAGTAACTTTTTTGAATCGAAAACCACTTCTGAGGCCTCATCCCCTGTTCACTATCTTTGTCAGCAAACATATTTTTACAGGTTTTTGATGTTATAGGGCCAGTGTCAAAATATCTACAAACCAGTGGCCTTGACTTCAAGGTAGCATGGCAAATGGTCGAACATGCAGTTGAGCAACTGAAAGAAATTCATTTCAACTATCTAAAACAAAAGGCTGAACACTTTGCAATAATAACAAATGAGTTAAATGATGAAAGTGATGTTCTCAACTCCTTAAAAAAGTCGAGACTATGCTTCCAGTTCGAAGAGTGGCACGAAAAAAACTCTTGGCTGGAGAATCTTCACATGAGGAACCACCTGAAGATGAAATGCAATGTTTTCAAGCTAGTGTGTTCAGACCAATTCTGGACCAAATCATACAAAGCATAACAGAGATTTTCAGAAAATAAGCAATTGGTCATGGATTCCCACTACTTGGATCCTCGCACTTTTCAGAAAATTAGGACAGATCCCAAAGTGCTAGATGGAGGGGCACTAGAGAGAATTTCTAAGTTAGCCAAAGTAAATGAATGTTCTTTCAAAACTGAATTAATAAGTTTGGCCAACTTATTTCCAAATCTTACAGGATGTCTTTCTGAAGATGAGACACAAAGTGGAAATAATTCTTGATGATGAGGAGGAGATTAATGACTGGATTCCACCTACTGACAAATTAGTTGAGGTACAAAGGGAATCAAAGTACAGTTCTTACAAGCAGTGCTTTCTTTGCTGTCACAGGTTGTTGTTAAAATACAACCTTTATTCTGCAGCTTATGAAAATCTTTGATCACCTATGAGTACCTGTTGGCCCCTTCTTTTACACAAGTGTCATGTGAGAGAGCATTCAGCAAGCTAAAACTCATCAAGACACGACTGCGAGCCACAATGGGACAAGAACTGCTTGATGCTCTAATGCTCATGACAGTGGAAAGAGATCTTCTGGAACAGGTCCAGTTTCCAGACGTATTGGAAATTATTGGTCAAGGTTCTTCCTTGAGGAGGTCTTTGCTAACCGTTTGATCAAATATTTAGCTTAAAAATTTTGTATAGAAATTTCTCTCTCTGGCTTCTGTATTTTTTGAAAAAGTGTATTATGTCCATACATTGTTCATTTGTTAAAACTGTAGATTTTATTTTTGTTAAACATAATTTTTTGCTATTATAATTAAATTATGTTAAACCACATTGTATCATATTTGTCTTGCTTCATAACATCAATATCTGTTATAAAACAAGGAAAAGATGGGCGTGGATGGTGATCTGATTCGGTGGTGCAACGGGCCAGTTGACTGGATTTGCCCCCGAGGGCTAAGGCCCTCCCCTGATTTTAATCTTACAGCTTTGGGGGCTCAGTCCGCGATTGGCAAGGGAACAGAGCCTGATAGTTGCTGGAGAGTACACAGAATTTATTTATTTATTTATTCTGTCTTAATATTCACAGCTGCTATCCTGTTTTTCTGTCAATTTTGAACCTGTTATTATTGTAGACTGTAGTAGTGGGACTCTGCCAGTGTGCAGTGGTTTTGGTCACATTCTATCAGCATGTAGAGCAAACAAGTCAAACTCATGGCCCACAATGAATATTTGCAGAGTTTGCCATGATTACTAAGGCAGAGTAGGCACCTGCTCTCCTTACATTGCAGGTGCCTACTCTGCTCAAATTTACCCGGTACCGGCCGGAGGAGAAGTCCCTGGTGGCAGCGAGTGAGCTCAGTCTTCCTGTTCCTCACTGCTCCCTCACGTGCGCCCTCTGTACTGTCTGTTTGTCAGAGAATGTGTGTGTGTGTCGGTCAATGTTGCAATGGCGGCTGGACAGTGGAGGACATGGAGGTGCACAGAGGCACACAATGTCACGTCACTTTCTGACGTGACATCAACATTCTCCACCTTCACAGATTTTCAAGAAGTAGCGGGGGAATACACTTTTGCACAGGGTGCGGACGGCGCCATTGGGGGTATACCAGAAGCTGGACTCCAGAGTCACATACAGTCAGCGGCAATGTGAGTGAAGTCTGCTTGTTAGCTATTATTGTTGGTTTTTTTTTTTGCTTTTTCTTTTAAAACAAGGGCCGGGGTTTAGTAGAGGGGTTGCTGGGATTTAGTAGAGGAGGGAGGACTAGGAATTACTACAGAGAGGGGGACTGGGGTTTAGTAGAGGAGGATGCAGATTTTTTTTTTTTTTTTACTGTTTTTATTTAAGGTTTTTGTTTTTTTGCGGCCCACATAAACTTAAACCTTGTTTATGTGGCCCCTGCTACCCTTTGAGTTTGACATGCTTGATGTAGAGTGTGTAATGTAGTATTATGAGAGATAATACTTTTTTATACTTGTTGAGGTGTAGTAAAAAGTGTAGGGAACGCTCTGGAGATCTGGCTATTTTTCCCTATGATTTTATGTAATACCTTATCTCTGGTTTGTATCCTGCATTCTCAAATTATAGAGTATAAGAAATATATATATATATATATATATATATATACACACACACATATATAAATTCTTTATTTTTGTAGTGCTATTAGGATCAAACATACACATGGTACCATTTCAAAGTTATCAGGTATTGGCATTTTATGCGTGATGGTGTATTTTCGTAACACTGTTAGAAACTGCTAATTTTTTACTTTTTTTTTTTTATAATAGTAATAAAACAATTGGCACAGATGCAACAACTTAGTGAGAGCTCTCTATGTGGGCATGTAAGTAGGGTCTAGCTAGCATGTGTTGTAGTGCAGTGCCCGTCGATTTTGCATTCAAAACGGTACCGGGGAGAGGGGAGGCAGGGGAGTGTAAAAGACGGTTCAGGTCTGAGTGGGACCAGTGTATAATGTACAGTCGTGTATAACTAGTAAATAAAATATGAAGGCATACATCGAAGGAGAAACATGATCATCATTTAACTAGTGCTTGATGGTTAGGCAAACGTCAATTAATATTGAGATCTCGGTGTATCCATTACAGTGAAGTGATGAAGTGAGAAGTTCCCATCTGGACCGACAACTCGCTTGAGGGCCCTCCTGTCTGTGATCTAGCAGACCCGGGAAGCCGGATCACACGGGGTGAACTCCGGGATAACTGCGGGGTCTAGCCTTGACAGGCCTGCCTTCTCTGGTGCAGGGAGCTACAAGAGGTGTAGGGTAAGCAGGTGTGCCTCCAGTTCTTGTGAGCTCCGAGCTCTATAAGTGGATCCATCATGGGTAAAGAGGAGCACCCGTGGGGAATGTGGGGAATGTAGGGAATGTTTGCATTCTGGAGGGCTTGCATCAGCGCTTCGCCAGGTGAGTGTACCCTTCGTGAGGTCTGTGAAGATCATTATAGTGGCGCCTTCAAAGGGCAGTGGGGTCTTCCCCCGGAGAGCAGTTAGTAGCGAGGCCTTGTCTTGAAGGGACTGGAAACAAAGGATTAGTTCCGCGGTTGATGACTTTGGAGCATTCGCTGGTTTTGGCAAGCAGAACATTACATCCAATCTGAGAGCTTTCACCTGTTTCTGTGGTAGCAGGGCAGCAAATAGGCGGCGGAGAAAGTGAGGTAGGTCGGTGAGGCCCACAGACTCCGGGACCCCCCTCACTTTGAGATTATATCTCCGTCGCTGATCCTCTAAAGCATCCTTTCTCTTCATGGTGGTGAGTTGTTGTCTCTGCAAGTCGGTCACCTTTTGTTCAACTGCTGTTAGCCTGGTGTTGCGGGTGCTAGAGGAGGCTTCAAGCAGGGTAAGCTTGGTCGTGGCGCCGTCCAGGGCAGTTTTGTAGTAGGCCATATTGGCTGTTATATTCTTTCGCAGGTCTGCCAGCATACTTTGGAGCAGATCCGCTGTGACCAGGGCCCCGGTACTCGAGGGTTTGGGGCTGCACTCTTTTGGTAGGGCAAACGAGGCTCCTTCTCCCGGCTCAGTAAGTGCTTCCTCCGAGGAGTAAGAAGACAGTTTGTTTTCCAGCGCCATTTTGGCCCATGCGGCCTGTTGGGAACTCCGCAGCAGAACCCTGATGTCTCTGCTTGTGGGGCCTCTGCCGGGTCTGGGATTTTTAGATTTTCTGCCAATTCTCACCTCTTATGTAGGTAGTAGGTGTTGGTAGCATTTTTGACCGGAATTCCACCGGTAAATCACTATTTATGCCTATTTGGGCACAGAGCTCGGTGCAGTGCGTCTGCTCTGGTCTCTCGCTAGCTCCGCCCCCCAAGAATTATATATTTAATTGTGTTGTAATCTTATTAAGTCTACGAGTGTGATAACTATAACTGTTTCTATGAGCCCATCTTGGTAACTTAGTAGATGGGACTAGCTATATTCATAAATATGTAATCTGTATAATGAACTCAGCATAGTTTCCATAGGGCTGAGGCAATTAAGGCCCGTCACTAGGATAAGAGATAAAGTCTGTCTTCTGGATTACATGTTAAAACCATACATTCCCCTCACAGTGTGATTGATCTTTGTTCAGACTCATTGGATTATTACAACTGTGTTTATTTTTATTGTTCTACATTTTCAGAAGGAGATATATATATATATATATATATATATATATATATATATGGAACAAATTGAGAGCACTCATTGGATTTAGTAAACAAAAAAATATATTAAATCAAACGCATATAAATCAACATTTCGACCGACTAGCGGTCT
The DNA here is from genome assembly GCA_933207985.1 of Pelobates cultripes. NCBI lineage: Eukaryota > Metazoa > Chordata > Amphibia > Anura > Pelobatidae > Pelobates > Pelobates cultripes. The sequence continues at coordinate 63,358,576 of OW240916.1, forward strand.
TTATATATACACATACATGCTTATAAGGCTATTTTAATCCTTTGCTTGTCACGGTATTTAAGATTAGTCCATATTTTATATGTGTTGTTAACATAATTAATATTTTTTTCATTGCAGCTGTTTTTTTTTTTTCTAAGAATATTTAAAAGATTAATTATTAGTTGTTGTTCACTTTAAGGTGAGAATCAGTGGTAGGTGTATGAACAGAGGACATAAAAAGGTTTTTGGCAGAGCGTAGGTGTCACGATTCGGGGAACCCAACACGCTGGCACACACACACACACACACACACACACACACAGAAAAGGTGCCGTACCGGACCTTAGAGTGGCCGGGCTAAGCACACACAGGATAGTCAGGAGACAAGGCGAGTAAAGGGGAACCAGAAGACAGAATAACGTGAAACGAGCCGAGGTCAAAGGGTAGGAGAAAGTCACAGCGTCATATAAACAAGCCAGAGAGTATGTAACCAGAAACACAAGGTAAGTAGCAATACTAGAAAGCAAAGACCACAACAGGGCAGGGAGGAACAGGAAAGGTAAGTATTTAAACCATAAGGTTAATTTCCAATCATAATTAACAATCACACGTGGGAGATATCTAAACCTCCCACTGTGATTGAGGCACTTTGCCTTTAACGCCGGGTCAGGTGACTGACCCAGTCGTGTACTAACTTGGGCGGTCTCCCAGCGTGCAGCGTCATGTATGCTGCCGCTGGGGGACGTGGAGGAAACGGCGGGCGGCACCCAAGGCTGGAAGGATGCCGCTCGCCGAGCCCACGAGAAGGAGGGGAACGCGGACGGCTGGAGGGTGAGTACCGCGAGCGGAGTGCAGCCTCCCCTCGCAGCCGCCCGCGGGATCCCGACATTAGGGGCCTAGACGGGACATATTTGTGTAGTACGATAGGTAGGGCAGAGCAGCATGTGTAGAGATTTGTAAGAGAGTACCAAGATATTAAATTGAGCCCTATATCTTACAGGAAGCCATCATCTGTAGGTATTCTTCTGCAGTGTGATTAATCTGTATTAATTACCTTTTGCAAAAAAATAAAATAATAAATAATAATAATATGCCCTAAGCATAGAAACCTAAATGACACAGAGTGTAAAATGTATTTGCTTATTTTATAACCTTATTTTGGATTACTTGTGATTTATTTGCACATCCATTAAAGGGACACTTTGCCACTTCTGCCCATTGGAGTGGTTTGGATGCCAACTCCCATCACCCTTAACCCTGCAAGAGTAATTATTGCAGTTTTTATAAACTGCAATAATTATTTTGCAGGGTTAAGTCCTCCTCTAGTGGCTGTCTATTCGGTGGCTGCGGCAGGCAGTGTTCAGGGTGGGACTGCTGTGACTTCACTCGGGTCGGGGACATCAGCGGTGGTCAGCGAACGTGCGGAGTTTATAGGCAAGATCCCTGATGTAGCCAGGCAGAATATACACGTGTCATTCGCTGGGCCTTTGGGTTCTAAAATCGGACGTGAAGGAAAAGATTTGGCGGGGCGAATTCCTCAAGATCTTCTCGCTCCTTACTTTGGATGAATATCTTGATCTGAAGGAGGAAGATAAAAAAAGATGCCAAGGAAGAGGAAAAGAGACAGAGGTACCAGAAGATACCCAAGTCTTTTGGGAATTGGCTTCGGGCATTTTGCATTTTGGCTAGTGTTCTGAGGGAGAATTTCCCGAGCGGTGTTCTCAGTTTTTCTGCTATTTGGATGGGATCTGGAAGAATTATCGCATCGTATGGGGGCTTGGCTTGGTGGAAGTACCATCAGTTCCATCAAAGGTTGTCAGCTAGTCCGGTGGGACCAATGGACCTACCTCTATGGATAAAACTGATGATGGCTCAGAAAGCTATGCCCTTTCAGGGTGGGGCCGGCGGTGGGCACCCTCCTCTTCGTCAAGGGTTCTGTTGAACCTTTACTCATGTAAGTTTAAGCACCAATGTTCAGCCTGCAGAGGTGCCCACCGCCTCAACAGGTGCTTCAAGCGGGGAAAGTCTGCATTTACCCACTTCCAATGGGGGCAACCCCGGTGAAAGTCTGCGTGACGTTGCCCTGGCAAAGCCGTTACGGTAATCAGGGTGATGTACAGTTATTGTTAGACAGGTTTACAAAGGGGTTTTGAATTCCTTTCAAGGAAAGGATTTTGGGTCGATTGTGGGACAACCTGAAGTTGGTTGCGGAGCATCCGGAGGTGGCTCAGGATAAATTGGCTAAAGAGGTTCAGCTGGGTAGGATGGTGGGGCCATTCTCACAACCTCCGTTGGCAGACTTACAGATTTCACCTTTGGGCGTGGTGCCTAAAGTTACGCCTGATCCATCATTTGTCATATCCGAAAGATTCTTCGGTGAATGATGACATTGATGAGGCACTGTGTTCTGTCTCCTACGCATCATTTGACCAGGCAGTTGAGTTGGTTTGGAAGGCAGGACGCGGGGCTTTAAAGACGAAGGCTGGCGTGAAGTCGGCTTTTCGAATACTGCCGATCCATCCGGATTGTCACCATCTGTTAGGTTGTATGTTCAATGGGGCTTATTTTGTGGACTTTTGCTTGCCTATGGGGTGCTCTATTTCATGTTTCTACTTCAAAAAGTGAAGGATGGTAAAGGAATTGGGTGGGGGTTCCTTAGTGCATCTCGATGACTTCTTGTGTGTGGGAATGGGTGGCTCATTCATTTGGGGTACCCCTGGCAACCGATAAGAGGGTGGGCCCTACCACTTGGCTCAGTTTTCTTGGGTTGGAGATTGATTTGGCGGGAGGGGAATGTCAGCTGCCCAGGGTTAAGTTGATTGCACTTCATGAGCTCGTGTGCATGTTAGAGGGTCCAGAATGGTTTCATTGAGAGAGCTGTATTCTTTCATAGGCAGTCTGAATTTTGCATGTAGGGTAATTCCCATGAGGAGAGTTTTTAGCCATTTTTGGCGAGGGCAACTTGTGGGGTCCAGTCTCCGCGTCACATTGTCAGGGTCTCGGGGGCCATGAAGACGGGTTAGTGGGTCTGATAATCGCTTTTATGTGATTTCAACGGATGGGTCTTCTTTCGTGAAGCAGCAGATTCTTCGGAGGATATTGAATTGTTCACGGATGCCTAGGGGAGCATGTTTTTGGGGGCATGTTTGCATATACATCACATTCACATAAAATTCCATTTTCAGAATCAGCATACTCGAAATACAAACATACGTTAAAATCATAAAAATTGGTCCAGTGGGTCAAAGGTTAGTTGAAAGTCCCTTTGTGACCAAATGAAGCATGACTTTTCTGCCCAAAACCAGTTCCACAGAGTCTTCTATCCTGGAGATAATTGAGAAGTAATCCAATTATCTCCAAGGACAGAGGCAAAACTCCATTAGCCACATGGTAGCAAAATACAATAAAATACATAAAAATATATAACTGTGCAGTTATTGCAAAAAAGAGGTACATTCAACATATCCCCAGATAGCTTAGATCTGAGCGCACATTATTACTGAATGGCGCTCAGATCACATACATACAGTTCAATTGCCATGGCATAGCTATCTGGGGTAACACTGCTCACATAGGGAAAGTACCAAATGACCTGGCTTTCGGGTCTTTGCAGGGGAAAATCAAGCATTTCAACATGGGGCCATAGGGCAGGAGGCTGGCAATCAGTCTTCTCCAATGCCCAGTGGCGAGGCTGGTTCCGCCACAGAACTCTGGTGCCCGGCACATGGGCTGCTTATGTAAAGATTTGGGATGCCTGGAACGAGGCGGTAGGTCACACAGGGGTGTCCCGCTCAAGGGAGGGACGGTTAGATACTATACTGTGGTTCCTATGCCATTTGTTTGCACAGCATTTGTCTCCATCTGTGATCGACAGGAATATGTCGGTGTGACTGAGGCCGGTCACCCCGACCACTATCAATCGATGCTTCCTAGTACTTGCGAGCACTATAAGCACTGTACTGGAACACCGTAACCACCGTAAACCCCACGAACCGCCGCAGCTTGGTTGGGATCTCACTGTCCTCCACCCACCTTGGACCCAAAACCAGGATCCAGCCTCCAGTGGGTAGACCTCTCCTAGTCCAGAGAGCGTAGCAGGAACAGATCTTATAAGAGCTAGTGATTATACTCCGAAAAGTATTGTGATATAGCAAACCCCAGAATGAATGTAGTTCTCCAATCCCCCAAACATGAGCCAAGACTTCATAAAGGGATAAACAAATCTCAGTTTAATGGCCTTATATGACAATCCCCATGCAAGGGGTACGCCCACATTGACCTGATGTTAGACTGATTTGCAACTTCACAGACCAATAACAATAAGGTTACAAGGCACGACACTCCCACAGAGCACACAATCCCTCCCCTCTGCCTGGGAGATAATTGGATCAGTAACTGCATTAATTCTAATCCAATTATCTCCAAGCACAGAAAAAAAACACACTTTTTTAAAACAACCCCAAAATACCCTAAAAATACATAAATTCCCACAAATCTTAGCCCTGATCTGGGTGACCCACATATCCAAAAATCACCCAGATCAGTTCAGGGGTTCAGGAATTTCCTGGAAGTCTTATTTTTGACCGACCATGCACATGGTCCTATGCCCAAAACAGTACCAGGAAATCAGGGCTAATGGTCAGTCTCTCTGTCTGGAGTACAAAAGTACATAAGTTACATGAACAGAGCCTTTTCAAGTGCATTGGGCAAGGTATATTGCAGGGCCCTTAGTCCTGAGGCAAGAGGCTGGCCAGCAGGCCCCTCCAAGAACCCGTGATGAGGTTCAGTTCGTCACAGTGGCATTGGCGTTTCTGTTCAAGTTGAATGATTGGGAGGACGTTACGAAACATTTTCTCATTTGTCAAGCCTTACGGGGTTATAGGAGAGGTTAAAAAAAAAAAAATAAAAAAAAAATAAAATCGGTTGATACTAGGAGGTATCTTTTGAGGTCCTGCAGCGCTTAGTGTGTTCATCTCCTTTCCAGGTAGGGTTATTCTCGGTTACCCTCTCGTGGGCATTCTTCGGGGCCTTTCAGATTGGTGAGTACCTCTCAGGCGGGTGTTGGGGGGGGGTTCAACACTCAGATATTGAATTACGGACCGATAGGGTGGTGATTTGGTTGGGCCGTACAAAGACAGATGTATTTGGTCTGGCAGTGTCCCTGAGACAACGCCCTGCTGGGGAAACAATAGGACAAGAAAAATACATTCAACATACCCTGCAAAAATATGCTGGAAACTAACCTGAGCTGAAGATACAGGGTTCCAGAATTGCTATTGGGGTCTATGGGGGTCACGGTGGCCCCCTAAGAGTGGAGTCATACGGGGATAGGTTTGAGTTTGGGAAGGGGGCCATGGCAGATTTACTGGGAACTTTCTTTCTATACTTCCAAGTCCCCTCTTATTTATAAGTCACCCTGTGCTTATTAGAGACACAGGGTGACTGAGAAGCCCAGTCTGGCCTGCCCAAACCAGACTTCCACAGACTGATCGGCTATGAGGGCTCCATGCACCCGACAAGGAAAAACTTACAAACTGTGTGGAACTTTGTCGAGAAGGCTGCCAGGATGGATGGATGGACTTTTTGAGACAAATTACCCAACTAACTCAGGCACAGACCGATTGGAGGTCTGGTACCTGGTTAGTCTACCTTTGGGGGGGGGGGGTCACTGGGGCTCGGGATGGAAGACAGACACTATGGGTGGGCTCCCAAATTTCTTTTGTGTTTTGTCACACTGTGCCTATTATTTGTGCAGGGTATGTTGAATGTATTGCTGGTCTGTGCATCTGCCCTCCCCCCTTTTTCCTTTCCTATTGTTTCCCCAGCAGGGCATTGTCTCAGGGACACTGCCAGACCAGTTTTAACTGGCTGCCCTGTCCCTCCTCAATCTCCAATAAGCGCTTGCTATTGTCTGATCCCACCATTCCATGGTACTAGTGGTGAGTGAACTCTGCTCTAGCCTCACTCTTGTGAGACCCAGAGCATTGCCATGGCAATGCTCCGGATCTCGCGAGAGAAACCCGGTGGAGCTGCAAGATAGAGCTTCTCCTGGTTCCTCTCCTGGCTGTCTCCCTCCTCAGCCTGTGGCTGCATTTCACTGTGTGTGGGCCGTTGAGGGAGATCTTTGATCTTCCCACCGGCCCGTCATGGAACACAGCGTGTCCGGCACTCAGATAGCGATCTCTCCAGCCAGCCTCGGCATATGGCCATCGCGGCACAGCGGGCATTTGCCTGGTTTGCCTGATGGCCAGTCCGGGACTGTCTGTGCTGCACTGTGTGCAACACTGGCATTCATTGTAACCATGCTCCGCAGCCAAAGGAAGGTCGGAAACAGGAGATTGTTTAAGCCCGATTTTAAGCCCGCCCTGCCGTCAGCACACCTTACCGTCAGCACGCCTTGCTGTAAGCCCACATTGCCATCAGAGCCCACCCTAGCACCCGCACTGCCGTCAGCCAGCCAGTTAGCCCGGCCATCAAATAGCCCACCCTGCTGTAAGAGAGCCCACCTAGCCGTCAGCCCGCCCAGCCGTTAGCCAGCCCACCCTGCCATCAGTCATTTCCTATCACTCGTGGTAGAGGAGTGAGAGAGTGGACCTGAAAGTTAAAGCTCTGTTATTGTCATTGAAATTGTTTGTTAGGGACAATGAAATTCTCTGTTAGGGACAATGAAATTCTCTGTTAGGAACATTGAAAGGCTGTCAGGGACATTAAAAGTCTCTGTCAGGGACATTAAAAGTCTCTGTCAGGGACATTGGAAGTCTCTGTCAGGGACATTAAAAGTCTCTGTCAGGGACATTAAAAGGCTCTGTCAGGGACATTAAAAGGCTCTGTCAGGGACATTAAAAGGCTCTGTCAGGGACATTAAAAGGCTCTGTCAGGGACATTAAAAGGCTCTGTCAGGGACATTAAAAGGCTCTGTCAGGGACATTAAAAGGCTCTGTCAGGGACATTAAAAGGCTCTGAGGGGCAAAAAAACAGAAAAATGTTACTTGGGTTGGGCTCAGTGGCGTACTAAAGGGGAAGGGTGGGTGGGACAGTCCGCCCCGGGTGCCGCTCACTAGGGGGGTGCCCAGGGCAGACTGTGTCAGGTCCTGGGTCACTGAACGAGGACCCGACACCAGGAGGGGGCCCGGCAGCTTTCTCGATATGCTGCCAGGTGAGATGCCCCTCCTACGCCCATTGCAGTAAGCAGAGCTGCAGACCATGTGGCTTGTGAGATCTGATCAATCAGAGCGTTGCCGCGGGTTTAGTGGTCTGCAGCTATGCGGAGCTGCAGACTGGATATTATGGCCACCGGGCCACCAAGGAGCCAACTGGACCAACAGGGAATTAAGGTATTTAGTCTCCCCCATCATCCTCCCTCTCCCCCTCATATCAACCCCATCATACCCCTCTCTCCCTCTCACCATCACCCCCCCTCACACCATCACTCCCTTCCCTTACAGTATTACTCCCCCCTCCCTCAAACCATAACCCCCTCCCTCTCACCATTATCCACTATACAAGCACACACACTGCATCCACTACACAAACACACTGCATTCACTATACAAACATACTATGTACACTATACAGACACACACTTGTGTGTCTGTGTATCTGTATGTTTTTGTATGTATCTGTATGTGTGTCTGTATGTGTGTCTCTGTGTGTGTGTGTATATCTGTATGTGTCTGAGCCTGTGTGTCTCTCTCTGTGTATCTTTATGTGTGTGTGTCAGTGTTTGTATCTGTGTATGACTGTGCTTCTATGTAACTGCACCAATACATTCACTCACACATACTCCATACAAAAACATGCTTACATTCCAACACACAAACACTGCTCGGTGCTAAATACATTTAAAAAAAAAATACAAACACTGTTTGGTGCTAAATATATTTTTAAAAATTGCGGGCATTTTTTACATTTTTAAACTGTTAGGGTGGGACGCCCCAGGTGCCAAATGCTCCAGGTATGCCCCTGGTTGGGCTTTTCATTTTTTTTTCTTTGTTAAACGTATTATAAATAATATCAAATAATTTAGAAATATCAAATAATTCTATACACACAAAAAAAATATTGGTTTTGCTACAAAAATCTGAGCTGTTAGCAAAACAGTGCTATCAGGTTGTGGGATCTGTATTTTTTCAAAGTGTTCAAATCTTTTTGCTCCAAGTCTAACTCAAAAATCCTGCTTAAGTTCAGTTCTTTCTAAGAGCTTTATCAAAATCAGCATCCTTTTCAGTTAGGTTGTGAGATCTGAATTTTTCAAATTGTTTTTTTTTTTTTTTTTTTACCAATAAACAACCATGAATTTGGCAAGCTGGTTAAAGCAGGGAACTCTTCAGAGAATAATAATTACTACTTCTACCAGTTCGGCACTTCTAGAAACTGAGAAAGAAGATACAACAAAAAATCCTGAAAATATGCCTGAAGTAGTTGTATCTACTGTTCCTCGAAAAGAAGAGACAGCTGAGACAAGTGACAATTCAAAGGAAAAAAGAAAAGCACACAATGCTAGCCAATCTTCTCAAACAAAGAAAAGAAAATATGATGATAGCTACTTGTCATTTGGATTCACAAGCGCCAAAAATGAAGGTTGTCCTGAAGCACAATGCATACTTTGCAATAAAATACTGCCAAACAGTTCATTTGCTAAATTATGTTGTCATTTTGAGCTTAACCACGCAGGGTACAAAGATAGACACTGACTTTTTTAAGTGAAAGTTAAAGAAGAGTAAACAATTTAAGAGCAAACATTTCAATATGCTAATAAAAAAGCCACAGAGGCTTCTTACAGAGTGAGTTACCGCATAGCACTTGCAGGAGAAGCACACACAATTAGGCAATCACTAGTAAAACCATGTGGAAAAGAAATAGTGTCATGTATTTTAAGAGAGAAGTTGAGTAAAAAAATTGAAGCTGTGCCATTTTCCAACAACACAGTTTTGCGCCGTATTCACGATCTTGCTGATGACATCCATACTGAACTAATTTCTCAACTGCATCAATGTGATGGGTACTCACTGCAATTAGACGAGTCCACAGATATTGCAGAACTTTCAATTTTGTTGGTTTTTGTTAGATATAATTTTGACAAACAAATTGAAGACTTGCTTCTGTGTGAAACTTTGAAAACTCATACCACTGGTGAGAACATCTTTAACTGTATTCAGAAGTTCATGAACACACACGGTATAAATTGGGACAAATGTGTAGATGTGTGCAGTGATGGTGTCAAAGCAATGGTTGGGAAAGTGGCAGACGCTGCGACACGAATAAGAAATGTAGCAAAAAACAGCACCAGTTCTTACTGTGTTCTTCACAGACATGCACTGGTAGCTACAAATATTTCAATCTCACTTAAAACTGTGCTAGACGAATCGGTCCAGATTATTCATTTTATAAAAAGTCGACAATTACAGTTACTACTATTTAAAATTATATGTAAAGATATGGGTAGACACCACTCTGCTCTGCTTTTGCATTCAGAAATCCATTGGCTATCACAAGATAAAGTCCTTGTTAGAATATTTGAATTGTGCAAGAGTTGTTTGCATATTTCCAGGATCATAAATTTGGATTATCTGATCGATTAACAAACACTTTGTGGTTATCCAAAGTAGCATACCTTGCAGACATATTCACAAAATTAAATGACGTATGTTTATCACACAAAGGAAAAAACACTAATATATTTAATGCAAGAGAAAAATATTTTCATTGTCTCGTAAGCTGCAGTTTTGGACCTCATTTGTTGAGCAAAACAATTTGAACTCTTTGCCAACAATTAAGGATTTTCTTTAAGTATCAGAAATTTAACTTGAAGGTGAAATTTGCAATGAAATTATAGATCATCTTCGCCATTTAATCACATCTATTAATCAGTATTTTCCATTCTTGAATGAAAACAATAATGGCTGGGTTCGAAATCCATTCATAAAAGACAAGCCAGACAATTTTTCTGATGTCGATTTTGAGAATCTGATCGATAGAACTTCTGACAGTCAACTAACCCAAAAGTTTAAAGAGGATTCCCCTTTTGCTTTTTGGGGTGATTTATGCGAAGAATACCCAGAATTGTCCAAGTGGGCAATCAAAGTTCGGTTACCATTCGCCAGCACGTACTTATGTACAACCGGATTCTCGCTTTACTCTGCAACAAAAACAAAGTATCGAAATCGACTTGACGCAACTGAAGACATGCGAATACAACTGTCAACAATTAAACCAGATATAAAGAGAATCTGCCAGCAAAAGAGAACATTACACTCTGCTCAGTGAAAGGTTTGCACTGCGCTACTCTACGGCACACATTTTTTGAGGGGTTCCAAAATGTTGCTATACTATGTCAAAGGTTTCCACAGAAAAAAAATAATTGGGAAACCCTGCCTTACACTATAGCAGTAAAATAGGTATTTAGGTGTCTAGCCCCCCTAACCCGCTTTTAAACTAACTTTTTTTCCAGCGCTCAGCCGGTCTCGCAACAGCTGGACCCGCATTGAGATCATTACAATTGGAAATCATTGGGAGGCTATTGAGCATGCACCGCAAAATGCAGATCTGCGCCAATCAGAATCAATGTATCTGTATGGGGAGCGTTCGGCGGCTCAATTCAGAGCATGGAGACACTGACCCAGGAAGCACTTCTAGTGGCCATCTGAGTAGCTACCACTAGAGGGGTTACTAGACACTGATGTAATTTTCTCTGAAAAGGTTTAACCCCTTAAGGGCCAAACTTCTGGAATAAAAGGGAATCATGACATGTCACACATGTCATGTGTCCTTAAGGGGTTAAACTAAAAAGCCTGAAGGGACAGGCTATAGAAACCAGAACAACTACATTAAGCTGTAGTTGTTCTGGTGACTATAGTGTCACTTTAAAGTAGCATTTAAAGCAGTATTGAAGACCATTTTTTAGTCATCAATATCATCGTGTTATTATCCTTGATCTTTCTGCTGCCTTTGACAATGTTGATCATAAACAGCGTCTTCTCATTTTCCGTAATCACGGTCTACGGGATACTACTCATCCATGGTGCTCCTCCTACCTCTCTCAGTGCTTTTTCAATGTTTCTTTCTCTGGCTCTGCCTCTTCTCCCCAACCCCTCTTTGTTGGTGTTCCCCAAGGTTCTGTACTTGGTCCCCTACTGTTCTCTATATATATACTGCCTCCCTTGGTGAACTCATCAGCTCCTTTGGCTTCCATTATCATTTATATGCAGATGACACACAAATCTCCAGTCCTCTCCTGATCTCTTTCCACCCTACAGTGGGATCATACCAATGTGGCCATTGTGTCGCGTGTAAATATATCAAACGTGACTCTAAGTCTATTATGGATAGCGATGGTAAAAAGACTTTTGGGATTAAATCCTTTTTCAATTGCAATACTGCTGATATAGTCTATCTCCTTACATGCACCTGTAAGCTACAATATGTAGGAAAAACTTTCAGACCGTTTAAGGAGCGCATTAAGGAGCATGTTAGATCTCCAAAACTACCTGTTGATACTCCCATAGGTCGTCACTTGAAAGACTTCCATGCGGGCAATCCGCAGGTACTCCGGTTCTGTGGATTGGAATTGGTGCGCAAGGATAAACGTAGGGGTAACTATGACAGATTTCTGAGACAACGGGAAAGCTTCTGGATTTATCAACTTAGAACACTTTACCCAAAAGGTCTCAACGAAGGTTTTTCTTTTGCCCCCTTTATTTAAAAACTGTAATGTTTTGATAAACTGTCCATCATCATTAATATCATCTATTTACACCATTACCTACTACTTTTCAGTTTTGCGACTTATTAGTTATTTTCACCAACATTACATGATATGTGAATATGGATATATTATACGACTTCACTTTCCATTCATTTATTCATTCATTCATTCATTCTTTCAATCTCCATCTCTCCTTTCATTTTACCATTAATGGAGTACTTTTCAATTTGCTATCTAAGTCAACACAGGATTTCTACTTTAACGAATTCTCTTTGAATCAATATTTATTCTCCCTCTTTATTTTTTGAGTTTACTTTATTTTCTATTTTAACCACACTGTGGGGCTTATGTTTCTATGCCCTAATTTATTATTCTATTCATATAATTTTGAATACCCCTCTAATGTTGTTTTCTCTGGGCTCATTATATCTACTACATGATAGAGTTTATTAAGACATACAAAGTCACACATGGTGCTCAATTATTACATCTTTACTATATGTGATGAGTTTTACACTGTGTGACTTACTCATACATGTAGTGCCACTGTTGTGATATTTATCATGATTACTAGGGAATTGTTCCCTAAATGGGCTCCATTTGTTTTACCCTGTAGCGTTATGTTTCCTCTATACGCTACTTTCGCCAGCTCTTCTGTTTAGCTACATTTACATTTTGTGCCTTCACTCTATGAAGATAGAAGATATGTGCTAGCTTCCATTCATATTTTGGTTATGTGAGGGTTAAATCTAGAATTAGCTTCACTCCTGTTGAGCTTGGTACTCTTCTCCACCCCCTATTTCCTGATTGGACAACAATGGTTACATCATGCTTATGGGTGGAGCTTTAAATACATTTAAAATAGGCAGTTTGCTTAACATTTATATTGCTGGCTACTTAGACTGCAGGCTTTTTTCCTGCAATGTTGCAAACGTATTTTGGTAGATCTTTGTGCACATATTTTTTGTGCACTTGATATACTCTTTGTTCTAATTATAGAGTCTATTTACTTTTGCATTTAGAGATCTTCAGTTTGCTACATTTAGTGTATCTCCCCCCTTTTGGTCATATTTATTTGCTACTATTTATGGCAATTCTGCCACACACATACTTATAGCATTTCTTCTGACCATATTACTATTATTTTTGGACTAGTCGATTCTATCCAATTAGATCCTAATTTTATTACTTGTTTGTTTAGTATCTGTGTGTTTTTCCCACAAGAGGGATTAATAAAGAGTTTTTCGTTTTTTGCTCTCTGCGCTCCACTTTTATAGTTATAATTGCAGAGTAGCTTTTTTCATATAAGGATACAAGGTCTTTTTGGGAGGCAGATTGTTTATAATCTGCAACCCATTAGTCCTATTTTCTCTTTCTGCCCTTGACTTGTGTCTCTGACTGCCTCTCCACAACTTCTAACTGGATGGCTGCTCACTTCCTTAAACTCAACCTATCCAAAACAGAACTTCTGGTCTTTCCTCCCTCAAGTGTTGCTACTCCTGTGTCTGTCTACCTCCAAGTCAACGACGCCACCATCACCTCTACCTCGCAGGCTCACTGCCTAGATGTTCTCTTTGACTCTGACCTCTACTTCACCAGTCCAGTCTATTGCCAAATCCTGCCGCTTCCATCTCAAAAACATAGCTCACATCTGCCCCTATTTAACACCGGAAGTGGATATGGTGCTGGTCCATGCAGTTCTCTCTCACCTTGACTACTGCAATCCCCTTCTCAGTGGTCTTATGTGTTCCCAGCTTGCACCGTTGCAATCTATAATAAATGCAGAGGTGAGGCTCACTTTCCTGCCTGCTGCACCTCCCACGCCTCCCCCCTCTGTCAGTTCCTACTTTGGCTTCCAGTTAGATACAAGGCTCAATTTAAGTTTGATTAATGCTTCAGCAACGCTCTCAGCAGAGTTCTGCAGACTGGGGGCCAGCCACACAGGTACCTTCAATCTTTCAAAATGTGGGTTGTCACTTTTCCTAGACAGGTCCACCCAATATAGGCATCACTAGTGACGTAAGCTGCATCACTGGAGACATCATAACTAACTTAAATAGGACCTACAAATTGCACCCACTGTCTTCTGGTTAGGATTGCCAGGTCAACTGTGTTTTTTTATACACATATTACTGATGGGAACAACAACAAAAAAAAATGCTGTCCTGCAGTATGCAGAATTTAAATGCTGCAAAATGGAAATTAATTCAATAATCAATAAGGAATTCTGCAGCTTATAAATTCTTGATTTGGCAGGGCAGCTCTTTTTATGTGAAGCCCATGAATATGAAGAAGTGCTTTGTTTCCGAGAAAACATGGTAGGTCTTGCAAATCTTCTATTGGGTGCATGCAGTGTGTAAATTTTTTTAGCTTTCAACTGACCTTAAAGGAAAACTTAAAGGTCTTGGCGGATTCCAGTCGCTATAGCAACCTAGAAATGTCAAATGACATGTGAAGTTTTAGGATGGTGGGCGATATTCCTTCCCCACAATTTGACCATGTCCTTTAATTTTAAGTCTGTTGTCACCATTTTTGATTGCTCGATTTTTTGATTGCTTAAAGAGACACAATAGGCACCCATACCACCTCATCTCATTGAAGTGGTCTGTGTGCAGTGTCCCTGTTTCCCTTAGTCCTGCAATGTAAAACATTGCAGTTTTTGAGAAACTGCAAAGTTTACATTGCAGGACTAAGACAGCCACTAGAGGCGCTTCTGGGAGTTTAAATGACACTGGACGTAATAATGCTCTGCATGAGGAAATCCAGCGTCAGTGAAATCCCCAAAGGAAAGCTTTATTATGGGAAGGGCCTAATGCGCTTGTGGTGCTCGCCACACATGCGCAATAGGGTCGCCACGTCGGATGACATCAAGGGATGTGGGAGTGGCCCAAAGGGAACAATAGTGTTAGTAATACATGTCTATATTCCAAGCACTATAGAATTCCTTTAGCCTCTTATTCTCAGCCCCTAAGGTTACAATAATCAAAGCTAGTTAAAATATACAGAAATATATGAAAAACTCAAAGCTAGGAACAATAAAAAGATTCCCATAAAATTGACACAACCAGGTTGGATACAAATTGATGATTTAAAAAAGATTTTTTTAAATTTAATTTCTTTTAATAAAATGTTTTATGATGAAATATCTAAATATAGTTTTCTATTTAAAAAGCATTATTATACAAAAGGTTATTCAGCATGAAATATGGATTCTACTAAGTAGCATTAGGCTGTATATTCATGCAATATTAAAAAGTTCGATAAATTAATAACAATAGAGTTAACTGAAATGGAGCCTACAGATAACATACTTTTCCCCAGCATCCTTAGTTCATGCTGTTAGTTAGTTCATACTTAGTAGCATCCATAGTTCATGCTGAATAACCTTTTGTATAATAATGCTTCTTAAATAGAAAACTATATTTAGATATTTCATCATAAAACATTTTATTAAAAGAAATCAAAATTAAATTTAAAAAAATCTTTTTTTTTTTTAAATCATCAATTTTTATCCAATCTGGTTGTGTCAATTTTATAGGAATCTTTTTATTATACCTAGCTTTGGGTTTTGCATATATTTCTGTATAAATTGTCATAGGCTAGTTTTGTCTCGTTTCAGTCTATCATTGAGCGCTCACGTGTTGATTAAGGGGAGCGGACTAATGGAGATCACAAGAACAACTGGGCATATCTCCGCGAGCCGAGTAGGTGTGTCACGTCATGTTAAGCGCAAGCTAGTTGTAGTAGCTAATGTGCTAGATGCGTTTATGGTCTGACCCCCTTGCTAGGTTCCCCACATCGCTAGATGAAAACACCGCAAAATATACATCTTTAAGGTTATCACCAGCAATGCCTGCCCATCAGTTCAATTGTTTAGCTTACATTCAGGTTACTTCGGATAGAGCACTACACCGCACTCTGAATTGTGAATCCGCACAAGTGCTCGTCAAGCAAGCCAGAGTACATGATAGTCATAGTATGCATGGTGACATGAGTAACTTGGCATCAAGCCTCCTCAGTTCGTCATAGGGGCTGCATAAATCACCAGTCTGTCTTATTGTGGCAGAATGAAGGCCGGTGTCGTTTAGCCATTTCGATGCTGTAGGTTAGTCCATGTGCTTTCCCTGCCGACCGGGTTCACAGGGTCCCCGCATCCGCCGGGTCTTCCGTTGGACACTACTGGCGTGGGCCTCCATGGTGTTTCCACTGTTGTGGTGTCTCTGCGTCCAGGAGCCACTTGCTTGAGGCCTGAGGCCTTAATAGGCGCTTGTGCACTGTCGCCATTGATCCCATCAGAAGCATTGTGGGCCTGGGGTTCCACCGGATCCCGAACTTCTCCCTGGGGGTATGGCAAGCTGTGGAGGGGTTTGTCCTTGTGAGCGCCCAGCTTAGATGAAGGATGAGCGGCCATCTTGTCGCCATGAACCACGTAGGTGGTGAGTTACATGCGCCATGCACTCGGTATGTCTCCGAACTTGGGGACTGCTGCCCGGTGTGGGTCCCTTGATGCTTGTTGCCTTGTGCGCTGGGCCAGGTGGGAGCTGTAATCAGTTTTTGGCTCTGCATTCTTGCGTGCATGGCCTCCGCCATCTTTAACGTGGGCTGTGTCCATGTTGCTGTGAGGCTTGGACCAGGAACATCCCCCCGTGGTCCAGAGTGGGGGGGGGGGAAATCGGGACCAGGTCCGCCGATGATCCATGTGTTTGTCGGGCTCCGTCGGGCAGGATAGTGGAGCGGCGGCCGACCACTCTACTCACCGCCAGGTGAGGTCTCGCCTGGCGCAGCAGGGATCTCCCCTCCAACCGACTAGAACTCCAGGAGCAAGCCTCTCCTCAGCTCAGACAGCCCGTTCACTCCGTGGGTCCCAGCTACAGGCACGTAATTTCCCCCATAATCACGTTTTGTAAGCTTTGTAGGTTTCATTTTGCAGGAGCTGAGCTCTCCTGCGACCGCTCAGCTCGGCCCCGCCCCCCTCTACATGTATTTTTATATTAATATATATATATATATAAAATTATAGACAGTGTGTGTGTGTGTGTGTGTGTAATATATATATATATATATATATATATATATATATATATATATATATATATATATATATATATATATATATATAAAAATCCAACTGTACCTTGCACACAGGCTTCAAATTTGCTGAACCTGGTGCATTACCAGGGCTTGAATATCAATATAGTCTGGTAGTATGGCTGCACTCACGGATTTTCAATAAAAATTAACTTTTATTCCAAATTCTATTAAAACAGATCAACGTTTCAGTCCATCTTGTGGACTTTCATCAGGATCAGCCATACTACCAGACTATATATATATATATATATATACACATATATATAATTATAGACAGTGTGTGTGTGTATATACATATTATATAATATATATATATATTATATAATATGTATATACACACACACACTGTCTATAATTATAAATAAATATATATATATATATATATATATATATATATATATATATATATATATATATATATATATATATATATATATATATATATATATATAAATATCTACAACAAAAAATAGTCTTGCAAACTTACTGGTGTCTTTGCCCGGTGCTTGTCGGCATAGTATAACCAAATAGCATATAAATAGCACTCCCAGGACTCCACAAATATTAAAAAGAAAATGTAACTTTTATTTTCAAAATTAAAAGATCAACGTTTGTTTGTCACCCAAACTTTCATCAGGATATATATATATGATCTAAGTATATATTTAAACTGTGTTTTAACTGTATTTTAATTTATTTCATGCAGCAGGGGGAATACCTGTCATTCTAGGAACTCCCCCTGCTGGCACTGCTATAGACGGCTATTCCGTCCATGTGATCACGAGGTCCTCGGAAGGACCTCGCGATTACATGGCCCAGGAGGGCCGGATCGGCAGCGGAGGGGCTCCCTGGGATGACAGGTAAGTCCCCCCCATCGTGATCGCCAGCGAGCAGGTAAGTGAATAGGACGGCGTGGATGTTCTATGCCGCCCGCCAGCGTTTTGAGCCAGGTCCCCAATGACGGCATAGCACGTCTGCCGTCCTTAAGAGGTTAATCCCATTTCGATTCTGCAAATCTATATACACACTATGAACAGTTTACCACCAAACACCATAGTCACTTCTGTGATTTTAAAGTAGTTATGGTTCTCTGAATAATAGGGAACGCTCTGCATATGAATATATTTTAGATTGCTGTTACAGAAATAACTCAGTCTCTGGCAGCATCATTAGTATGTCAACAGCCAACCAAGAACAAAAGTTCCAGACTGGCTGTTGTCAATTCTGTGCATATTGTTTGCACAGAGTAGTTTGTTGCTTGGAACTGGTCAGCTGATACTCTCAACTGATGAATGACCAGGGAGGTGTCAGAATCTTCCTTCTGCACCTCTGTCACAGCCACTAGAGGTGCATGCTATCTCAGGGCTGCACAATGATGTTCAGCGTCTCCTAGCTCTGCATGGAGAAGCTGAACACTCCCCATAGAGATGTATTGATTGAATCCATCTCTATGAGAAGATGCTGATTAGCACAGCACATGCACAGTAGCCTCCCAATGCTTTCCTATGGCAAAGCTTTGGATTCGCTGAGATCATCAAGACAATGATCTCAGCCATGGAGTAGGGGTGGGTCGCAGCAAGACCGGCACAGCAAATGAGAAAAGGTAAGTAAAACAACCTTTTAACTTCACAGAGAGGTAGTCTGGGGGCATAAACGGCTAGTTTAGCACTAAAGTGTTTCAAATAGTATATAACAAAATCACTTCAGATAAAACAATTCACCTAATCTGAAAAGTTATTATTCTACATATGAAATCCTCATCTGGTTGCAAATATTAAAAGTATAACAACCAGCAGGAATGAGTTTTACTGACTAGTGATTTAAATTGACTCGATTTAAATCAAATCCACCCTGCAAAGAACTACAATACAGAGATACCCATGGAAAAAAAAGAACCCACATAGTTACATGGCTGAAAAGAGACTTGCGTCCATTAAGTTCAGCCTTCCTCACATTTGTTTTTTGCTGTTGATCCAAAAGAAGGCAAAAAAAAAAAAAAAAACAGTTTGAAGCACTTCTAATTTTCCAACAAGCTAGGAAAAAAATTCCTTCTTGACCCCAGAATGGCAGTCAGATTTATCTTTGGATCAAGCGGTTATTACATTGAAAGATTATATCCTTGAATATTCTGTTTTTGCAAGTATGCATCTAGTAGCTGTTTGAACATCTGTATGGACTCTGATAAAACCACTTCTTCAGGCAAGAATGCCACATCTTTATTGTTCTTACAGTAAAAAAAAAAAACCTTTCCCGTGCCATAAACGAAATCTTCTTTCTCGTGTCCTATGTAAAGTCCGGTTTGTGAATAGATTTCCATACAATGGTTTGTATTGGCCCCGAATATATTTGTATAATGTTATCATATCCCCTCTCAGGCGACGTTTTTCTAAACTAAGTAGGTTTAAATTTGTTAACCTTTCTTCATAGCTGATATGTTCCATTCCTTTTAGTAATTTTGTGCCTCTGCACTTTTTCTAGTGCCATAATATCCTTCTTTAGAACATGTGCCCAAAATTGCACAGCATATTCAATATGTGGTCTTACCAGTGATTTATAAAGAGGCAGAATTATATTCTCGTCTCCCGTCTTGAGAATGAATGCCCTTTTTCATGCATGACAATACCTTACTGGCCTTGGCCACTGCTGATTGACATTGCACATTGTTACATAGTTTGTTGTCTATAACAATTCCCAAGTCCTTTTCGTGTGTTGTTATCCCTAATTCGCTTCCATTAAGGGTAGATGTTGCTTATGTATTCTTTACGCCGAAGTGCATAACTTTGCATTTTTCAACATTAAATTTAATCTGCCATTTGAGTGCCCAGTCCCCCAGTCTATCTAAATCCCTCTGCAGCAAAGTAATATCTTGCTCACATTTTATTATTTTACAGAGTTTTGTGTCATCTGCCAACACTGAAACATGACTTTCAATGCTTTCTTCAAGATCATTTATAAACATGTTAAATAGAAGGGGTCCCAGAACATACCTCTGAGGGACACCACTTGCCACCTCTATCCAGCTTGAAAATTTACCATTAACGACAACTCTTTATACTCTATTTTAAGCCAATGTTCTACCCCAGAACAAGCATTTTCATCTAGACCGATTTCCTTGAGTTTGAACACTAATCTATTGTGTGGAACTGTATCAAATGCCTTGGCAAAATCCAAATAGATCACATCCACTGCAACACCCTGATCTATACTTCTATTTACTTCTTCGTAGAACGAAGTACAAAATGGAGATACCAATACAACGCACAGAGCTGATCATAATATCATACACAGGCCAGGTTTTTTTTTTTTTAAATGTATTTATATTTAATTAACAAAGCTTTATTTACAACAACAAAAATACAATTCTTAACCCCTTAAAAACAAAGCTTCATAAGCTTGTCTTACCATTAAGGGCACAAGCCATTTTTGTATTTTTTGCTTTTTGTTTTCAAACCCAATTTGCGACTCTGTCATTTATTGCACCAACACATATTATATACCGTTTTTTAGAGGGCAAACAGGGCTTTCATTTGATGTCACATATACATAGATACATTCTCATTAATTAGAAAAAAATGCAAAAAAGAAATTGAAGAAAAAAAAAATTCCCCACAGTTTTGGCAATAATAGCGTATGCATAATCTGTCCACCTTAGAAAAAGTAATTCAAAAATTAATTTATGTGTCTTGCTTTATAAAGTACATCATATGCATAGGATTTCAGTTTACTTTGAAAGTTACAGGTCACAAAATACAAGGACTAAAATAAAATTTCAATTTGCAACAATTTTAGAAGTTGGTATGTTTGTCTAGTAGGTTTGGTAGCCATCCCGAAAAAATTATTGCCACACAAAACTATATATTTATATAAATTGGACATCACAGGCTATTAACCAAAGGGTAGTTTGACACTTTTTACGTAGCCATTTCATCGCCAATCTCTGCTAAATATTGGAGTAAAATTTAGTTTTTTGTTTATTTTGTCCATATACACATATAACAAGGTTTTTGTAATGTGTATTTCATAAAGCTTGTGTGCTATTCCTGCACAGAACCCCATATTGTGTTCAGCTACATCTGCTGAGTATAACGATAAACACATTGTATGCCTTTGGCACTATTCTGTAAAGCTACAGATAAGAGACAAGGCTATTTTAGTTTCTATAGTTAGAATTTTCGTAGATGGATTTGACGGGCCTATGTCTCATTTTAGGGTATTATAGCAATGTGACTGTTCAAATGACCACAAAGGGCTTTCATTTGATAAAGCAAACACAACAGGGTATCTTATGTGGTGTATATTGTGCCTTAACTTGTCACTAGAGTTGAGCGAACCCGGACTATAAAGTTCAGGTTCGTACCGAACATTACGTTTTTTGGCGCCCGGACCCGAACACGGACATATCACTGTATGTTCGGGTTGGAGTTCGGTGTTCAGCGATTTAATGGCGCGTTTTGAAAGGCTGAAGGCAGCCAATCAACAAGCGTTTGACTTGTGTGCCCTTAGAAGCCATCACAGCCATGCCTACTAATGGCATGGCTGTGATTGGCCAGTGCAGCATGTGACCGAGCCTCTATATATAAGCTGGAGTCACGTATCGCCGCACGCACATGAGCTCTTATTAATGTAGGGAGAGGATGCTGCCGCTGTGAGGGACAGCTTAGGAAAGAATTCTGCAAACTAGTACATTAGTGAGGTGCACTTCATATCTGAAAGTCAAATAAAAGCATCAAATACTGCAGTCACATCGCAGTTTTAAAACTTAAAATTTTTGGGGGGTGTGGCTTGACCGGGAACCAAGCTGGATGTACAAGCCTAGAGCTCCTCGCTGACCCTCTCTACCAAATGCTCACAAAAGCTATCAATCCACAAAAAACCCACCTATCCCACTACCTAACCAACCATGGACAAGCGCTTACCGAGGAAACCGGTCAAAAAACAACCGGACACGGCTGCCATGGTACCTGAGCTCTTCACTGTCTCCCGCACGCCTCACCAAGACACCCAAGATGGCGGCGGATCCAGTCCGCGAGCCCCAGGCTCACCAGCACGCTCGAGCTCATCCCAGCCTCGCAGCTCAGCCAAATCGGAAACAGCCCACATACTTACAGAGCTGGCAGCGGTGAAAAACTACCTAGCCCGCGAGATAGACAGAAGCTCAAAGGCGGTAATGTCGGAAATCCACAAGCTGGGTGAGCGTACCGCAGAGCTGGAGCACCATGTGTAAACTACTACGGTGGCCCACAACACTGTGGCCACCCACGTTAACACACTTACCACACGACTAGAAGCATCAGAGGCAGTGCTTGAAGACCTGGCAAATAGGTCGTGCCGCAACAACATACGCGTGCACGGCCTACCTGAACAGGATGAAGGCCCAATCGCAGCCACGGTCTTGGACATCCTGCGGCCTCTCTTGCCGGAGGTACCGGATGACCACTGGCACATCGATAGAGCGCACAGGGCCCTGCGCGCCCGGAGAGACAACAACGCAAGACCCAGAGACATAATAGTCTGTTTTCTCCACTTCCAGACAAAGGAAGCAGTGCTAAAGAAGGCCAGAGAAAGCCCCATAAAATACCAAGATAAAGAAATTACCCTATTCCAGGACTTGGCTCCCATCACCCTCCAACGCAGAAGAGAGTGGAAGCCAGTTACTGAACTGCTCAGGACCAACGCAATAAGGTACGCCTGTGGACACCCCTTTAAATTAATGGTCTTTAGATACGGCAGACCTCACATCCTCACACCAGGCACAGACCCAGCACCCTTCTTCCGTGCTCTGGGCGTCACATTGCCGGAAAACTTCACATTGCCAACTACCACACTCCCGGCCCTATAACCCCTACCAAGAGACTGGTACACCGCCGTGGAGTAAACAGGCAGCTGACAGATACCAACAGCCAATGCCCAACCATCCTCACAGGAATAAGAACACCGGACCCCATCCAGTAACGACTCAGCGTTCTCCCAAGGCATCTAAACCCACCAGACGCCAACCCCCAGAAAAGAGAACGGAGTCTCACCGGTGACATGCTAACCCCCCAGACGGAGAGAATCTGTGGTATCCAGAGACTATACCTCCTTTTCTGATGACCTCCTGCACCTGGATTACCCTTGTCACACGCACCAACCAACAGACACCTTTCTACTTACCACCACCAACACTTGACCAACAATCTCACAAGGACTCCTCTTCCTGAACAACACCTATCTTAAAAACAGCCACAACGACACGCCACCCTATGGACCTGACTATAGACCGATGCGGATCTCTCGAAACAGAAACATAACCCCATTGAAAGCGAACAAAACCAAGAGACTTACCTGATACCCACCAGAATTGTAACGTATATATGTGAAACCTAAACACAGAAACAAAGACTGTTAACCAGGGCACATATACCATAGATAGACGCAACTCACCACTCTAGACACCAGCTCACCAAACAACCATGCTCACACACAAGCATCTTCGATCACCCCTATGCCAGGACACCTAACCACAATTAGACTAAGTTCAATGAACTTGTTCTATAAAGAGCAGCTCACATTTGCTATCAACATCCACTGCTGCGAAGGGAAGGGGCAGAGAATGGTAAACGGCTATTGGTCTGAAAGACCACAGAGGGACTGAGGCGGACACTGAACACATAGGAAAATCAGGGCAAAGGGACAACATAAGAAATGTTTTGTACTTGAAATGGCTAATGTTATGTAGCTATATTGTGTCATGTTACTAACTTGTATTGTTATGTTTTAATACTCCCAACCTACCCTCTCCCTCCATGCCATCGCCCACTTAGACCAACCGCCGACTTCAAATAACAGACCATCCACTTTCCACCCATCAACGTAAGGGAACAAGAACCCAAAAAAACATTAAAAAAAAAACATAAAAAAAAAACACCCTGACATGAACTAGAAAGACAGGAAACATATCATTGGTCAAGACACAGGACCCCCCTCCCCCCCACTCATTCACTAATATGATCCCCAGCAGGAAAACCATCACAGACCAGAAGGTGTAACTCGAATAGTCTCACCCTACAAAGACTCTCCGCCCCACCCCCCCATTTCGTGGACAACACCGATAAGCAGCAACACTCAAGAGCTCCCAGCTTCACCAACTAGCCATAGAAACCTAATGCCACAGGAATAGAGGCTAGGAAGCCAAATTAACCACATGGTTATTAAATAGTGCACTGTACAATAATGACCCAATTGACGGATGATATATGGTATTAGGGGGCCACACCGGCGACCAGGTTCATGACCAACTACTCCCAGACTGACAAAGTCCTGGGGGAGACGAGGGTCCATGCACCCCCCCACGGTCTGGCACGGGATAAGACCAGACACGTACGGCAATACCGTACCCTCTCCTTTCCTTATCTTCCTCACCTTTTTCTATTTTCACTAATCAACTCCCACCCATACACCCTACCCACCCCACGCCCACACAGGTCTTGGACAAAGATTGAGGCAACATGTATGCATCCTCAAACCCACACCCAAAACGTGACTCAAGGGAACAGAGGTGGGAATAAACCCCACCCCCCAAAACACACATACACCTGTCTCACCACAGCGAAACTCCAGAGCCACCCGAACATCAATCTGGGCCACGAGCGCACACCGAACCTCAAAGACCATGGCCCTTAAAGTATCCTCACTAAATGTTAAAGGCCGCAACGCCCCACGTAAGCGACACACACTTTTTAGAGAATTGAAAAGATTAAATCCTGACATAGCATTCATACAGGAGACACACCTATCTCGATTTGCACAGGTCTCCCTCCGTGATAACACATACCGCCTAGCCGCAGAGGCACGAACCTTCCGTAAACATAACAGAGTAGCAATTTTAGTACACAAACGATGCCCAATACACTTAACCTAAGTGACTCCTGACCCAGATGGTAGATACGTCCTAGCAACCGGCCGGATTCATTCACAACCCATTCACATACTCAACATTTATGCTCCCAACACACCAACACCACAATTCTGGAACCAGATGTCAGACATGGTCCTTTCCACCAGGATTATCCTCCTAGGGGGCGACCTAAATGCCACTCACGCCCCAGCAGCAGATAGAAGCTCACGCTCAGGGCTGATCAAATCCCATGGCATGGGCACACAAGACAATCAACTACACCACTTCATCCATAAAACAGGCCACATCGACGCATGGAGGGCACAACACCCCTGCCACAAAGATTACACCTACTACTTGCCGCCCCACGACACATACTCACACATAGACATGTTCTTAACTAACCACACAGACTACACAAAAACACAAAAAACTGAAATAGGCACCATCGCATGGTCAGACCATGCAGACATCGCAATCTAACTTAGCGGCCTCCATAGCCCTACCCCATGGACGTGGAGACTCAACACGTCCCTCCTCAAAGATCCCCAAGTCGTTGACGACATTCAAAAACAGATAAACACATACTTTACAGAAAACCTAACACCAGATATCCCCATGACCACGGTATGGGCATGTCAGTGTGGCGGTCCGGTGGCCGGGACCCAGACACTGTCTGGGCGGTGGTGCGAGGACCGGGACCCAGTATGCCTGACGATAAGTGGGAGTCTTTAGCGTGAGAGTGGATAGGTCAGGGTCTGGTGCTGGGAAACCGCACGCCCCCTGGTGTTGAGCACCAGTGTTTGTGCAGCCACATACCAAAACCCTGATGCAGCTACAGTGGATCCCAGGAACTAGGAGCAGGAATTAAGCAGACCTCCCAGGAGCTGAATAGGGAGGCTCTGCAGCAAGAATGTATCCAGTACAGAAACAAGGCAAGACTAGAGATAGACACAAAACATGTAAACAAGACAGAACGAATAGAACCCAGAACCGAAGAAGGATAGGAAGCTAAACCCAGAACATGTACACAAGACATGAGGGAAACATGAACATAACATGGGCATGACTGGACAGGACTGTACATGGACTGGGTATACAAACTAAAACAAGACAAGATAAGATAGGCAAAACAAGAGAAGAAATAACCAAGTACTATATATGAAAATCATGGGGATTTAGTCACATTATATGATCATACATTGCATAAGCCTGCCAACGACGCCAATGTACCCCATATCTGGCAGGTCCTACTCTGCCTAATGTATACTAAAAGAACCATAAGAAACACATATATAGCACTTACCTGCAAGAAAGGGCAGAAGGCTTGAGCAGCTGCCTGCAGGACACTGAAACAAAAGGAATGATGGAAAACAAACGGGTGTGGTAACATAAAACAAACATTTAAATGAATCCAAGAGACTGGGAAATCCAGGGATGGAAATATAGGAATGAACCCAGAAACCCAGCATAAAGAAAACCAGAAAACCAAGAAAAACTAAACAAGAATTGTAAAAAAAGAGTACTGGATACCAGAAGCCATTACCAGAATGATCCGCAGCTAGGAACAGGATGTGACAGGGCAGCCCACAAAGCCGTGATCCAGGGCTCCCTTATCAAAATAGCGACTCACAAAAAGAAACAAAAAACACAGAAACTCACTCAACTGCTAGAAACCCTCCGTACAGCGGAGCAACGCCATAAAACCGACCCAGATCCCCAAACACTACAACTACTCCAAAACACCCGCATTACTATCAGACAATTACTCATAGACGACACAGCCCGAGCACTCACATGGTCGAAAAGGACATTCTACGACAAATCCAACAAAATGGATACATTACTAGCCCACACACTATGACCCAGAACCCAACACCCCCATATCACAACGATAAGAGCCCCAGATGGCACATTGAAGACCTCTCCGACTGAAATAGCCCAAATCTTCACAACCTTCTATACAACATTATACAACCATTCTCCACAAGATAACACAACAAACGCCGATGCGAATAGGAAAATAACTGACTTTCTCACCTGACTGAACCTACCAAAACTACACACTGCAGCCATAACAGAATTATCAGCACCAATTACTAAGGATGAAATCAACGCAGCCATCTCCTTCCTCAAAACCCGGACGACATTTATTCGAAAATACAAGACGAAACATTGACATAATATGGATGCTAGCAACCGCAAAAACACCATCTTTAGCGCTTTCACTTGACGCACAAAAAGCATTTGATCGCGTAAAATGGCCCTTCATGTTCGCACTCTTAGAACATCTGAACATCCCCCTCCCCCCCGTATATCACAGCAATACGCGCATTATACACAAATGTTTCCGCACAAATAAAGATAACCGGGACGACCTGCCCGTCATTCAACATAACCAACGGCACCCGACAGGGATGCCCCCTATCCCCGCTACTCTTTGTGCTGACTCTCGAACCGCGCCATTAGGGAACATGCCCAAATTAAAGGGGTTAAAATAGAGGACCAAGAATTCCTAGTATCTGGATATGCAGACGATATCATGCTGACCTTAACCGAACCTATCCCCACGATGCGGGCATTGCTCCCACTCCTGAGAACATATGGTGAGATCTCGGGATACAAAGTAAACGTGGAAAAATCCAGTGCACTCCCCATAAACCTCACACAGATGGACATAGCCAAAATCACCTCAGACCACCACATACACGTTACACCAACGTTCCTTACATACCTTGGTATCAAATTACCAGCAGATCCTACTGCACTCCACAGACTAAACTACACACCCATAATAGACAAACTCATCTCGGACATGGAGACCTGGGCGGACAAACCCATATCATGGATAGGGAGATTACACTCAATTAAGATGAACGTCTTACCCCGAATTTTATTTCTATTCGAGGCCATACCCATCCCCATCACAAAACACAATCTCATCCCACTACAATGGGAAATTGATAGATTTATATGGCAGAATAAGAGACACAGAGTAGCCTGTAACATATCACCCCAAAACGAGAGGTGGCCTAGGTCTACCCCATCTACACTTCTATTACACAGCTGCCCAGATGGCACAAATAGCCCTATGGCATACCATCCCCAGAGACTAGAAGGTGGGTGGATCTGGAATCGTTGCTCATGAGATCCAATCTCCCACAATTCTACATCTGGACCCCAAAAGAGCACAGGGCGCTCCTGAGAACAGTATGCCTAGCCATTACCAATTCAATTAAATTATGGGACAAATACGCCCTTAAATACGAACTAACCTCTACGACCTGCCCTCTTACCCCGATATACCGTAATAGGGCTTTCACACCAGGCATGAGACCCTGGGACTTCAAAGGCCTATAGCAAACCAGCCTCCAGAGGGTATACCAACTTTATACGGGTGACACGATAATCACCTTCCCAGACCTACAATCCAGAACAACCTTGACACCAGCCAACTTCTTTAGATATTTACAACTTAAAAACTATGCGGCCCAAGCGACGGTGAAAACCCACCGCCAAAACCAAACAGACTTTCTTTGAGCGAATCTGCCTAGTGGAACAATATCAAAGAGGCATGATCACCCAACTGTACGCTCACCTCTGTTCCACCACACGGGAGTGGGGAGAACTGCAATACACCGACAAATGGGAAACAGACTTGGGGGAATCTTTAGAGGGTATTGACTGGCAGGATATATGGGAAGCCAACACCAAAACCTCCATCAGCGTCACGATGCAGGAACAGGCTTAGAAAACAATGCTCAGATGGTACATTACCCCGGTCCAATTGTATCACATGAAAAAAAACACCTACAGATCTCTGCTGGCGTAACTGCGGGGAAAAAGGGACATACACCCACATGTGGTGGTCCTGCCCCACAATTAAACTCTTCTGGAAAGGCATCCAAATGCTCACATCACAAATACTACATAGAGCGGTAGACCTAAACCCATGGACATTCCATATACCATCCCCACCTTCCCACCCACCCCCCTTCCCCACTCCCTGTCATTAGGTACCTTGGCCTATAAGTTCAACACACCAAAGCCACCAAAATAAGATGGCAACTTAAACATACTGTTATGATATATTATTCATGTTTTACGTTACCGCTTGTTGTTCTTTCCATTTATAATACTTATAAAACCAATGACAGACAGATCTTTAGCACAGATGATGCACACAAAATGCCATGAACACCTCATGAACCACCTAATGGCAATACATACTTCTTGAATTCACAATGAGGCTTCTGCGCAAGACATACGACTGCATTGCGTAACTATCTTTGTCATTGCAAAAATAATTAAGAATTATAAAAAAAACAAAAAAAACAAAACTTACAATTCTTTGGGTGCTAAACTGCTAAATAGTATTTTAGTTTGGTGCACTTCATATCTGAAAGTCAAAAAGAAGTGTCAAATAGTGCGCTTACAGAGCAGTTGTAAACATTCTAATTTTCTGGGTGCTAATCTGCTAAATAGTAAATTTTGGAGCATGCTCTTCATATCTGAGAGTCAAATAGAAGTGTCTAACAGCGTAGTTGTAAACATTCTAATTGTTTTGCTGCTAATCTGCTAAATAGTACATTTTGGGGCCTGCTCATCATATCTGAGAGTCAAATCAAAGCGTAACTTTTATTCGAATTTACTACATCGGTCACTTGTAATATTGTTTCACACCTACAACACTTGTTACACAGATCTAAGTTATAGAAAACAGATTGATATTTTCTACACTAGAAACTACCAGATAACAATCTGCTATATTTAAACCAGTTATCAGTAGCTAAAAGGCACTTAAACAATATTGTAATTCTGGGGCAATACCCTCACAAGTCAAACTGAGAGGTCAGTTTATAGGGAAAACTGTTGCCTGGATACAATTCTAAAACAATTTCCATATGTCCTTTGCAGACTTTACATGCTGGAAAAACACAGGTGCCAACTGCTGTGGTTTTCTGCAGTGTGCATACCGGCAAGGAGGGCAGGGTTGAGGAGTGGGT
Organism: Pelobates cultripes; assembly: GCA_933207985.1. NCBI lineage: Eukaryota > Metazoa > Chordata > Amphibia > Anura > Pelobatidae > Pelobates > Pelobates cultripes. The sequence goes on from OW240916.1 coordinate 63,388,232, forward strand.
GGAAGATGATGTGGAGGATGATGAGGTCCTAGACCCCATATGGAATCAAGGTCATGCGAGTGACGTGTGCAGTTTGGAGGAAGAGGCGCTGGTTGCACAGAGGCACCAGCACAGCATAAGAGGGAGCAGGGTGCAAAAGCGGAGCGGCCGTCCCCTAGCACTCGTCGGCATGTATTAGCTTTCGAATTACCAGTTATCCAAGTAATAGATGTAGCGATCAAAGGATCCATAATAGAGTTGAGCGAACCTGAACTGCAAAGTTCGGATTCGTACCAGATTTAACGATCCATTTGAGGTTTCACAGTCAGGTGGGCAGTCTGGTGACCGGGACCCAGACACTGTCTGGGCAGCGGTCGGACGACCGGGACCCAGTATGCCTGATGTTGAAGTTAGGAGTCACAGTGTGGAATGGATTATATTTTCTCACCTCTTATTGTGTGTGTATTTTTGCTTGAACTGCCGCAATGGACTTCTTGATTAAGTCAGGCAGTCATAGCTAGGATGCATGTGTTTTTGGTTTGACAAAGTATCTTCGAGATTTTTATCCATTATTTGTCTTTCAACCATATGTCATACTTGACAGTGTGAGTTGGAACAGATTTTCACCTCATTTTTGTTATTATCTTTGGCAAACCTAGCCACTTGTAATATTCTGGACAATGTGCATAAAAAGGTTGTCTGTACTAATCCCTGTAACTTCATGTATAACCTTGATCTACACCGTGTGTTACTGTGTGCTTGCATAGAATTTGTTTGCTAGCAGCCGAAAGCCGCTCGCATTCATGTGTTTTGTTTCACAAACAGCAACTTTACTGGCTGTTCGTGAACCGAATGAGCTACCCCCTAATAGCCCACACATAGAGGGATGTGTGACGCTCATTACCCATTGCAACAATGTTGCAATCGGTAATTAGAGACTTTCCTAGGTGGCCGTCGTTCGGCTACCAACCACGCGGCGGTCAGCCATCTTGGATCCTTTGTCTCACCGCTGGACTTCCAGGCCGTTCGGGAGCTCCGGTGTTTCACTATTGCAGTTCCCCATCGGTGTTCGGTACTTTCAGACGAACTCAATGGCAAAGTATATTTCATGAGGCGTTCGATTGTTTTAGCTGGGATCTGAGCGGTATTCTCACGAAATGGGCGCTCAGACCCCAGGTATCCACCGAACGTTCATTCGTTTAAATCACTTGAGTATTATAAAAGATATACATTTTAATGTTAAATGCCGGTTCTGCTGCACGGAGGGATAATCCACTTAACGGTATATTCCAGTGGGAGTAGCCCTCTCATCCAGCAGTGCCTGATGGGAGAAATGTTCTGAATGTTAAGTCCCCCATGTAGTCCCCTACTGTATTACCCCTGCAATGTCAGTAGGGAAACCCCTTGCATGGGGACTTGCATAAATACTGGATGCTGTGAATAAAAACCTCAGTTGACTCCCAGAACTGTGTTTCGTCCGGTTACTGGGGGATTTGGGATATTGCCTTATTTTTCAGTGCTTGACTGTGGATTACCTTCTTTACCAGCGGAGATCGTGGGATTTAATATTGCCGCTCCGCTACAATTGGTGGCAGCAGTGGGATTCAACCTTACAGCCGAAAAGCGACGTTCGGATAAAGGGAAACTACCGAACGAGAAAAGGGAATGGCAATTCGGATACAACAGAGAACCGAACGAGAAAAGTGAATGGAGACGTATTACACTGCATTAAAAAGGCAGACACTAAAGGAACTGCTGGAAGCCAGGGGAAGGATAGCCAGCAACAAGCCGAAAGCATTGCTGATCGCCGAACTGATGGAGGGAGACCGAGCCCACAGCGCTACAACCCCACCAGCCATGGGGGAAACTCTATACCAAAAGGAGATGAGAACCAGAATGGAGTTTCTGCCCCAGCCAATACCCCTTGGAAATATTGACCGTGCTGATGGTGAATGTGCAGGAGTATGTGATGGCACACAGTCCACAGGAGACACCGTCCAGGGCCGAATCGGTTACTACCTCCATCTGCAGCCAGGTAAAACCCAAAATCCCATACCATGCCTTTAAGATGTTTTGTGAGGAGAAGGATGATATTGACGGGTATTTACAAGATTTCGAGAGGCTGTGTGATTTACATGACTTGGAGCAGGCAGTATGGGTACCGTTACTGGCAGGCAAGCTGTCAGGTCGGGCAGCAGAAGCTTATTGCACTGTACCCAGAGAGGACAGCAAGGATTATACCAAAGTAAAAAGTGCCATATTAGAAAGGTATGCCATTACTCCAGTGGCATATCGGCGCAAATTCAGAGGATTGCGCAAACCGGAGAAAGATTCTCATGCCGAATGGGCTCACAAGCTGGATCAAGCATCACAGGGGTGGATACAAGCCAGCCAAGCCACCACTATGGAAGAGTTATGGCAATTGATGTTATTGGAACAATTTTTTAATGGCCTGTCTCCAGAGGCACAAGAATGGGTGAGAGACCGAAAACCCCTCACCCTAACTGAAGCGGCCCGATTAGCAGACCAGCATTTTGATGCCAGGAGGCATCACAGGCACTTCAATCGGAGTTACCCTCGACCCACGGTGCAACCCAATAAAGCTACACCTACAGCTACCACAACAACCCCCTTTTGACCAACCCAGGGGAACCAACCTCCACCCTCACGGCAGAGCTGATATTCAGTGCCATACCTGGAGGCAGTGGGGACATATGTGGGGACATGGTGACGTGTGGGGACAGAACCCGGCACCCAGGGCCGCCGCACATCATTATCAAGTAGAGCCAGCCACCCAGGAGATACTGAGTAATCAGGCTCCACACCAAGAAGCACATCCAGTGACCACCCGGCAACAGGCTTGCACCACGGTTCCACCAACACACTCTGAGGCTCAGGTAAGAGACAATGACCCCCACACGACACATATGACCTGGGATACCCCAACTACATTTGAGGCGGTGGTGAAGATAGACCCCACGCTACAGGTATACAGGGACAGGGTAAGCACAGATCAGGCCGGGTTAGAGGGGGAGCGGTATACCTGGGAGAAAGGGCTATTATATCGCATTGCCAAAAGAATAATAGGGGGATCGGTTACAGTAACGACTAAACAGTTAGTGGTTCCCCAAAAGTATAGGCAAGAACTGCTTAGGATTGCTCATGACATTCCCTTGTCTGGGCATCTGGGAATGACACGCACCCGATACAGGTTGACCCACGCCTTTTTCTGGCCAGGGATTTCTAAGGATGTGAGGCAGTACTGCAACTCATGTGACATTTGTCAGCAAGTGGGGAAGAGGGGTGACCGTCACAAAGCCGAATTATGCCCTCTCCCTATCACTGAAGAACCTTTCAGTAGGGTGGACGTCGACATAGTGGGGCCCTTGCCCAAGTCTAGTCCCTCGGGTAAGAGGTATATTTTGACCGTAGCGGACTACGCCACCCGGTACCCCGAGGCCATCGCCCTCTCCAACATTCACGCAGAGACTGTGGCCGAGGCCTTAATGAAAATATTCTCCAGGGTGGAGTTTCCCCAAGAGATCATCTCCGATAGGGGTACCCAGTTCACCGCCGAGGTCACCCAACAACTGTGGAGGATATGTGGCATTAAGCCAATAGTAAATTCCGCATATCACCCTGAGTCCAACGGGTTATGCGAAAGATTTAACGGTACCCTGAAACAGATGCTCCGTACGTTTGGAGAGGCCCATAAGGACTAGGAGTGATTTCTACCCCATCTGCTTTTTGCCTATAGGGAGGTAACCCAGGAGTCGACAGGATTTTCCCCGTTGTTGTTTGGGAGAAGGGTGCGAGGGCCGTTAGACTTAATTAGGGAGCATTGGGAGGGAGAGAGTAGCGCAGATGGGACCCCTATTGTGCCATACGTGCAGGAGTTCAGGGACCACTTGGAGGCACTAACCCAGTCCGTATGCACTAACCTCCAGGTGGCTCAGCAACGTCAGCACCGCTGGTACGATAGGGGAGCCAGAGACCGCAGCTTTCAAGTGGGACAGAAGGTTTTGATTTTAAAGCCAGTCCGCACGGACAAGCTGCAGGCCATCTGGCAGGGCCCATACCACGTGGTGGAACAGAGATGTGACACCACCTTTGTGATTGGCCCCGGCTCTGGGTAGGGAAGAGATGCATGCTCCACGTGAATATGCTCAGACCCTATCACGAGAGGATAGAGGACGTGGCAGCAATATGCGCCTCCGCTTCTGAAGATCAGGAGAACCTGCCACTACCTGACCTATTAGAACAAGACGACCAGACAGAGCCATCCACGGGGGTTCAGCTGGGGGAGTGGCTAAGCCCTCAGGAGCGGGCCCAGGTACGAGAGTTGATCACGGCTAAAGGAGCCACCTTCTCTAATTTACCTGGGTACACTCCGCTAGCCACTCACCGAGTTGAGACCCCTGGACAGTTGCCTATGCGGAAGACTCCATATCGTATCCCTGAAGCAGTCAGGGAACATATGAGAAAAGAGATTGAGGAAATGTTGCAGCTAGGGGTTATTGAACATTCCGATAGCCCCTGGGCATCGCCGGTAGTGCTGGTACCTAAGAAGGATGGCACAACACGTTTTTGTGTCGACTACTGGAGGCTAAATGACAAAACCGTGTCTGATGCCTTTCCGATGCCCGGATAGACGAGCTGCTGGATAAAATGGCACGAGGCCAGTATCTCACCACCATAGATTTATGTAAGGGATACTGGCAAATTCCACTAGCCGAGGATGCCATCCCCAAGTCAGCGTTTGTCTCCCCGTTTGGCCTGTACCAGTTTTGGGTCATGCCATTCGGGATGAAAAACACCCCCCGGCGACCTTTCAAAGGATGGTGGATCGGCTACTGGATTGGTTCCAGGAATATGCATGCGCATACCTGGACGATATCGCCATATATAGCCAGACCTGGGCAGAGCACCTGCAACACATAGGGGCCGTTATTGATCGTATTAGGGAGGCAGGGTTGACACTGAAACCTAGCAAGTGTCATATAGGGATGGCAGAGGTGCAATACTTGGGCCACCGGGTGAGAAGCAGGCAACAGAAACCAGAACCGGCCAAGATTGAAGCCGTTGCTAAGTGGCCCACCCCTAGGACCAAGACCCAAGTGCTCACTCTGGTGTTTCACTATTGCAGTTCCCCATCGGTGTTCGGTACTTTCAGACGAACTCAATGGTAAAGTATATTTTGTGCGGTATTCGGTTGTTTTAGCTGGGATCTGAGCGGTATTCTCATGAAATGGGCGCTCAGACCCCAGCTATCCACCGAATGTTCATTCGTTTAAATCACTCAAGTATTATAAAAGATATACATTTTAATGTAAAATGCCGGTTCTGCTGCACGGAGGGATAATCCACTTAACGGTATATTCCAGTGGGAGTATCCCTCTCGTCCAGCAGTGCCTGATGGGAGAAATGTTCTGAATGTTAAGTCCCCCATGTAGTCCCCTACTGTATTACCCCTACAATGTCAGTAGGGAAACCCCTTGCATGGGGACTTGCATAAATACTGGATGCTGTGAATAAAAACCTCAGTTGACTCCCAGAACTGTGTTTTGTCCGGTTACTGGGGGATTTGGGATATTGCCTTGACTGTGGATTACCTTCTTTACCAGTGGAGATCGTGGGATTTAATATTGCCGCTTCGCTACATTTTCTGTTTAGGGTTACCCCCTTACCTGTTCCTATAGATATAGGGACATTGATCTACTGGCCACTCTTTAATTTATTGATATGGATTGGCATACAAATGCGTCGTCACCTTCTCGTTGGGGAGCACATTGAAAAAGTGCTCTAGCATGATGAGCTAGGTGATCTCCTCCGGGAACTTGGCTTGATGGGAGTTGAGCCAGTTCTGGGTGGCCATTGTGATGCCATGGTGTATACCCAGATATATCAGAGCTACTGTAGAAAGTGCGGGCCGTCTGTGCGCACTTTTGGCGTTCTCACCCTGCTGCTGCTCGCCTGTCTGCGCTGCAGCGTAACTTCGGCCTTCCCGCTCACCACCTCATGAGACTGTGCGAGCAGCAGCAGGCGATAGTGGAGTTTCAGATGCAGCACGCACGGGTCAGTCGCTCTGTGGAACAGTTTTCTTTTTTATATGTCCCAATATATTGGGGGCTTCACCAAATTAAAATATATATATATATATATATATATATATACACACACACACACACATAAACAGTGTTGGCTACCTCCTCCTCCTCCTCTACCGCCGCTTCCACCTACACCACCACGGTCATCGCCTCCTCAACCTATGGGTCCCTTAGTATAAACTATGTACACAATAGCAGAGGCTTGTGAAGGCCTTTTCTCCATGCATCAGAAGTTAAGCTCAGTTTGAACAATGAAAGAGAATACCCTGCGCTCCAACCCTCTCTCAAATGGATAATTCTGTTGATCCTCCTGACAGCCATGCTTTAGATTTTCATTTATGTTCTTCCAAAGCTAAAATCAAAGATTCCATCTAGTGCTATTTTATGGCTCAGCTGTATTTTTTATTTTTATGTTATTTTAAGTGATTTCCCTATCCACATTTGTTTGCAGGGCACTTGTCCTACTCTTACCCCCATTTTACTTCCCTTTGCAGCCCTCTAACCCTTTCCAGGACTTTTTTAGAGGCATTTTTGTGGCCAAAAGTTTGGGTCCCTATTGACTTCAATGGGGTTCGGGGTCAAGTTCGATCACAAATCCAGACTTTTTTTCAAAGTTCGGCCGAACCCGCCAGACCCAAACATCAAGGTGTCCACTCAACTCTAATAATAACGCCTCTAATCCTGTCACACTTGCCCTCTCATTTAACCCCCCTTAATCATGTCACATTCATCCTCCCTTGCCATGTGATACTCACGCTCCAAGCATGCTACATCCACCCTACCACATTAATCCCTTAATCCTGTCATGCATACCTCCTCTCACCCTGTAACGTTCTCTCTTCAAACCATGTCACACTCACCCTCGCTCTTTGTGTCACGCTCACGCCCTAACCCTGTCTTATTCACCTACTTGCTCTTTTACACTCACCCTGCCACAGTTACCCCTTTACTCACCATGTCACCCCCTGAAGACAATCATTATACACACCATCATAAAACATAGCTTTGTCAAAATCTCAGTGCCCAATGGCAGTACACAAACATACACATGCTCAGAGAAACATACATACAGATACAAGGAAACGCACTGTCAGACACACTCTCAGGCACACACACAGGTAGACAATTCAAGACATACTCAGAAATACACATTGTGAAAGATTTTTTTTAAAGCCCAACCAATATAAAAATGTCTGTTTCCAATAAGCCCTTCACACCAGCACTTATGTATACACAACTGCCAGGCTATACAACCATACCTCGCAATCATGTATAAACAAATGGCATAATTGCAAATTTAAATTTGTTTATTGCAATTTATGCCATAACTATAGTCAGAGAGATCACAACGCAGCGGCACAGTGACTAGGTCTCTACATCCAACGCTGCAAGCCCGCCCTTGAATATATCTACAGCTTCCTATGCACACACAAGTCAATCGCAATTCTTTTTTCACTAATGGTGTTAGTGGGGGACTCATGTTTGAGTTTTGCCTAAGGCTTCGCCAAGTCTAGAGCCGCCACTGTAAGTGAGCCAGCTGTAAAAAAAAATGAATTGCACAATATATACACGTCTCCTCAGAACCCTCTAATGCTTTTACAACTTATACTAATGCATACATATGCTTTTACGAACACACATTTTTTAAATGCGTATATTTTAGTAGTTGGATAACAAAAGTGTCCCCCAAAATTAAATAATAAAATACATACATATGTCTGGCTCACTCTACCTTCTAGCTCCTAGATTCTATAAAAAATTGTAAACCTCTGCTCTAGGTACTTTAATCACTTGTTGATTTTTAAAAACCTAAACTATTTACCTGTTGGCAATGCTAGAAAAAAAAAAAAAAAAAAAAACATAAGGTGGTGCAAGAGGTTCATGTGGTGCTTGCTAGCCAGCTGTCACATGAAAAATAAAACAAGGGGAAAAAAAGCCTATGGAGCCATATTCATATAAGGGAGGTTGATAACCCGGCCTACCATGACAAAATTTGGGTTATGTCTACTAAATAGAACACAAAGGTTAGGCGCTTGATAGAGTGATGATGTAATAAGAGTGGGCAGCAGTGACCAGCACAAGGATTCCCAACCTTGTAATAGAACAAATGTGAACAAAAAGACAGAAGGAAACCGCGCCCTTTATACAATACAAATGTACGTACTAGAGTCTTTATGGTCGTAGTTTTCAATAAACCTCAAAGAGAGAAAAATCAAAATGATAGTGTAATACTGTAAATGTTTAAAATAATAAATAGTGAGCACCCAGTGGCAAAAAGTGAATGATCATTTGTGAATGTGCATCCTAGTGGTTTCTCACCTGCCATCGGGTTTCGCGCCCTCTCTTCTAACTGGGTGGCAAAACCCCTCTCCTCCCCAAGCGCTGACTGGTGCAGCCAAGTTTTGCACCCTTTCTTCGGATTGGGCGGCAAAACCCCTTCCTCCCCTAAATGCTGATTGGCACGATTTGGTTTGCGCCCTTTCAGCTGATTGGTTGTTGCTTGGTTTAGGTGCGAAGTTTGAATTTGCTGGACTAAACCAAGCAACTCAATGGAACTAATTTTGGGGATGTACAGAGCCTCGAGACCCAGACTTTCGATGCTGATATGTCGGGGTTTGTTCATCCGAGCTCTCCGCTTTTTGCAGGCATGCTAGGGGGGACCCGGGGCTATTCATCCATATAAATTGTAACCATGTGCCCCCTTCCTGTCCTAGGGCACCAAGCCCCGAAGTTCACCCCCTGTATGTAATGTGTACTCATGTGTGTCCCTGTGTCCTGTTAGGATCTCCCAGAGCGGGAGATGGTTATCTGTCACCCAGCCTCCTCCTGCATGAGATTGTGTTGTATGGAGACCCCCTGTGGGGGTCTGTGCATAAAAAGCTGTGTGCCCAATAAAGATTGTCAAAGGTTGTACCCTGGAATTGTGTGCTGTCCAGTTACTGGGGAAATGGGTCTTACCTATTATTACTAAAAAGGGAGTAACCAGCCAGGTTACACAGGTCCCGCTAAACTATTCTTTATACACAGTTCAGATGCGAATGCAACTGACTAATTGTTGTAAATTCAGTTAGGTTAACTGAATATGGGGAGGGGTGCCATCATTGAACACTTGTTGCCAGTATGCCATGCATGCTGAAGATATATGTCCAATATGCACAGAATTGACATTAGCCAAGCTAGACTCTTGCTCTTAGCTGGCTAATGACTCCCCCATAATGCTATCAAAGGTGCAGCAAAAAGGTTAAACTCGGTATGTGCAGCATTTTCAGTCAGTCAGTCACTGATGGAGCGCACAGTGGGAGGCAGACGATTAGACAGCACAGAAAGGAGCAGCCTGGGCTGCGTAAGTCACCTGTGCCTGGGGTGCAACTAGAAGTGAAAATAACTCTGAATGTGCAGTGTTTCATGCAGAGACTGCACATTCAGGCTCCTACCACCATGACCACTTTATATCGCTGAAGTATTCATAGTGGTTAGAGTAACCCTTCAATAACGAATGAGCACAATACAGAGGGTCTTCTTTGTCTCTGCTTTAAAGGGGGCACTTTAGGCACCATAACCACTACAGCTCATGGGATTTGGCACACTCAGCCACTGAATGTTGTTAAAAAAGCTGCACAATATTAAATGTTTACATCAAGTGGTTTAAAGTGTTGATGACTCAAAGACCCATTTTGTGGAGCATTTCAGTATGAAACACTTAAATATTTAATGTGCCAAAGTCATTAATACATCTCAATCAGTACCATGAACAACTTCAGATCACTGAAGTGTTCATGGTGATTGGAGTAACCCTATAATATTGAATGAGAACAATACATAATGAATGATTTCTATGTTTCTGCTTTACAAAGGCACCTTAAGCACTATAACTACTATAGCTTATATCATCTGACCCTATCAGTCAATAAATGCTGTTAAAAGTAGAACAAAATGAAATAGTTGTTTGAAGTCGTGCTGATGCAAGCAGCAGTGATAATGACACTTTGCAAAACCATTCTATATAGCTAAAGGGGAAAGATAATTTCAGCTGGAAGGATTATTTGCTCACTGGGGGACCAAAGTAAGTGTCAAACCGCTCACAAATGGTTTGAACAGGGCCGGATTACTATAGGGGCTGCTGGAACTCCAATGAGCTCCAGGCCCAGTGCCCAAAAAAAATATATATATATTTTTTTTTATTTATTTTTTTTGTAAAAAAAAATATTTTATTACTACGCTTTACATGTGGATGTAGGGGAACAAACCTTGTGTGGACTGGCTGACAATAAAATTAGTTAATGTAAAGCTGACTTTGCGCACTATGCAAATGCTCTTGCAGCTTCAGTCTCTCTAACACTGTGGCATGCTCCCTTTCTTCTACACTCACTATGTAACGGATCGCCTGGCACCCCGACTGGGTACCTCCGTTGAAGGATGCTCCTAGCGCTTCCTGAGGACTCCAAGCACTCTGGCAGACACCACAATCACCGAACCGGAGAAACAAATTCTCCCAAGCATATGAATGCTGTAGACAGTTGAATAGGAAACCATACGAATAGGTTTACCCTCCAAGCAGTCAAAATGGAACAGCATACAATAAATCCTTCCCCCAATAATGAGACGACACTTCACTTTGAGGGTTAAACAGGAACTCCTGTGCTGGCACACCCAGCCTGGTTTTTATTACAGCCTTTCACATACAGGACCGCCCACAGGGAGGTATAAAACAACCAATCACATATCAATTACATCCCACATATTCCCTCCCCTTATCCTGAGAGGAAACTCAATTACACATACAATTAAAACATACTTTCTACCCAACTTTCATAACTTTAAAACCATACATCACATTCACATAAAATTACATATCCACAATCAATCCATTCAGGGGAACAACATATTAAAAAAATGGCATGAATCCGACCAGGGGTTCAAAAGTTAGTAAAAGTATCTTTTGGGCCCTGGCTGGCACATGGATATCTGGCTCAAACAGGTTTTACAGAACCCTCTATCCTGGAGACAATGGGGGAAAGTAATCCAATTATCCAGGGATAGAGGCAGACTCCATTGAGCACATGGTTGCAAAAAGGCATAAAACACTTTAAAATACATAAAGTCACCTTTTACACATAACACACAGACATTTTACATATCCCCAGATAGCTGGGATCTGAGCGCACGAAACTACCGAATAGCGCTCAGATCCTATTCACACAGTTCAATTGCCATGGAGCCGAAGTCTTTAACTACACGAATGGGCTCCATGGCATAGCTATCTGGGTTAACACATTCACATAAAGTCTTGTCCATAGTCCAAAGGCAAGAGGCAGGCAAGCAGCCCCCTCCAAGGACATGTGGCGAGGCCGGTTTCGCCACACACTACATACAATTTTTCTCTGTCCGAGACTGTATAACAGGTGCTTCTGCCTTAATAAGGTAAGGAGAGGAGTGGACCAGCGACTGCTTGGGGACAGTACATAGAAAGCATAGAGCGAGCGCATCATTAAACGCATTTATGCCAAGCCCAGGGTGCTGTCTGCATAGTATGCCCTTAGTTGGCCAGCTTGCATGATTAGCAGGCAGCCCGACATGCATTCACGCCAGGCTGACCCAATTCCTTGGGCAGATTTTTTTTTGGCCCCTTTGGGTGGTTCTGGTTACGTGATTCACATCAGTGGCCCACCAAAATCTTGCTTCAGAAAACACTGATGTTGCGGGGTATGGATTTACTTGAAAAATGAAAGTGAGACATTAGCATAGGGTATGTGTTTTCTTGTGAGTTTCCCTCCAGCACCACCTCCACCAGATACATGACGATGTTTCCAATGGGGTTTTCACAGATGTTCTCATGCACATTGTGAGGACGTCCGGCATCTTTGAATCAGGAAAGCGCCACTAGTTGCTGTCTGATAGACAGCCACTAGAGGCAGTCCTAGTCCTCCAATGGAAACCTGCCAACGTCAAGGCAGACCCCCCCCCAGGTGGGTCCTAACTCTAACCCACCTGGGGGGGTCTGCCTTGATGTTGGCAGGTGGGTTTATCCTCTCATGGCCATTGGAGGTAACTAAAAAAACCTCCATTTGTTTAAAAATACATAGGGATTAAGGAGAGACCACAGGTAACTTGTTTTTCTTTATACTAAACTTGGTTTTTACTATATATTTGGGCTGATATGTACTGTAGTCTTTGCTGCCCGCCAGGAGTGATGGGAGTGAGCGCAGGACTTATCTTTCTGCATTTGATTCTATAATAAGGCCCATCATAATTGTCAGCACCATGCCCAATGGACTCTTAATATGGCCTTGGGCTTGACCTATTACTAGAAAAGGACGCCACAGAATTCCTGGCACCATAAACACCACTGAATGTAGTAGGTTCAGTTGGTGTCAAATGATATTGAAACGTGGATATGTTAAGATTTTTGTAAAGAATTTCAAATGAAAATAGCGATTTTAGCCTAAAATTTGCAATTCCCTTGCCAATTCTCAAAAATGTAAAAATATACTATTTTCCTGGCACTATAAAATCCTGCAATGACCCCCTCCCTCGCACCCCTTCCCCCTCCACTCAGCTGAATGTGTTATAACCCCTTCAGTCACTCACCTGAATTGAGCGCTGATGTCCTTCAGCGCTGGGTCAGGTACTGCCTACACTCCTTAGGAGACCTAATGCGCATGCGCGGCAACAGCTGCGCTCACATTAGGATCTCCCCATAGGAAAGATCTGATGCTGGAGGTCCAGCATCAGATAACACACCAAAGGTACGTTTCAATTCCGGAAGTCCCTCTAGTGGCTGTCTGTTATACAGCCATTAGAGGAGGAGTTAACCCTGCAAGGTAATTATTGCATATTTGTTATGTTATGCATTCAATGTATTACAAAATTGTATCATAATCAACAGGTGATTTTTATGTTACTGAAGATTGTTATGTTTCACTTCACGATTCCGTCATGAGCGGCAAAAATAAAGAATAAAAAAAAAATTCTCAACATTATAAATGGAAAAAGAGTAACATTTCATTTTCTGAGTAATGGGGCTGTTCTGAGTAACGTTAAAGGGCCTTACTAATAAAAATGCAGGCAACTAAAAGTATATTATAAATTATATCTATAATCAATTCAAAACAAGAACAATGTATCATAATTACAAAAAGCAATTTCTAAACTAATTTATTCTAAAGGGACACTATGGCACACAGACTACTTTATCTCACTGAAATGGGTGCAGTGTTTCCATTGGAGGACTAGGACTGCCTCTAGTGGCTGTCTATCAGACAGCAACCAGTGGCGCTTCCTGGATTCAAAATGCTGGACGTCCTCACAATGAGCATGAGAACATCTGTAAAAACTCCATTGGAAAGCATTGATTCAACGTGTTCCTTTGAAAAATGCCTAATGCATGCTCATTAGGTCCTCCCATCGGATGGCGTCGGAGGAGTGGTGAACCAGTGCCGAGAGAGATATTTGTGCTGGAATCGGGTGAAAAAATAAAGGCGCAAGGAAGGGGAGAGGGGACCAGAGGGCACTATAGTATTAGGAATACAGCTTTGTATTCCTAACACTATAAAATTTCCCTTAACTGTGAGTTTTATACTGTGGAGCACTGTTATACACTCAAACAGACCAACAGTAGGGGCAAAGGAATTTGGGCCCAAAATAAAGACTGTCCCTCCTAAATACGGACATTTGGGAGGCATGCTTTCTACATTTTTCTGAATACAAAGCTTTTTCATTTGCTTTTGCGTCACACAAAAAGCCCTCCAGTATTGCACAAACGAAAACCATTACTTCAATCTAAAGCATGTGGATGTTTATTTAAATGTTACCCCTGCAAGAATCTAATGCCATATATTTAAGGGCAGCACTTTTCATCTAAAACAAAAAAGTAATACATGTCCAAGAAAACATGGTGAACCTGACAATCCTTGATGTATGAAAAAAAAATATATACAATTGTAATATCTCCCATTTTATGTTAACATACAGATTTGGTATACAAACTGCAAATAAGTGTTTAAAACTGATCTATAAAATAGTGAGCTATCATCAAACTGCTAAATCTTTATCTGGGAACCATGTGTTTCAAGTACTTGGACAATTATGAAAATCACTTCATTACACTGAAGGATTTCTGAGACCAACTGTGCTATAATATAAGCTTTTTAGGACTGCCTTATTCATAGCATTGTAATATTGTCATTTTACTCAACCTTCAAATGCTCTCCTTTGTAATATGAGAAAAACCATATATAAAAATAGTTTGTGTACCTGCACTCCGACAGCGGAAGGAAACACCTTAATCTTTTACCTCACTCTGCAGATAGGGTTCTTGCAATGCACTCAAGTCAGGTGGGATAAAACCAATAAATTAAAGTAACTAGCTTTCATTTACCACTGTGTAAAGTGAACACACCTACACGTGTAATCTAGGCATTCATTACTGACATACTGATGAGAACATGAAAAAATCCTGCCTGAACTTCACATACTGCAGAGCAACATATCATTAATTTCTACACAGTTCAGGGAAGCACGTTTGATGTGTGCCCATGAAAACACGGTTGACATGGCAACCGCCCGACTTTAGTACCAAATGAGCTGGCAAGCTTTGAATAGGATGCCATTTAACAGTTTTATTTACTATGCACTAAATGGTTTTTACAATTTCATACGTTACCAAAACCATACAAACATTAATTTACATAACTTAACCAGCCACTACACACATACATTTGTACATGTCACAATTACACCTCATATAAGATTTCGAGTAGGGTTCCTCCTACCTTAGAACATCAACTACTTCGGTGCAACTAACAAACTGATCACGTGATGTCACAGTAACGTTTCTTGACCACTAGGGGGCACCTGAAGACATTGTTGTAATACTTTTATTTCTGCACTATGTGAAAGTATCTATACTGCAAATCATGTGCTTAGCAGGGGTTAATTCATACTGACACATAATAACAGCAAGTAATACATAACATAGTAAGGCACATCATAATAAAACACAGACTCATATGTTTGCTGAAAAGGCCGTGGTCTTTTATTTAGTTTACAAATTATACAAACGTAACTTATTTACTTTAAAACACGTAATTTGTAACCAAACATCTCCAGTCTGTAAACCCCCAGAGATTTAACACATAACTCACCAGAGTTACGCTCTGTTAGCAAGAACTTAAACAAAATGATAACGAAACTTAGCTAGCCAACCCTCCCCCCACCCCTTTAAAGCGGCACTGTCATGGCCGAATCCCGTTTAAAAAAAAACTCCCAACTCCACTACATCTAACTGACCCCCTAGTCACCCCCAAATGCCCCAAAGTCCCTGTGGTACACATCATCTGCCCACACTAGAAAGCAGTGAAATTCCTGCACATGCCCAGTTAAACATTTGGGTATGCAAACAGGAATTTCATCCATTCATTCATTCGTCAGAAAGACGAATGAATGAATAGAAATGTCAGACAAACAAACGAACACTGAATATCGGTGTTCATTTGTTCGTTCAGTTTATTACAAGGAGGGAGCTACTGGCGCCTTGTAAAATGTAAAGATAGAAGAGGCAGGGAGCAGTGCTCCCCGCCACTTCCTAAGCCCCCCATGTCCTCCATCACTCTATAAGGGGTCAATATGACCCCCATAATAGCATAAGGGAGATTGAAATCTCCTGAATGCCCCTACTCACCATACCACGAGTGGCATGTCTAATAAAACAGTGAGCAGCCTGTGACTGCTCACTGTTTAAAAAAAAAAAAAAAAACCTAGTACCCCCCCCCGGTTCCTCACCCCTGAGCGGCGGGTGGGTGCCCTAAATAACAATAAGTCGGGGACCTATTGTCCTCCCCCCAGCCCCCTCCTCTGAGCGGTGGGTTGGGGGCCCTAAAGGATAATGGGGTTGACCCTATTGTCCTCCCCCCGGCCCCCACCCCTGAGCGGTGGGTGGGGGCCATAACTAACAATAAGTGGGGGGACCTATTGTCCTGCCCCCTGGCCCCCACTCCTGAGCAGCGGATGGGGCCCTAAAAGATAATGGAGGGACCTATTGTCCTCCTCCCTGGCCCCCACCCCAGAGCATCGGTTGGGGCCCCTAAATGAGAATGTGGGGGGAGGGACCTATTGTCCTTCCCCCCGGCCCCCACCCCTGCGTGGCGGGTGGGGGCCCTAAATAACAATAAGGGGGGAGATCTATTGTCCTCCCCCACGGCCCCCACTCCTGAGCGGTGTGGGGCACATAACTATATACATAAATTATGTGCAACATAATGCTTAACCGCCTCCTGGTAGGGGTATACCCTTACGCCTCCAAGGTTCCGAGCCACCAACGGGCTCAAAACCCACCAACATTATATCAACATTGTAACCAACCAATTTGTTAACTCTTCTTAATTTGACCAAAGACCATATTTTGCCCTTTCCTTACCCTCACCAACCCTGCCATAAACTCAGACCTTGACCCCTTTAAGCTGTCTGAGCTCCGCCACCCCAAAGAAACACAGCTTTAGCTAACCACTCCTGCAACCCCAGGTTGAAAAGATCCCACCTGCCAATAATACCCAGGCATCATGGCTTCAAGGTCCCCATGCCAGATTACCCCCTCCTCAACTTTCATACAAAACTGGCCATTAACCCATTAACCTTACCCTGGGAGCATGCTATGGCGGACAGGTCACATGCGATCTGGAACTATCTCCGACCAAACTACCTGAAGCCCTGGTACCAAAGCCCTAAACCTGTTAAGGTCTTGCTTAATCCATTTAACCATTTGCCTCTGCGGGATCAAATCCAGATAATTCCCCCCCCCCGCATGAAACACAAGAATATCAGGTCAGCGATCGCCATCCAGTAGATCCAGGACCGCTCAGCAAACTGCTTGCCACCCATAACCCCGATAGCCAAACCATAATCACCACAATCTGGTCCTCAGGAAAGCCCACGGAACCAAACTGCAGCCCTCCTCTTGGCCCAGAAGATGTAGGAGTGACCCACGATCCAAATGACTCGACCTACGCAAAACAAGAGCAACAATTAACCTTGGGCCCCAGACCCCCAATAGTGCCCGCTACACCAAACGCTCTAAGCGCACTTAGGACCGGAACCGCACTGATTCCCACCTACCGATCTTCTTAATAAGCTCGTCCTCCAGTCCCAACCTTGTGGCTTCCGTAGCAGCCCCTATCCGAAACAAATGTGACCCAAATTGGCCAGGCTGAAGCCTCATGCTCCCTGGCCCCAACCTGAAGACCCTGAGGAACTGAAAGCGTGAATGCACTGAACCGTCAATGTGAACCAGGAAGGAGCCCGCACCCTCCAGCTGTCACTCAATGTAACGCAAAACCTGGATGACAGGGCATAAACCAGGCCTCTGGAGCCCATGTAATACCACATCCACACCCTTCCCCAAGATATCAGTTTTCAATCAAGCCAGGTGAATAACTACCTTCTGCGCCGACCAGTGAACATCCCTGTAGCGGACACCTGGTATTTCACAGGTTAACTCTACTAAGATGCCAGTGAGGCTCAGGAACAAGTGATGAAAAATCCCAAGAAGCAATAATTCCAATAAGCAAAGTAATCCACGAATATCCCCATACAGATCCCAATGACTGGACGACACACAGCATCAGGAGCAGAACTGATGTTTATTCCACACAACCTCCTTTTAAGCATTTCTCCCATGCAAGGGAGGGATTCACATTCATTAATACAGTACCCAATGCAATAGCAGTTACCTCCCACACTTCTCCTCCCCTTAGTATGACACCTAATCCCATTATACAGGATACAGTTTTCCCCAAGTTCTGGATGTACCCCAAGCTTAGCAGGTACACCCATACTTTGGGTACCCCCTGGTAGCCCTGATCTGGGTGACTAACATATCCAAAATTCATCCAGATCGGACCAGGGGTTCGGGAGTTAGGTGGAGGGTGAAATTTGACCGACTGCACACAAGGTGGTTTCCGAAATGGGTTCCATGTGTTTTGGCCCTGCAGTCGGTCTCCGTTCGGGAGGTAAGATACATTGAAATACATGCCATCCATGAATAAACTGTCATTTGCCTAAATGCCCTTGTTCAGTACTCCAAACTCACCGAACGGGGGGCTGATTCGTCTTCCCATTCGGGAGTTATGGAGCTCTGGAGGTGTTAGCGGTGTTTGGGTAATCGAGTGTCCGATTTGAGTTCCAGACACTCGACGACCAAACACCGCTGAGTCTTTCGTGCGTAAGATGGCCGCCGCCACGTGTTCATATGTCGAATGGTGGCCACCCAGATACAGCAATAAACCACCTATTAGTCTGCGGTTAACACATGTTCGACACTTAATTGGGAACACACTTCACTCTGGGGAGGTCTATTAGTCTATTAGTTTCCATTCGTATGAAATACATACAGAAACTACCGAACAAACATACGAATGCTAGTTACAGGGAATTACAAAACAGAATTAACACACGAATTGCAGGATTCTCATAGTCTTTTAAGGACAGCCAAAGTGCCATCCGATACACTGCTCCCCCTTGCCCACAAGCCGGCATACAGTCTGATCCAACACGGATCGGCTTGTCCGGGGATGCTCACGGATCATTTTTCCAGGTCGGTTTGTCTTGACAACCCGTCAGCCTTCCCATTCTGTTTGCCCGGGCGGTAGTGAATGTTAAAGTCAAAGGGCTGCAGCGCCAAACTCCAGCGCAGCAGCCTGGCATTGTCCCCAGCCACCCGGTTCAGCCATACTAACGGGTTGTGATCCGTGAGCAAGGAAAAGGGCTGTCCATACAAATATGGCTGCAATTTCTTTAAGGCCCACACCACAGCCAGGCATTCCTTCTCGATGGCGGTGTAGCTTTCTGCTCAGACTCCGGGGTCCAGGTTACTTGGCGGGGAAGGTTCTTACGGGTCAGGTCAGTAAGGGGTTTGGCCAGGGCGCTATAGTTCAGGACGAATTTCTGATAGTATCCGGCCGTTCCTAAGAAGGCCAGCACCTGAGTCTTCGTCCTAGGGGTAGGTCATTGGGCTACAGCCTCTACTTTGGCTGGTTCTGGCTTCTGTTTCCCACATCCTACTCGATGGCCCAGGTATTGTACCTTGGCCATCCCTATAATGCATTTGGCAGGTTTCAGCGTTAAACCGGCTTCTCTAATCCTGTCTAGGACCACTCCTATATGGGCCAAGTGTTCCTGCCAGGTATTGCTAAATATGGCAATATCATCTAAGTATGCACAGGTATAGTCTTGGAACCCATCTAGGAGGCGATCCACCATCCGCTGAAAGGTAGCCGGAGCGTTTTTCATCCCAAATGGCATGACCTTAAATTGGTACAAGCCAAATGGGGTGGCAAAGGCCGACTTAGGGATGGCTTCCTGGGCCAAGGGGATTTGCCATTACCCCTTACACAAGTCAATAGTGGTGAGGTAGTGGCCCCTAGCCATCCTGTCCAGCAGTTCGTCTATCCTAGGCATGGGACAGGCATCAGACACGGTCTTCTCGTTCAGCCTCCGGTAATCTACACAAAAACGAGTCGTACCATCCCGCTTTGGCACTAGTACTACGGGGGAGGCCCAGGGGCTGTCTGAGGGTTCAATCACCCCCAGCTGGAGCATCTCTTCGATCTCCTTGCGCATATTTTCCCGCACCGCTTCTGGGATGCGGTACAGGGTCTGGCACATGGGAAGTAGTCCTGGGGTCTCTACCCGGTGAGTTGCCAGAGGAGTGTATCCAGGTACATTAGAGAAGGTATCTTGCTTCTCTCTTAACAGTTGTTGTACCTCGATCCGCTCCTGAGGACTCAGCCGGTCTTCCAGTGCAACTTCCCCTAAATCTCCAGATAACTGACCATCTCCCAGCAGGTCTGGGAGAGGCAAGCTGTCGAACTCATCCGAGTTGGGGGCACATATTGCGGTCACTTCCTCGGAGCGCTCCTGGTAGGGCTTCATCATGTTCACATGGAGCATGGAGCATGCGGCGCCCTCCAGTTCCAACACATATATATATATATATATATAAGTGGTGTCACACCTCTGTTCCACCACCCTATAAGGGCCCTGCCAGGCGGCCTGTAACTTATCATGACGGACAGGTTTTACAATTAACACTTTCTGTCCGACCTGGAAGCTACGGTCCCTGGCGCCCCGATCGTACCATGTGCCCTGGCGGGTCTGAGCCGCCTGTAAGTTTTCCCTTACCGTCCTAGTTAATGCTTCTAGGCGGTCTCGGAATGCCAACACATATGATGGGGGTGCCGTCGGTGCTCCGCTCTCCCTCCCAATGTTCTCTAATCAAATCTAGTGGCCCCCGTACCCTCCTTCCAAATAATAATTCAAGCGGGGAAAACCTGGTGAATTCCTGCGGCACCTCTCGGTAAGCAAAGAGGAGGTGGGGTAGGAATCGTTCCCAGTCCTTGTGGGTCTCTGCGAAGGTTCGGAGCATTTGTTTCAATGTACAATTGAATCGTTCGCAGAGCCCATTAGTCTGGGGTTTGTAGGGGGCACTAATGATCGGCTTGATGTCACAGAACTTCCAGAGGCGCTGAGTGACTTTGGCGGTGAATTGAGTACCCTGATCCGAGATGATCTCCCTGGGTAACCCCATCCGGATTTCAGCGTGAATATTAGTCAGAGCCACCGCCTCTGGATATCTAGTGGCATAGTTCACCACAGTCAGGATATATTTCTTTCCTGACGGGCTCGCTTTCTGGAGGGGTCCTATTAAATCCACCACTACCCTGCCAAATGGCTCCTCAATTATGGGAAGGGGGTGTAGCTTGGCCTTGAGCCGGTCCCCCCTTTTCCCTACCCTCTGGCACGTATCACAAGTGCTGCAATATCTGCGCACTTCCTGGCTGATCCCTGGCCAAAAGAAACTTTGGGTCAGTCTGTGCCTGGTCCGACTGACCCCTAAATGTCCGGATAGCGGAATATCATGTGCTATCCGGAGTAACTCCGCTCGGTACCTCTGGGGTACCACTAACTGCCGCATATCGGGTCTGACCCGGCTATCTGCTTGTCAGACTCCCTGTATAACAGCTGCTTATCCCAGATAAACCTCTCACCCTCCCCCCCGGGTGGGTCTGCTGCAACCTTGTCCCTATACACCTGCAACGTGGGGTCAGTTATCACCTTGGCTGCAAATTCGTTAGGAGGGGCCCAAGGGACACAATCTAGTGAAGGGGAAGGATCTCTTACCTGAACCTCCGGCAGTGTGGGTGGAACCTGGGTGCGGGCCTGTTGTCTGGTGACCACAGGATGCGCTTCTCCTGTGATCGGTGTCTGGGGCTCAAAAGCAGACGTGAGCCTCCCCAGATCATTGCCCAGCAAAACATCTGCTGGTAACTGTGGCATTAACCCCACCTCCACTTCTGGCCCCGCTCCCCAATGCAGGTGAACCCTTGCTGTAGGTAGCCGGTATACGGCTCCCCCGGCTACGGTCTTGCTGGTCTTAGCTTTGTCCGCTACCAGGGGGCTTTTGACCAAAGTGATCGTGGCTCCTGAGTCTCGAAGCCCTTGTACAGCTTTGCCCTCTAGGTACAAAAGGTTTTTAATGCGACCTTTGGAACTGCTGTTTTTTGCTGCCTGCGTGCGTCCAGATATACGTCTGTTTTCCTAGCAGCTTCTGTGAGGGATGCAGGGTTCCGGTCCCTTACCCATTCCTGGACATCGGTCGATACCCCATCATAAAATTGTTCCATTAGCAGCATGTGTATCACGTCCTCCATGGACCGTGCCTTGCTAGCTTGCACCCACCCGAGGGCCGCCCGCTGTAATCTACAAGCCCACTCTGCATGTGAGTCTTTCTCTGCTTTCTTTAAGTCCCGGAATCTCCTCCGGTATGCCTCTGGTGTTATAGCATACCGGGCCAGTATAATCTCCTTCACCCTACTGTAATCCCTGATTTCCTTGTCCGGTACAGCACGATATGCCTCTGCTGCCCTCCCAGTTAAACGTCCCGCCAAAATGGGCACCCAGTCCTCTGTACTGATTCTATGCAGGGCACACAGTCTTTCAAAATCCTGCAGGAAAGCATCTATGTCTTCTTCTGCCTCTACATACATTTTAAACGCCTGGTATGGTATTTTAGGCTTACCCTCTTGTGCCATGTTTACTGCAGTGCTGCGTTCTGGGGCTGTTGTTATCCGTTGCCTCAGTATAAATTCCTGGACCTCCGTCATGGTCTTGGAAATAATTTCCGCTGGATGGTTGTCTCCATAAAAAGACAGCCTAAATTGCAGCTCTCTCTGGAACTTCATTAGTTCCTGTCTTTCCGCCGAATCCCTTTGTTCGGGAACCGAACCGCCATCCATTCGGTACTCTGCCATGAGTTCGGTAATAAGTACCGCTTTCTTTTTATTGCTGGCTTGAATGCCCCTTGCTTCCAGGAGGTCTTTTAGTGTGGAGCGTTTTAGTGCAGAATAGTCAATCTCCATCTGTACTCCATTGGTACTTGTTCCTCTGTGAGTCTGGATCCCACCGCTGCCAACCAATGTAGCGGAGACCTGGTGTTTCACAGGTTAACTCCACTAAGATCCCAGTGAGGCTCAGGAACAAGTGATGAAAAATCCCAAGAAGCAATAATTCCAATAAGCAAAGTAATCCACGAATATCCCCATACAGATCCCAATGACTGGATGACACACAGCATCAGGAGCAGAACTGATGTTTATTCCACACAACCTCCTTTTAAGCATTTCTCCCATGCAAGGGAGGGATTCACATTCATTAAGGCAGCTGGGTGAGAGGAGGTAGTGGCTACTGGGTGAGAGGGGGCTGAAGGGTGAGGGGACAGGTGCTCGTGGGTGAGAGGGGGCAGGGGCTACTAGGTGAGAGGGGGCTGCTGGGTGAGGGGGCATGGAATGCTGAGTGAGTGGGGCTGCTGGGTGAGAGGGGGTGCAGGATAAGAGGGGGGGAGCAGCTGGATGAGCAGTGGCAGGGGTTGCTGGGAGAGAAGGGGCTGCTGAGTGAGAGTGGGTAGGTGCAGCTAGGTCAGGGGGGCTGCTGGGTAAGATGGGGTGTCAGGGTGGGGGCTGCTGGGTGAAGGGGTAGGGGCTACTGGGTGATAGGGAGCTGCTGGGTGAGAGGGGGCAATTGCCCTCCCCCGAGATTACAAGGCAGGCCGAAGGCTCTGTGCCAGCCCTGCAAAGTGCCTTCAAGGACCGGAGGGGAGAGAGGACCCGGGAGCTCAGCCTGCAGCTCCTCCAGGTCCTTCTCTCGCGAGCACGGAACATTGCCACGATTACCACGGTAACGCTACGGATCTCGCAAGAGTGAATTCTGGCCCTGGAGCTGCGGGCTAGAGTTCACTCTCACCACTGGGACCACTATGGATTCTCCACGGACCACCAGGGATCGAGAAATGTCCCCCTCCTCCCTCAGTAAAGGTAAGAAGGGAGGGGGACATAATGTATATTTATTTTATTAAAAATAAATGAATAAAAACATATTATGAAAAATCCTCCCTGCCCTCCATACACACATTGCCCCCGCACACAAACACACATAAAATACCCTCATACACATACACTGCCCCCTATACACACATTGCTCCCACACACACACACACACACTGCCCCCCATAAACACATTCCCCCACACACATACATTGCCCCCATACACACATTGCCCCACACACACTGCCCCACATACACACATTGCCCCACACCCATACCTTGCCCCCCACATACACACATTGCCACACACACACTGCCCAACACATATATGCTGCACACCCATACACACATTGCCCCCCCCACACATTCAGTGCCACACACACACTGCCCCCCATACACACACTGCCCCATACACACACTGCACCACACACATACACTGACCCCCCTTACACACATTGCCCCACAGACACATACAGTGCCCCACACACGGCCCCCCATACACACTGCTCCACACACATACAGTGCCCCATACACACTGCCTCCCCAGACACTGCCCCTCATACACACACTGCCCCCATACACACACTGTTCCCCATACACATTCACTGCCCCCATTAACACACATTGCCCCTACACACACATTGCACCACACACACTGCCCCCCCATACACACACTGCCTCACACACTGCCCCACACACATACACTGACCCTCCATACACACATTGCCCCACGCAGGGCCGGCGCTTCCTATAAGGCGAACTAGGCCTTATAGGCAGAAGATTATGGGGGGAGAAGAAGAGAAGATTACGGGGGGAGAAGCAGCGATTACAGGGAGGGAAGGGGGGAGAAGAAGAGAAGATTACAGGGAGGAGAAGAAGAGGAGAACACAGGGAGGGGGGAATAAGAGGAAAACACAGGGAGGGGGGGAATAAGAGGAGAACACAAGGGGTGGGAGATGAGAACGTAGGGGAGGGAGAGACCACTAAAGGAGGGAGGGGGCGGTGGAGAGACCACTAGGGGAGGGGTGTGAGGAGAGACCGCTAAGGGAGGGGGGTGGAGGATAGACCACTAGGGAAGGGTGGGGGGAGAGGAGAGACCACTAATGGAAAGTCGGGGAGAAAAGGAGACCACTAAGGGAGGTGGGGGGAAAGGAGAGACCACTAAGGGGCAGGGGAGATCTCTAAGGAATGGAAGGGAGAGCTCTATAGGACAGGGGGCAGGACAGGGAGCTCTTTCACACCACGCACACACACACACACACATGCATCCCTATACACACAGAAACACAACATGCTTCCCTTACACACAGAAAAACACACAATGCAACCCTTACACATAAAGACAATGCATCATTTGCACATATACACAGAAACACACAATGCATTCCTTACACACAAATGCAAACACACACTGCTTCTCTTACACACACAGAAACACAATTCATCTCTTACACACACTCAACGCACCCCTTACAGACACACACTGCATCCCTTACATACACAGAAACACACTTTGCATCCCTTATGCATACAAACACAGATTCACACAATGCATCCCTTACACACAACAAGAAACACACAATACATCCCTTATACACACACACACACACACACACAACACACACTGCTTCCACTACACACAAACACACTGCATCACCTACACAAACTGGTATCCCTATACACTACATTACGTAAGCACACACATTAGATCCTCTACAGTAACACATAACACATCCCCTACACACGCCACTCCCTGTGAGCGAACTCATGGGTGGAACATGTAGGTGGACTTATGGGTGGGCTTTATGGGCATACTCACCGTCAGGCCCTGGGGTCCAGACCTTGAGCTGTGTAAGAGGCCCCAAAAAATGGAGCTGCTTCCCGTTCTCCCAGAACATTGAATTTTGTGACCACAGTTACAAACAGCCTCCAGAGATCCTGTTCTACACCAGACCAGTGGAGCCAGAGCCCATCACCATCCTCATCTGGTTGTAAGTAGGCAATCTAGTATATTATTAGTGACACTAATCTCTAATTTACCTCACATTAAATGGACACTATAGTCCCCAGAACCAATGCAGCTTAATAAAGTTGTTCTGGTGTCTATAGTTTGTCCCTGCAGGCTTTTTAATGTAAACACACACTGTGTGCAGCACTGGCATTAGTTCTATGGGTGGGGCATTGCGATGTTCCGGGGGGGGGGCAAATCCTTCTTTTGCCTAGGGCGGCAAAAATCCTTGCACCGGCCCTGGCCCCACTGACACATACAGTGCCCCACACACAGCCCCCCCATACGCACACTGCTCTACACACACATACAGTGCCCCCGATACACACACTGCCCCCCTGACATACACTGCCACCAACACACACACACACACACACACTGCAACCTCCACACACACACTGTCCCCCTCACGCACACACACACACACACACACACACACACACTGCACCCCTCACACATTGCATCACTCACACACACCACTGCTCCCATGCCCTATATCCCAGCAGACCCCAGGTAAGTTGTCAAACTGTTCTTAAACGGTTTGACTACTTACTCTGGGAGGGGGTCCTGTCACTACTAACACCATAACCACTACACTGAGCTGTAGTGGTTATTGTGCCTAGATTATTTCTTTAAATATTCTTCAAGTGCCCCTCCCGAGATCAGGCTCTGGATCTGCCCCTGGGGCAGGGCCTATTGGATGAGAGGGGGCCACTGGGTGAGGGGGCATGAACTGCTGGGTGAGTGTGGGCTGCTGGGTGAGAGGGGGTGCTGGGTGAAAGGGGCATGGGCTGGGTGGCTGGGTGTGCAGGGTGGGGGGTAGGGGCTACTGGGTGAGAGGGGGCTACTGGCTGAGAGGGGGTAGGGGCTACTGAGTGAGAGGGGGCTGCTTGGTGAGGGGGGTAGGGGCTACTGGATGAGATGGAGCTGCTGGGTGAGGGGGAGCAGGGGCTGCTGGGTTTACTCCCCCATCCCCCTTCCTTACCTTGATAGGAGGAGGAGGAGCCCGGAATGAATCATATTTTCCGGATGTCCAGTGGATGAGGTTTCAGGTCTACACCCCTAGTGGGTGTAGACCATGTGCACTGGGTCCGCACAGTCTGTACAGTGCACAGTGTGCAATCCGTGAGAGATATCTAGAGCTCCCTCTATGGGCCGGCGGTCAGGAAGCACCAGCCCTAAAATTGCTGACCGGGAAGATCGCCTGATCTCCCCTGTCGGCCTAGGCCCTGGCCATCGCGGCCCACTGGGAATTTGCCCAGTTTGCCCGATGGCCAGTCCGGGCATGCATTCAGGTGATTGTTGCAGATTCACTACAGTCGACCATATTTGGCTTTAGTAAATATGAGAATTCCCTTTGCAGTCGGAATTCTATAATTTTCACTGAAATTTGTATGTCTGAATTCCTCCTCCTAACCCCTACATCATACATTAACCCATGTATTATCCCAACACGCTGCATCTCACTACATATGAACCTATGCATTACACTAAGACGAAGACTAACCTCTATACTACACAGTAACCTCTACACTACCACTAACCCTAGGGTAAAATTTCAGAGGAATATAATTCCATTTTAGAGTTCCATAGAAACATAGAGCAAAGAAAGTGCTGAGAAAGGACAACAGCTCAATTAGCCTGCCCATCGGTGGGTCCCCACTCAGTTCTCGCGTTGGTTTTAGCTCATCTTGTGCCATTACAGAAAGAACCAGGCCATGCATCTTAGACTGATTCCACAGAAAAGGGCAGAACAGATCCAAAATACAGGCCAGC
This sequence comes from Pelobates cultripes, assembly GCA_933207985.1. Taxonomy (NCBI): domain Eukaryota; kingdom Metazoa; phylum Chordata; class Amphibia; order Anura; family Pelobatidae; genus Pelobates; species Pelobates cultripes. The sequence continues at coordinate 63,415,471 of OW240916.1, forward strand.
TCTCTCTGCACAAGAGATAATGCAAACCCAGACGATCGTTTCAACCTTGTTAGGAATCATCAGTGAGGTATAGCCAATATCCCTCTAGGCACTGTGAGCAAGAGGTCCACATCTAGATTACCCTTTAAACGTAAGGAGAGCAAAAAACAAGTCACTAAATGAGCTAAAACCAGATTGAGATCTGAGCAGGGACCCACCAAAAGGCAGGCTAATTGAGCTGTTGTCCGTTTTCACCTCTCTTGCTACTTTTTTTTCTCCTGTGGTCTTACAGATTATTATGTTGTCTCCAGAATTTCTAAATGGTATTCTGTTCCCATAATACACAGTTCACCGTTATTTATCTTCTATCTTTCTCCCCTCACTCCTTTCAGATCTTAAATAGACATGGTAAAATATTTCAAACATGCTTATTATACTTATGTAAAATGTTGGAAAAATAGTAAAAATTTTTTTATATATAAATAATAATGCTGGTAACATTACCACTAAAATCAAATATACATCAAATCTGTCACTGTCTTTGAATTCCAAACACTCCCCCCATGATATGGTTAGAAACCCTTTCTTTCACTTACCTCCCCCAACATCAGTCGATCGGTGGACCTAATGCATATGTGAGGCGTGAACACATTTGGCCTTCTCTATAGGAAAGCATTGACTCAAAGCTTTCCTGTGGGGTTTTCCTTGATGCCGGATGTCCTTGAAGCGTGAGGATGTCCAGCAGCATTTCACCGAGTTTCTCTAAAACTGCAATGTTTTATATTGCAGGGTTAAGAAGACAGGGTTTTTGCACCTAGACCACTTCAATGATATAAAGTGGTATAGGTACCTACAGTGCCCCTTTAATCATTAGAAAACCCTTTTGCAAATATGTTAGCACAGCTGAAAACAGTAATGCTCATTACAGAAGTGATAAAATTGGACTCTATTACACTAACTGAGTATATGGTGCATCAGCAATTGTGGGTTCAATTACAGGCTCTAGATGGCTAGAAACAAAGAAGACTTCTTTTGAAACTCGACATTACATAGTTACATAGTTACATAGCAGATAAGAGACTTGCATCCATCAAGTTCAGCCTTCCTCACATGTTTTTGCTGTTGATCCAAAAGAAGGCAAAAAGCCCAGTCTGAAGCGCTTCCAATTTTGCAACAAACTAGGAAAACATTCCTTCTTGACCCCAAAATGGCAGTCGGATATCTCCTTGGATCAAGCAGCTATTACCCCACTAATTAGAAATTATATCCCTGTTGTGTTTTTGCAAGTATTTATCCAATTGTTGTTTAAACATCTGTATGGACTCTGATAAAAACACCTATGCAGGCAGAAAATTCAACATAATTATAGTTCTGACTGTAAAAAAAAAACTTTTCTTTGACTTATATTAAATTTCCTTTTCCAGGATAAATGTGTGACCTTGTGTCCTATGCAGGGCCAGATTAACATAGGGGCTGATAGAGCTGCAGCTCCAGGCCCAAGCCCACAGAATAGACCCATTGATTTAATAAAAAATATTTTCTTTTTTTTTTACACACTACTTTTAGGGTTGCCAGGTATTTCTCAGGTATTTCTTAGGGTTGCCAGGTATTTCTCAGAAGTATTTATCAGATATTTGAGGCAGCCTTGCAGTAATGCAGTAATACGGGAAATACAAATGTCAGTCTCAGTATAAACTGAGATTAGATGCAATACTGGCACTGGCCCGTGTGTGTGGCAAGAGGCAGGGATAGGAAGTTACAGCATCTCCCTCCCTGCCTCTTTCTACTCACTGATCCGCGGGGGAGCAGCTCTGCACACAAAGTCCAAACAGCAGCTCCCAGCCTGCAGAGACAGCCAAAAGCTCAGGTACGTGAGGGATGGGTGGAAAGGATGCAGGGACACATGGGGATACAGACACTAGGGAATACTGGGGGACACTGAGACACTGTGAGACATGGTGACACTGAGACACTAGAGGACACTGAGAGACATAGGGACACTTGGGAACACTGAGACACTAGGGGCACTGGGAGACCTGAGGACACAGAAACTAGGGGAAACTGTGAGAGATGGGGATGGTGAGAGACTTGGGGACACTTGGTGTCACATAGACACTAGGGGGAAATTGGAGACCTGGGGACACTGAGACACTAGGGGAAATTGCGAGACATGGGGAAGGTGAGAGACTTGGGAACACTGAGACATTGGGACACTGGGAGACATGGGGACAATGAGACACTGGGGAACATGGGGACCCTGAGACAGTGTACCCATGTCTCCCATCCAGTGTCCCTAGTGTCTCAGTTTCCCCATGTCTCCCAGTGTCCTTGGGTCTCTTTGTCCCTGTGTCCCGGGTGTCTCTCAGTGCCCCTAGTCTCCCAGAGTCCCCTAGTCTCTCAGTGTCCCCATGTATGTCAGTGTCCCCATGTCTCTCCCAGTGTCCCCTAGTGTCTCAGTGTCCCCATGTCTCCCAGTGTCTCAATGTCTCTAAGTGTCCACTAGTGTTCTAGTGACATGGGGACACTGGGAGACATGGCAACACAGACTCTAAGGGACACTGGGAGACATGAGGATACAAACATCAGGGGACACTGGGTGACATGGGGACACTGAGACACTAGAGGGCACTGAGAGACTGGGGTGCACAGGGAGACATGGGGACACTGGACGACTTTGAGACCTGGGAGACATGGGGCACTCCCAGTGTCCCCATGTCTCCCAGCCAGTGTCCCTAGCAGCTCAGTGTCCCAGTGTCCCTGGTGTCTCTCGGTGTCTGTAGTGTGCCAGTGTCCCTAGTGTTTAGTGCTTCCTAGTCTCCCAAAGTCCTCTAGTCTCTCAGTGTCTGCCAGTGTCCCCCATGTTTCCCAGTATCTCAGTGTCCCCTAGTATAAAAGAAAATATCTCAGGCACTCACTGTGATAGGTTTACGCAGGTTTATTGGACACCGCAACGTTTTGACCTGTACCCAGGTCTTTATCAAGTATTCAGTGTCCCCTATGTATCACAGTGTCTCAGTGCCCCATGTCTTCTGGTGTCTCTCAGTGTCCATAGTGTCTCAGTGTCCTTAGTGTCTCAGTGTCCCCTAGTCTCCCAGTGTCCCCATGTCTCACAGTGCCACCAAGAAGGTTTATTGGACACCGTAACATTTTTACCTGTAGTCAGGTCTTTATCAAGTCTCCAGTGTCCCCTGTATATTACAGTGTCCCTGTAGCTCTTGACAAAGGCGTATCTAAAACGCCGAAACGCGCGTCAAGATATTTTCTACCCGATGCTATTATACTCAATTGATTTTCTTTACTCTCATCTTTCATTTACCTGGGTTTCCACAGCGCATGTGTTTGCGCCTATATTTTCTCCTGATACAGACTTAGGGATTTGGATAGACTGCCATGAAGCAGCAGTTAGTTTTGCTGTTTCTTTTAGGATAGTTAGTTTTTTAGGGTGACTCAGAGGGGGGGGGGGGTGTTCTATCTTTCCTCTCTTTGTGGGGTATTAGCTCCTTTTCTGTTTAGTATAAGCTACTTGATATTAGTTTGGGCGCGCCCCATTAGTTGCTATTAACCCTGCCCTTTCCAGATTCTCTCAGACACTGCTCTAAGACTATCCTTTTTCTATCCAATTACCCAGCTGGGTCCTTTCCTAGAATGGATTTAGACTAACCTGCTTTGTTACCCATTTACTATTTTAGGTGTATCTTTACACCTCTATTAAGTCAAACATACCTTGCAGGATTAGCCTCTCCCAGGCTTTTATAAGTTTGGTGGTTAACTTAGCTGATGCTATTATACTCAATTGATTTTCTTTACTCTCATCTTTCATTTACCTGGGTTTCCACAGCGCATGAGTTTGCGCCTATATTTTCTCCTGATACAGACTTAGGGATTTGGATAGGCTGCCACGAAGCAGCAGTTAGTTTTGCTTTTTCTCTTAGGATAGTTAGTTTTTTTAGGGTGACTCAAAGGGGGGGTTTCTATCTTTCCTCTCTTTATGGGGTATTAGCTCCTTTTCTCTTTAGTATAAGCTACTCGATATTAGTTTGGGCGCGCCCCATTAGTTGCTATTAACCCTGCCCTTTCCAGATTCTCTCAGACACTGCTCTAAGACTATCCTTTTTCTATCCAATTACCCAGCTGGGTCCTTTCCTAGAATGGATTTAGACTAACCTGCTTTGTTACCCATTTATTATTTTAGGTGTATTTTTACACCTTTATTAAGTCAAACATACCTTGCAGGATTAGCCTCTCCCAGGCTTTTACAAATTTGGTGGTTAACTTATAATCAATACACTATTTTAGTGTATGGTAATAGTATTTGGACTATATACCATTTTAGCATTTTTTTCTAATAAAGGTTGTTTATGCTCTTCTATGTGACTATTTACATTATGAGGTACTTTGAATGAGGCTAGGCATTCCACCCACTTTTTTGTGATTGGACTGTCTGCCCCATTTTTCGTCTCTTTTTTTTCCCTTTTTTTTTTTCTATATATATTGTGGGGTTACGCCCCTTGTACCTCTGTAACCTTTTTGTGGGGTAGTAATGGTGGTTTCCCCACCCCATAGCCCCTCTCTCTTTCTTCTATTACAGTGTCCCCTTTGTATCACAGTGTCTCAGTGCCATATGTCTCCCAGTGTCCCCTCGTGTCTCAAAGTCACCCAGTGTCCCCATGTCTCCATTTTTTCCAGTGTTCCCAGGTGTCTCAGTTTCCCAAGGTCTCCCAGTGTTCCCTAGTATCTCAGTGTCCCCATGTCTCCCAGTGTCCCAATGTCTCTCAATGTCCTCTAGTGAAATGGGGACACTCGGAGACATGGGGACACAGACACTAAGGGACTGGGAGACATGGGGACACAGACATGCCCCCTTTTTGGGTATGTTCACCCCCTTTCGGCAGTTCTTGTTATGTGATTTATGTCAGTGGCCCACCCTTTTCCCCCGTCCATAGATTTCCTTCTTTACTGGATGTTATGATTGCCTCCGGTCTAGCAGGAGGGTTGATCGCTTGGATGTCCTGGTTCGCGCTGCAGAGAGTCGAACGGAGGTCTTTCGGTCATAAGCTGCAAATGTAGAATATCCCCAAGCACGATATAAGCATCAATCTCCCGGATCCCTACAAAATGAGTCGAGGCTGCAAGTTGAGGGTCAAAAACTAACTGGCTTTACTGGCACATAGCATGGCAATTTATGTGATTCCTCAGGTCCAAGGACAGCCCCCTGTGGACCTGATGGAATACAGGTACAGTACAGACAAATATCCAATCACAACACAGTGTATTATTTGAATTAGTACCCGCCCAGCTTGGAGATAATGAGGTCAACGGTTTTGCAATCTAATTATCTCCAAGCGCACAAAAGACCACGTTTTATTATGTCCCAGAAAACTGCATGAAAATCTATAACTTTTACATTAATACAGGGAAACCACTCATTCTACCACTCATCTAAAGGCTCGCGTTCGTATGCATTAAACAGGCGAATGACGCTCCAATCTCACGAACAGAACGGACAGTGGCTGCCGTATAAAGTCTGTTCGGCATTTTGGATGGTTAGTCTCTGTTGGCAGCCATGTTTTCTGATGGTTTAGCGGGCAGCGGGACCTCGCTTCTAACTCGTGGAACTAAACTCGGGTATCAGTTCATGCGAAGTCCCGCTGTCTGTCTGGTAGTGTGACTCGTTCGGTACGTGAACGAGGACCACCTGGTAGAAGGGTACTTGACCTGCGGTTAACTGCAGAAACCACAATTAATGATCGCCGCGCGGCCCGCTGTAGGGGGTTGTCGTTCGGTTGTTAGTTCGGTAGATCCCTTCGGTATTTTCGATGCGAACGTCGATGCCCCCAGGCCTATGAATTAAATTGTGGTTAACCGCAATCCGCAGCTGCCTGGGTGGTTAATGGCTGCCACACGCCGCTGGCCGGGTGGTCGACCGTTCGGTAGTTTGCGGGGTGACAGGGTTAAGTGGCGGCACACGCCAAGCTCTGGGGGGGTCCCCTGTTCGTGCCACGAATGGAGTCTTTATAATGGTTCGGGTAATCCATTCGTGCTTCTTTCAGTTTAAACTTATACAGGGACAAACAGTATCCATTGGTTAGCAAACAGTAACATAGTTATTTCCAGACTTTTGTAACACTGGACACTGCTGTTAATGGGTATGGATTTACTTAAAAGATGAAAGCGTGAGATTAGCATAGGGTATGTGTTTTCTCATAGCTGCATCCTATGAGTTTCCCTCCTGCACCATCTCCATCAGATACATGACGCTTGGGAGGTAGTACTGTTTTAGTGTTTTTGGTCGATAAGATTTTGTAATTAGGCCCATCATAATTGTCAGCACCTGGACACTGGGCTCTTAATCTGGCCCTGGTCTTTTGTATAGCCCTATTTATGAATAGATTCCCAGATAATGGTTTGTACTGGCCTCGAATATAATTGTATAATGTTATCATATCCACTCTAAGGCACCGTTTTTCCAAACTAAAGAGATTTACATATTTTAACCTTTATTCGTAATTAAAATGCTCCATTCCTTTTATCAATTTTGTATCTTGTCTATGCCTTTTTTTAGTGCCATGATATCCTTTAGAACAGGTGCACAAAATTGCACAGCATATTCAAGGTGTGGTCTTACCAGCGATTTATAAAGAGACAATATTATATATATATTTTTTTTTTTTTAAATTCTTTATTTTCTGTTGTGCATGGTATAACAGTACGCTTGTTCAGCCACAATAGCAGTCACAAGCGGTATAATAACAGATATAGTAAACATAACGTGGCATATAGATAGGCAGCACATTTTTTGTTTTTGTTGAGAGGAGGTATAGACAGTGGGTAGACAGTAATAGAGTGTAAGCTTTTCTGGTTGTCTGTGATAGTTGTGTAAGATAACTTTTATAATATAGTACATGCTAGACAAGTTATGAGGTTAGCGTATATGTATGAGCAGTCTTAGCTAGTTCAGCGTTTATAGAATATGCTAGGCAGATTAACAGTGCTTCATCTACGTGTGTGCAAGCTGAGACATAGTGTGTTGCATGCAGGATCATATCTTAATGTGGTATAATGCTAGTGTTCAAACATATTTACAGATCGTTGCGCAAATATTAAACAGCTCCAAACTAAAGAAAGTCCTGCGACCACCTAGCCAACCCAGTCGCCCCAAGTGTGGACATGTTGAGAGATGGTAAGATAATTGTGGCAAACCTAGCCACTTTTAGATTACATGGCTGTATCTGCAAAGGTTGTCTGTATAAGCTGCTGGACTGTTGTATTCTAATGTATGCCTGTACTGTTATATCATGGAGCATTCATATGCTAGCAGCCGAAAGCCGCTAGCATTCATGTGTTTGTTTCACGAACAGGGACTTTACCTGCTGTTTGTGAAACGAATAAAGTACCGAACAGGAGCCCACACACAGACGGTCGTGTGGCTCTTATTAACCGATTGCAACATTGTTGCAATCGGCAGTTAATTGCGTTCCTAGGTAGCCGTCATTCTGCTACCAACCACGCGGCGGGCGGCCATCTTGGATCCTTTATTCACCCAGCAGTGTTTGGTCGTCGAGCGCGTGGAACTGAAAATCAGCTACTCGACGGCGCAAACACAGCTGGGCTTCCAGGTCATTCAGGAGCTCCGGTCTTTCAATATTGTGTTTCCCCATCGGTGTTCGGTACTTTCAGGTGAACATGATGTTACAGTGTATTTCGTGCGGCATTCGGTTATTTATGCTGGGATCTGAACGGTATTCTCACGAAAGGTGGGCTCAGACCCCAGCTATCTACTGAACGGTCGTTCGGTCAAATAAAATTAATAATGTACAAATTATGCATTTTTAGGTAAAATGTGAGTTCTGCAGCCCGGAAGGGTAATCCACTTAACGGGATATTTCAGTGGGAGGATCCCTCCCGTGCAGCAATGGGAGAAATGTCCAGATTGTTAAGTCCCCCATGTATTCCCCTACTGTATAACCCCTGCAATGTCAGTAGGGAAACCCCTTGCATGGGGACTTGCATAAATACTGTGACTTGTGAATAAAACCTCAGTTGACTCCCAGAACTGTTTCGTCCAGTTACTGGGGGATTTGGGATATTGCCTTACTTTTCAGCGCTTTACTTTGGGTTTACCTTCTGTACCAGCAGAGATCTTGGAATTTAATATTGCAGCTCCGCTACAATAATAAAAGAGTAATCAAACTTAAAACATAAAGCTTGGGTCTGCTGGGGGGTACACCGCTGGGGCTCTCCCTGTTAACATTACCGACAGTAATACATGCGAGGGCAAGTAAGTAAGTCCCTTGGTGTCTGGGCTCGTGCTGGTCGGTGAGTGTATCTTCAGCCCACTCCCCGGGCTGGGAATCGCCAGTCCAATGTGTGCAGTCCCAGTGCTCTTGCTGACTGTCAGGGTATCTTTCAGAGGTTGCGTCCCGGCAATAGTTAGGTAGGCGTGGGGAATCGGGGTTCTCCCACCCCAGGCAATCCTGGAGACCCGTTTCTCCGCACTATAAACTCGGGTACTCGTGAGGGAGGCCAAGGCTCTCTTTGTTCGAGTCTGGGTGAGGTTCCTGTTGCCGCCGCTGGCGGTGGACCTGCAGCTTCCGTGGTCGGTTCTCCAGGGGCTGAGCTCTGCGAGCCTTCAGCGTAGGCAGGTGCAGAGTGAGTGGTTTAGGTGCTTGTGGGTGAGTTTTGCCAGGCGGGGTTCCACCCCACTCCCGCTTTGCTTCGCTGCTCCGGTTTCGGGCCTGTGGGTCTCCAGTTTTTGCCTCAAGTTGCGCCCAAAAGCATGCAAAGTGTTTGCCTATGCGCATCATTATGCGGTCGATAGGGCACTGTTGGGCCACTGCGTGTTGCTGCTGATCCTGTGCAGAGTCGGGGTATGTCTCCGCCATCTTGGATCTGTAGTGAGCGTTGCCTGTGCCGTTCCATTCGCTTGTTTGTGTCAACTTTGTGGGTTCCACCCGTGGGGACCGGGATAACCCCCCGCCGGTCCAGAGGGGGGGGGTCCTCAGTGGTCTCTTGCCGTGTCAAGCTGCATGGGGGGACCGGCATGGGGGGACCGGCCGCATCTCCCCCATGCTATGGTCACCAGGCCGCAAACCACTGCCGCGGTTCTCTGCGCTTTTTGGTCTCACTTCAGGTGTCTACTTGTGTGGAATCGTGTCTCCTCTCAGTTGGGCACCTCAGATGCAGGTTTGGGACACTGTGGTCCGAGATATTGCCTTAAAACAGCAGGTATTTGCAGGAGCTCAGGTTAGACACGTCTTGTCTGCCTGCAGGTCAGGCTCCGCCCCCGACAATATAATATTTTAATCCTGAGAATTTATGCCCCTATTTATACATGACAAAGCCTTACTGGCCTTAGCAACTGCAAATTGACATTGCATATTGCTGCCTAATTTGTTGTGTATAAAAATTGCCAAATCCTTCTTGTGTGTTATTATCCCTAATTCAGTACCATTTAGGGCAGGACTGTCCAACCTGCGGCCCCCCAGATGTTGTTGAACTACAACTCCCATGATTCCCTGGCTATCTGTTTCATTGAAAGAATCATGGTAAGTTGTAGTTTGGCAACATCTGGGAGGGCGCAGGTTGTACAGGCCTGATTTAGGGTGTAAGTTGCTTGTGCATTCTTGACCTCAAAGTGCATAACTTTGCATTTCTCTACATTAAACTTCATCTGCCATTTTAGTGCCCAGTCCCTGTCACGTATTCATCTGCACATAAAAATGTGATTAATGGCATTTACTGTCCTGACAGGAATAGTTGTGCCGAGCAGCAATCAATCCACGGGAGGGTTTGTGCTGAGCAGCAATCAATCCACAGGAGGGTTTGTGCTGAGCAGCAATCATGCAAATAGGAACCTGGTAACTGCCTTTGCGGTCAAAGGCCGGTTACAACCAATCAGATCCACAGGCGGGGTATTTAGGCCTAGTTCTCCTCTTGGTCTGTGCCTTGTTGTGCTTTCCCTTGTGGTTGTCCGAGAGCGCGTTATTGATTCTCGTTTTTCTGGTTATTTGACTTTGGCATTGATTTTAACTTCCCTGTTTTCTGGCATCCCTGACCCCTGGCTTTTCCTTATCGTTGTGTCTCTTTCTGTATCCCTTGACCTCGGCTATTTCTGACTATTCTTTGGTACGTTAGTCCGACCATTCTAAGGTCTGGTATACGTTGCCTATCAGTCCTCTGTGTGACACAATTCTACGTGTTGGATCATGCTGTAATCCTGACAGTCCCCCAATCTATCTAAATCCCTCTACAGCAAAGCAATATCCTGCTCACATTTTATTACATTGCAAAGTTTTGTGTCATCTGCAAACACTAAAACATGGCTTTCAATGCCTATTTCAAGATAATTTATAAATAGAAGTTATGTTAAATAGAGGCGGTCCCAAAGCAGAACCCTGAGGGACACCATTCACCACTTTTGTTCAGCTTGAAAATGTACTATTAATGACAACTTGTTGTACTCTATCCTTAAGCCAATGTTCTACTCAAGAGCAAGAATATTCATCTAGACCAATTTCTTTTAGTTTGAAAATTAACCTATTGTAAGGAAAAGTATCAAATGCCTTGGCAAAATCCAAGTAGATCACATCCACTGCAACACCCTGATCTATACTTCTACTTCTTTTTAGAATGCAGCTTGAAATGACCTGTTTCATAAAACCATGCTGATTATTGCTAATAACAAAGTTCTTCCCAATAAATTCCTGAATATTATTCCTTAATAGCCCTTCAAATATTTTCACAGTCACAGAAGTTAAGCTCACAGGTCTATAATTTCCGGGCAAAGGGTTTTGAACCCTTTTTAAGTATAGAAATTACATCTGACTTCCTCCAATCCTCTGTTATAATGCCTGAAACAAAAGAATGTTGACAGATTAAATACAGAGGTTAACTTATTTCCCCACTTAGCTCCTTAAGTACTCGTGGGTGAATACTGTCAGGCTCCGGAGCTTTATTTACATTAATATTCTTTAACTACTGTAGCACCTTGTCTAGAGTCATCCAATCACAAGTTATCTGCAAGTTTTTTGCAGCAATAATTTGCATATCTCTTGTCATAGGATCCTCATTAATATATACTGAAGAAAAATAGCTATTGAATATTTCTCTCTTTTGTTGGTCTTCATTAACTAACAGACCCATCTCTGTTTTCAGTGTCCGTACACTTTCCTTTTTTGTTGTTTTAGAATTGATGTACTTGAAAACTTTTGGGGTTGGTTCTGCATTCTTTGGCTATCAATTTCTCATTTTCTAGTTTAGCCACTTTAATTGCATTTTTGCAAGCATTATTGGCTTCCTTATATCTTATATAGGATGCTTCTGATTTTTCCCATTTAAATGCTTTAAATGCCCTTTTCTTATTTTTAATCTCTTGTTCTACTTCTCTAGTAAGCCACATTTGTGTCAATATGTTTATTTTATATTTATTACTCAATGGTACATACTGAGAAATGTACCTTTCTAATATTTATTTGAAGAGTTTCCACTTATCCTCAGTGTTTTTTCACTATGGAGTTTATGCCAGTCAATATGTTGCAGAGCTGCCCTAATATTATTGAAATTGGATTTTTTTTAAATGATACATTTTAGTATACTTCA
>OW240916.1:63440516-63453304 GCA_933207985.1 Pelobates cultripes
AACCAATAGACATGGAAATGTTCATAGCTTTATCCGACTTATTTGACACACAGCCTTTCAAAACAGAAACAAACAACACCATCAAAACCGCTATGTTTCTGACGTTTTACAGCCTAACAAGTTGACAGTAGGGAATACTAACGACCATGCTCACAATGGCTGACCTAAACAAAGTAGGGGATCACTACGTATTGTCCCTACACAAGTCCTGTCGACATACCATTATTCCCTACAGACAACAACGGTGCCCCGTTCAGTTACTTGACCAATCGCTTTCAACCCGCACAGGTCAAGACAAAACCGCTCCCCTTCTAAGCTTACACAGTAACCCTTTGACAACATCAAAATTCATGGCATATGTTAAAACTCAAATCACAAACAAAGGGAGCGGTCCAACAGCGGGTCATTCATTTTGAATAGGAGCAGCAACCACTGCCTCAAGCCAAACCATACTGGTACACATAATCAAAAGACTAGGACTATGGAAATCGTCGGCTTACAACCAGTACATACCACAACCAGAGAAAGAGCTAAGACAAGCCTTTCAAGAGTTAGCTAATTAAGTAATACTGTTGCATCTGCATGTATACTGTAACGATTCTATACATATTAAAGTGGCATGGTTAAATATCCTTTTTGCCCTCTTTATTTACAGGCCCGTCGGAACATTTGGTTTCGGCACACCCCAACCGTGTTAATTTAATTTATAAGGTCTAACATTTATATGGCTTTTTTCCCTGACCACAAATGGGAAGGCGGAGCCTGGAGTTGTGGAAAGGGAGGATCCGGCCTATAAAAACCTCAAACCTACTGTTAAGACCTGCAGTGGTTATGGTGCTGTGGACTTTGGTTCCCTCTCCCAACAGCTGAGCTTTAGTGATTATAGCTGCAGCAGGGAGTAGAGAAATAACAGAGATGAAATGCAGTTCCAAGGTGATTCTTCCCAGCAAGTAGAATATCCCCCAAACATGAGCCTAGACTTCATGAAGGGTGTAACAGGAATGAATTTTATAGCACTTAATAGCTGGTTCCTTTGAAGTAAATGAGCCAGGAGGGTGGTCGGCGTTCGGTAGTTTCAAACTACCGAACCAATCCATTCACTATACAAGTAATAACACATAAAAATTACCGAATAAAAAGGGGAAAATTACAGGTAAAAGTCCACTTTCTTCACACCTACCTCCATACCGGGCTGACGTTGACTGGTCACCCCACCCACCACCTTCTCTATTCAATCATATCTCAGTGGGCCCTCTTTATTTACAAGCCCGTCCGAACATTCGGTTTCGGCACACCCCAACCGGCTTTAGTTAATTTATAAGGTCTAACATTAATAAGGCTTTTTGCCCTGACCACAAATATATATATATATATATATACCATAGTGTTCAAGTAGAGATTGTAGCCGTATTAGTCCAGTGATGTAGATGTAAAAAAACAGATAAAATTCTTATCTTGTAATACCTTTTTTATTGGACTAACAGAATTTTTTAATGACAAGCTTTCGGGAGAACCTCCCTTTCTCAAGTCTTGTCTACACTCATGTCGCTTTAACCCCTGTATCACAACTCAACTTTGAATTCTATGTGTCGTTTTGCTCAGAAATGCTTCAGACTTGAGAAAGGGAGGTTCTCCCGAAAGCTTGTCATTAAAAAATTCTGTTAGTCCAATAAAAAAGTTATTACAAGATAAGAATTTTATCTGTTTTTTTACATCTATATATATATATATATATATATAATTCTAAGTGTATTTTGAGGTGTATATGTATATATATGTCAAAATACGCTTATGACATGACATTTTTTTTTAATTGTATGTATATTTTGTAATATATGTATAATATATGTTAATCAAAACATCTGATTAATATCTCATACCTATATAATACATAATTTAATTCTTACTGTATTTTGATATTAATATATATTAATACCAAAATACAGTAAGAATTAAATTATATATGTTGTATATATGTATAATATGCTAATGAGGTGTTTTAATTAACTTATAATATATTATACATGTATAATAGATGTATAATGTATTATTTAACTGTGTTTTACTAACTTTTTTTTTATTTTATTTTTCAGACACTAGGGGGACTGCTTGAACACTCAGGCAGTCCCCACGCAGGCAGTCTCAAAGAATGCTTTGCAGCCATCTGATTTGCAACATCCGTTACGATCACATGGCATTTAGGCTCACTAATCGCGGGCTTGTGTTTTTGTTTAGCTATAATTTTCCTCTCTCATTTACTGTACCCACACATATTATATACTGTTTTTCTCGCCATTAAATGGTCTTTCTAAAGATACTATTATTTTTATCATATCATATAATTTATTATAAAAAAAGATATAAAATATGATGAAAAAATAAAAAATACACTTTTTAGAACTTTAGAACCAAAATTGAAGATTATGCTAGCTTTAGTGTACTAATAATCTTAATTTTAATAAGGACAGGAGGTGAGTATTTTGCATTAACTCTCTTTACTAAACTCCACAGCAGTAAAGAAAAACGAAAGAGTAACATAAAATCACTGAGCAGCATTGTATATACAAGGGTAATGCTGCCTGTACACTTCCTCTTTCTTGAAGCGACATCCAAGTCCAGACTGAGCTCGAAACGACCAGAAAAACCAACGAAACTGCAAACAACGGTCTCTGGTGAGCAGAACTTGAGGAGACTCCTGGCAAACAAGATTGGAGGCAAGACGAAACGAAGTCCTTATCCTATCAAACGGAGTCATGAGGGTAACCGAATGTCAGGATTACTGTTTGATCCAGCACGTAGAACTGTACAGCACGGATGACAAATAAGTAACGTATTACCGGTCCTTAGAATGGCCGGATTTAACGTACAAAGAATAGTCAAAAATACTAGCCGAGGTCAGGGAACACAGAAAGGGACACAGCGATGAGGAAAGCCAGGAGTCAGGATACCAGAATATAGAGAAGTCAATAAACAAAGCCAAAGTCAAAAACCAGGTAGAAAACTATAAACAGGAACGCGCTCTCGGACAACCACAAGGGAAACCACGACAGGGCACTGAACTGGGCCTAAATACCCCTCCTTTAGTTCTGATAGGCTGTAACCGGCCTTTGACCCCAAAGTCAGTTACCAGGTTTCATTTGCATAATTGCTGCTCAGCATTAACCCTTCTGTGGATTAGGTTGCTGCTCGGCACAACTTTTCCTGTGTGGACAGTAAATGTCATTAACCACTTTTCTATAAGCGGATGAATACATGACACCAGGTTTCATTTGCACAATTACTGCTCAGCATTAAACCTTCTGTGGATTAGGTTGCTGCTCGGCACAACTTTTCCTGTGTGGACAGTAAATGTCATTAACCACATTTCTATAAGCGGATGAATACGTGACACCGAACCAGCATCCAGTGGAGGTCCTGAAGAGGATTACACTGAAAGGAGAGTATAAAATAGGTTAGGTACTGAACCGTAACTGAATACCAATCAAAGGTTACCTCTTTTTACAGATGGGTGTGTATAATACAGTGCTTTAAAACAAATAAGGTGATTTACAGGCTGCTCAATACACTTATGTGAAAATATCCTCTATTCCACAAGATAAAGTTAAAATTATTGGTGTGGTTTAAGCTATAAACAAACTTATACCAATAAGAAGAGCGCTCTAACACAAATACGGCTTACCGAATATAAGGTACATGATTGAAAGGAATACAAGGAATACAGTATATTGCAGACGGTATGGAAAGTAATAATGTAATAGTTTTGATGGTATTGGGTAAATTGAACACACACATTTTTAGGAGCCTGTATATAAAAACACTGGCTCCGTATGTTGGCCGATGTGCTTATAAGGGTAGCACCGCCCGTCTCCTTCGGTGTGGGGTAGTTCGCAAAAACAAAACAATAGAGAGAGCAAACCAATGTGTAGAACGTGCTTGATGGAAAACACAATATAGTGGAGATAAATGGTGTGCTCACCTGGTCCTGAGCCTGTAGGTCCCGGCTCTAGGTGTATGGGTTTTGTGCCAATTTAAATGGGGATGACACTGCCCCTGGGAAGATTCTCTTGAGGTTTCCAAAGAGGGACTTAAAAGAAATCTTGTATAAAAGTAATGAATTTATTTGAGAATAAAATAAATAAAAACAATAGTAATTAAAAGTCCTATTAAAAGTCCTCTTTCAAATAGGCAATACGCGTTTCACTCCTTCTGTGGAGCTTCCTCAGTCAGCTGTGATGGTGGTCCTCTGAATCTTCCATCTTAAGTGTTTTTGGGGTCCTCCCCTTTAATGAGTACAGTCCATTCCCTCCAATCATGATACAGGTTATATGTTCCTTATGTAGTGAATTTTGTATATGTCCCTTTAATTGGACCGGGTTTCTGGCGCCTTTATTATGTCCCAATTTCATTGGTGGGTAGTGGTTGGTTGGCGGAAGTTATCCGCATACAACCGGGCAGTTGGCGGAAGTGACGTCACGGACCCACGTGATCGTCACTCCGCTTCCGCCCGGAAGTTCCCTGACTCCCCGGCCATGCCACACATCATCTCTGCGTGTAGGCCGGGGGGAGGGAACCGTAGTACATGCGGGCATGATGTGTGGCCACTTCGGCTTGCTCCGCCCTTAGGGCGTACCTGAGTGGCCGAGAGCTCCTCCTCCCGGGAATGGCCGTATGTACTGTGATAGTATCCAGTACAGATCCGGTCAGGGTGGGAGCTCTTCTAAATGGAAATATGCTGCAATGATAAAACATAAATGTTTTGAATTAAACATAAAAGAAGTTTGTTAAAAAACATGTATATTATCTTTTAGTGGTATTGTGAAACCAACAGTAATTTATAATACTAGGTGAATATATTAAAGTGCTAAGTGCTTAGAGTTGTGGTCTTCTTAAAGTGGTAGTAGTGTATTATAGTGATTATTTTGAATATTATTCATAAAAAGATCAGTGTGAAAGTTTGAATATAAAGTGGCTCATATGATCATTAAATAAATGTATAAATGGATGATGATGTGAAAGTGAATATAAATGAAAACTGGGATATAATGAAAAAGAAAATGAATGGATAAAGATAAAAAAAAAAAAAGGAACAAATAAATGTAAAAAATGTGGGTAAAAATAAATGGTGACTGTAACATGGTGAATAAAGTGTGTAATGGAATTCTTAGTGTGGGTTGTTTAGATGAAATGGCAAAGTTCAAAATCTATATTCAAACCTTGGGGTCTTAGCGTCCCAAGGCTGAATATCCATTTCATCTCATTCTGTCCTAATAGTTTCAAGAAATCCCCTCCTCGCCAGTTTCCTTTTACCCTCTGTATGCCCATAAATTTCAAGAGTGTAGGGTCGCTGTTGTGTGCCAGGGAGAAATGGTGGGATACACTGTGTCCCTCAAACTTTTTCTTAATATTTATGGAGTGTTCCTCTATCCTAATATGTAACTTGCGTTTAGTGCGGCCCACATATTTAAGACCGCATGGGCATTCCAACAGATATATTATATTGTTGGAGTGGCAAGTAATAAGGTCTTTAATTTGAAATTCCTCTTTATTGTTATAATTTTGAAATTTTGTGATATGTCTTTTTTTTTTTAATTAAAATTGGTTGATAAAATGATACCCCACTCGTTGTGGTTGAGTTGGTTTAAAAAGGCATGAAGTGTGGCTTCAGTCCCTTTCCAAATAAAAAACAGGTCATCAATATAGCGGCGGCCCTCCACCCAGCCTTCATTTGTTTGTAGATGTTGGCGTTCCCAGTCTGCCATAAACAGATTGGCGTAGCTGGGTGCGAACCTGGTGCCCATCGCCGTGCCACATGCCTGTAGGTAAAAGGTGTCATCATACCAAAAGTAATTACTGGTTAAAATCAACAGTATTGCTTCCATGATAAAATCAATTTGGTCAGGTTCAAAGGAATGGGATTGTTCTAAAAAGAATCTAACTGCCGTGCATCCCTTTTGGTGTGAAATAATGGTGTATAATGAGCTAACATCCACGGTTACTAAAAAGTAATCCTGTTCCCATTTAATGGTTTGCAAGTGTCTGAAGATGCTGCCTGTGTCTTTAAGATAACTCGGGATGTTCTGTACTATAGGTTGGAGACATTTATCTACGTACTCTGAAAGTCTGCATGATATTGAATTAATACCTGAGACTATAGGTCTACCAGGTGGGACTTCGGAGTTCTTATGGACCTTGGGAAGATAATAGAACACAGGGATTTTTGGGTGGATTATATTCAGGTATTCAAATTCTTTTTTATTCAAAATCTCCTTCTGTAGGCCCCTCTTAATGAGGTCAGAGAATTTAGTTTTAATTTCACCTGTTGGATCTCCCTTTAACCTTGTGTACGTGGTATGATCAGTCAGTAATCTCATGCATTCTGTGTGATAATCTTTGATGTCTAAGATGACTTTTCCCTCTCCCTTGTCTGCCGGTTTAATTACAATCTCATTATCCCTCTGTAATTTTTTTAAAACTTTCTATTCATCTTTTTTGAGGTTTTGTTGGTAATGGTTGGCTTTTTTAAATTTATTAATATCTGCCATCACCATTTTCTCAAAAGTAGCCATTTCTCCTGAGATAAGATGTTTGGGAAAAAAAGTGGATTTCTCTTTTAATGTGGTATGTGTGTACTTTGTTGGAATGAGATTGTCCGATGTAGGATGTTTATGAAAAACAATTTTAAGACATAAAGTACGTTTAAACTTATTTAAGTCCACATAGGTATCGAATTTGTTTAGATTTCTCGTGGGTGCGAATTTCAGACCTTTTTGTAATAGTTTAATGTGTGTTTGATCTAATTGGGTAGAGGTGAGGTTAAAAATTCCCGCTTCTTTCTCAATTTCCTTATGTTTCTTATGAGTGGCGTTTGTCTCTTTTTCCTTCTCTGTGTGTCCACTCCCCCTCTAATTCCCCTTCTTCCGTGCTCCTTTTCCTTTTGTTCGGTGATTTTTGGTGTGAGAGGAATTTGTGCTTATCTTTGTTCCTCAAGCTCCAAAAATCCTCTTCTTCTCTGGTTTTAGTCAGGGGGTCAAATCGGTTATGGGTATGAACATCTGATGTTCTTCTGGGATTGTATCTAAATTTACTTTGGGCTGTAAGAAATTCATCCGATTTGGCCCTTTTTTCTGTTTGAATTGGTGTTCTCATATTTGATATAGTATTTCTGAAGTGGGATTTTTTGAAAGACTTAGGTTCTATTTTCTCGTTGGCCTTACTCATATGATGGTTCCTAAGTGGACTTGCCCTCTGATTATAATGTGTGTGTGTAGGGCGTGAGTAATGAGAATTGAGTCTCTGTTGATCATAACCAGTGTAATTTGGTTTGCTGTTTCTGCCGTATGTCCTTCATTACGTCTATAATCATTTTTGTCACGTGTATATTTTCTCTTTTTTATTTGTATTGTTTCCTGTTCAACTTTGTGTGTGACATGTTGAATCTTATCTGTGATTTTTTTATATTCCTCTGCGTTAGTGTGGTTTATGAGGAAGTTTTGTTCTTTGCCTTTTTAAACCAACTCAACCACAACGAGTGGGGTATCATTTTATCAACCAATTTTAATAAACACAGTGTGACATTTTTAGATTTGGACATCTTTATAGAGAATAATCAAATCAAAACTAAAACTCATTTTAAGGACGTGGACGCCAATAGTTTTATTCACACTTCAAGCTGTCATTTCTCTCCAACAGTATACCCAAATCCCAATTTATACGCATTAAAAGAAACTGCACAGACAAGACTACTTTTACAGAACAAGCAGATAAATTAATATCAGATCTGCTAGAAAAGGGTTATGAAAAAGACAAACTAAAAGATACACTGGCACAGGTTTCAAAAATTCCACAAAGCACTTTATTAAAGGAAAAAAATAAAACAGTAAATGCAGAACAAACTAATCTACCTATTATATGCAACTACAGTCATAATAATAAAGCACTTTTTTATAAACACTGGCCCATTCTATTACAGGATGATACTCTAACACAAATCTTACCACCTAGACCTAGGGTAGTATTTAGGGGAGCCGCTAATTTAAACAAACTTTTAGTTAGGTATCACTTCAGAAAAACTAAAACCACCACTTTTTTAGATAAAGAAAAAGGCTTCTTTGGATGTGGCACATGCTTAGCATGTAAGAATACGAACAATAAAAAAAAGACATATCACAAAATTTCAAAATTATAACAATAAAGAGGAATTTCAAATTAAAGACCTTATTACGTGCCACTCCAACAATATAATATATCTGTTGGAATGCCCATGCGGTCTTAAATATGTATGCCGCACTAATTACAAGTTACATATTAGGATAGAGGAACACTCCATAAATATTAAGAAAAAGTTTGGGGGACACAGTGTATCCCACCATTTCTCCCTTGCACACAACAGCAACCCTACACTCTTGAAATTTATGGGCATACAGAGGGTAAAAGGAAACTGGCGAGGAGGGGATTTCTTGAAACTATTAGGACAGAATGAGATGAAATGGATATTCAACCATGGGACTCTAAGACCCCAAGGTTTGAATATAGATTTTGAACTTTGCCATTTCATCTAAACAACCCACACTAAGAATTCCATTACACACTTTATTCACCATGTTACAGTCACCATTTATTTTTACCCGCATTTTTTACATTTATTTGTTCCTTTTTTTTTTTTTTTTATCTTTATCCATTCATTTTCTTTTTCATTATATCTCAGTTTTCATTTATATTCACTTTCATGTCATCATCCATTTATACATTTATTTAATGGTCATATGAACCACTTTATATTCAAACTTTCTCACTGATCTTTTTATGAATACCATTCAAAATAATCACTATAATACACTACTACCACTTTAAGAAGACCACAACTCTAAGCACTTAGCACTTTAATATATTCACCTAGTATTATAAATTACTGTTGGTTTCACAATACCACTAAAAGATAATATACATGTTTTTTAACAAACTTCTTTTATGTTTAATTCAAAACATTTATGTTTTATCATTGCAGCATATTTCCATTTAGAAGAGCTCCCCCCCTGACCGGATCTGTACTGGATACTATCACAGTACATACGGCCATTACCGGGGGGAGGAGCTCTCGGCCACTCAGGTACGCCCTAAGGGCGGAGCAAGCCGAAGTGGCCACACATCATGCCCGCATGTACTACGGTTCCCTCCCCCCAGCCTACACGCAGAGATGATGTGCGGCATGGCCGGGGAGTCAGGGAACTTCCGGGTGGAAGCGGAGTGACGATCAAGTGGGTCCGTGATGTCACTTCCGCCAACCGCCCGGTCATATGCGGATAACTTCCGCCAACCAACCACTACCCACCAATGAAATTGGGACATAATAAAGGCGCCAGAAACCCGGTCCAATTAAAGGGACATATACAAAATTCACTACATAAGGAACATATAACCTCTATCATGATTGGAGGGAATGGACTGTACTCATTAAAGGGGAGGACCCCAAAAATACTTAAGATGGAAGATTCAGAGGACCACCATCACAGCTGACTGAGGAAGCTCCACAGAAGGAGTGAAACGCGTATTGCCTATTTGAAAGAGGACTTTTAATAGGACTTTTATTCTCAAATAAATTCATTACTTTTATACAAGATTTCTTTTAAGTCCCTCTTTGGAAACCTCAAGAGAATCTTCCCAGGGGCAGTGTCATCCCCATTTAAATTGGCACAAAACCCATACACCTAGAGCCGGGACCTACAGGCTCAGGACCAGGTGAGCACACCATTTATCTCCACTATATTGTGTTTTCCATCAAGCACGTTCTACACATTGGTTTGCTCTCGCTATTGTTTTGTTTTTGCGAACTACCCCACACCGAAGGAGACGGGCGGTGCTACACTTATAAGCACATCGGCCAACATACAGAGCCAGTGTTTTTATATACAGGCTCCTAGAAATGTGAGTGTTCAATTTACCCAATACCATCATAACTATTACATTATTACTTTCCATACCGTCTGCACTATATTGTATTCCGTGTATTTCTTTCAAACATGTACCTTATACTTCGCCATTGAATGAAATATCATTCGATAAGCCGTATTTGTGTTAGAGCGCTCCACTTATTGGTATAAGTTTGTTCATAGCTTAAACCACACCAATAATTTTAACTGAACCGTAACTGGTCACGAAGGTGAGCCTTATCAGAGTGCTTTAACATAAATGATTAAATACATAATTAGTGTGCTTACGGTAAAAGTTTAAATACATGTTTAGATGCAAGCATGCGATACAACGTAAATCCTGGCCGCCTAGGCAGTGTTTCTGGGATGAGAGTCGGGATAGAAACAGAATACACCCCAAAGAAAAGGAGAAACCCCTAAATAGTCATAACGAAAACATCCGTCACCTTGAGATCCACTCCCCCGAGGAGTCAGGGCAGGGAACAGAAGGGAGGAAAAATACTCGCCTCCTGTCCTTATTAAAATTAAGATTATTAGTACACTAAAGCTAGCATAATCTTCAATTTTATAACATGACAGGAGGCTTCCTATTTTGCAATTTTAACGCTGAAGTAGAGATGTCCCAGCAGAAGGGGGAGTGCGGAAATAAAAGGTATGGAAGGTAGATTCCCTAGACCAATACGCCGCTCGGAGAATGTCTGACAGGGACGCCCCCGCTAGGAAGGCTGAGGAAGCCGCCGCTCCGCGAACGAAGTGGGCGCCGAAAGCGGGGTCTATACCGGCGAGAGAGAGGATCCAGCGAATCCATCGGGCTAGTGTGGTGGCCGAGACCGGAGCATGGGGCGAACATAGGAGACTAGGAGTTGACCCGACGCCGAGTTACGGAGTGAGGAGGTAACCGAAACGTATCTGCGAAGGGTGGACACGACACAGAGCTGCGGGTCGTCGGGGAAAAAGGGGTAGAAGACCGAAGTCGAACCCGACTTAGTGCGACGGGAAATATGAAATGTGACCCCCTCAGGGGCAACATCTAAGGCATCGACGTCAAAGGCTCGAACGTCCGATACCCGTCGAAAAGACACGAGACAAAGTAGAAAGGCGCACTTAGCTGATAATTGTCGTAGGGAGAGATGGTCGTTAGGAAGCCAATCCCTGAAAAAAACGGAGAACCAGTCCAACATCCCATAGGTGAGTGTACCTTGAGAATCATGGGAATAGGTGCTGTAAATGGATCGGAGTCCCTTCCACGCACCAAGTAGACCAGGAGGCCCAAGCTGAAAGGTAACAGGTTCTAGTTCTGGAGGCCCAGGAATCCCATAAGAGGTAACTAGTAGTCTGCGATAGTCCGCTGACTTGCCAGGAACCCCGGAAAGAGTCCAAGCCACCAGGGGCAGACAGTCTTCCAAGAGAAGTGGGTGAAGATTCCCTTTGGGATCCGTAAGCAGGTCCGGAAAGGATGGTAGGAGTAGAGAGTCCTTGCATGAGGAGGCCAAGAGATCCGAGAACCATGGTTGGCTCTGCCACAAGAGCGTTATGAGAACCAGTGTGACCTGTTGAGTAGTGTTCTCGCAATCATGGCGAATGAGGGAAAGGCGTAGGCCCCGGTTGTCAGCCATTGTTGGAGAAATGCGTCCGTCGCCTTGCTCTCCGGGTCCGGGAGCCAGCTGAAGAACTCCGGGGTCTGGTGATTGTTGCGAGAAGCGAACAGACCCAGGTGAAAGGGACCCCTCCGGGTTGCCAGGGCCCTGAAGACTCTGGTGTTCAGCCTCCAGTCGCTGACGTCCCTCCAGTGGCGAGAGAACCAGTTGGCCGTGAGGTTGATCTCTCCGGGTAGGTATTCGGCCTGAAGTGCGATGTTGCGGGGTAGACAATAGTCGAAGATGTCTCTCGTGATGTCCGACAACAGGCGTGAGCGTGCACCCCCCAGGCGATTGATATACCAGACTACGGAGACGTTGTCCATGCGTACGAGGATGCAGCAGTTGGATCTTTCCCGGACCAGGCTGCGGATCGCGAAAGATCCCGCTAGGAGTTCTAGGCAATTTATGTGCATGGAGAGCTCCTGTGATGTCCATGTTCCCCCCGTAGAGATAGTCTCGTTGGTGGCACCCCAGCCCCACAAGCTGGCGCCTGACTCCAGTATGAAGTCTGGGGTATTTCCGAATATGGCCCTGCTGTTCCAGGCCTGCATGCTGTCCAGCCACCATGATAGTTCCTCGCGAACCTCCGCCGTCACCGGGACGGGTTGATCGTACGTGGGACTGTGGCGTAGGTATCTTGCCTTGAGGCGTTGCATGGCTCTGTAGTGGAGGGGACCCGGAAATATGGCCTGAATGGAGGCGGAGAGGAGTCCTACGATCCTGGATCCTGCATTGGATGCCCCTGGATCTCAGGTGGACCACTACTGGTTTCAGGAGTTTGGTGAAACACCATGAGGCCGAGCTAAGCCCGAAAGGGAGGCAGGTGAATTGCCAAGGACGGTCGTGCCAGAGGAAACGTAAGAGAGCTCGACAGTCCGGATGCACTGGGACCGACAGGTATACATCTTTTAGATCGAGCCTGGTGAACCAGTCATTGCTTCGCAGGAGGTCTCACAGAAGGTGGATGCCCTCCATCTTGAAGTGGTGGTACACCACGTACGCGTTGAGGTCGCGTAGATTAGATTGATGACAAGGCGGTATTCTCCCGTCTTTTTCCAGACCACGAAGATATTGCTGAAGTAACCTCCCCAGTCGTGGGCCGGCTGGATAGTCCCTTTGTCTCGAAGCTCGTGTAGTTCCGCGTTGACGAGATAGTGGTCGGAAGACGACATGTGGATGAGGCGAGGAGGTTGTGTCTGAATGGGGGTCCCCACTAGGTCTA